>NKDA01000008.1:4370000-4627357 GCA_002872375.1 Eulimnadia texana
TTAGGTCAACTATTGAGTTCTATACTAAATTAACTATAGCATTAGTCAAATTAAACATCGTATTATCGTTCGGATGAAATTTAAGTCTTCTATTTTGCATAATGAAAATGATTCAGTTCTAGTCTGATTATTAGGATTTCCTGTTTCTCCGTTTACAGTCCATTACTAACAACCTATTAATCATAACATCACATTACATATTAAAGTAATAACCATTTAATATTACGAAATTCCATCATACTTTTTAAAACACAATCTACGCCTCAACTTTAAGTTTTCTACATCTTGTAGTAGAGGTTATCAGACTGGCCTTCTGGGAGCTTTAAACTTTGCCTTCAAATCAAGTTTCAATAGTTCCAGACACGACAGAAAATACTGATATTAATCATAATTACTTTATTGCAGCCACAAGTTTTTCTTTCTGCGGCTAAAAAAAAAAACGCATTTGATATTCCCAAACATCAAGGTAGATTTCCATATCACGCAACACGAAACCCTCCAGCTTTCTTTCAACACGACTCGGCGCGTTTCTTATCTAATGCAAAACTATTGAAATTCTTCACAGATTATTCATCATCTTTCGTAAGGTTTAAGTCTAGTAAGAAGGTTTAAGCCGTCCATTCAACAACTGCAGCAAAAAAAACTTCATTGCGTGTCTCCTTATGCCTCTTACCAAAAAAGCTTTCAGCTTATTGCATTTCCATCATAAATTTTATCTTAAAAGCTCTTCTATGTCCACACAAACGACAGAAAAAAAATCCGACAGTTTTCCTTTAACCCATGTGTATTTTTCAGAGTCCAAATTAAACAGGGATTTCGGTTGATTAATCGGGATTACAACGAGTAGCAGTCTTTAGCCCTCCTTTTTTTCTATTTAGAGCAAAAGAAACTAAATGCGCTGGTTTCACTAGTTAGCGGGAAAAGCAGCGAACGTGTAACTGGTACGCAATTAAGAGTGAAGAGACAAAAAAAAACTATCACTTTCGAAATGACAGAAACGATTTTTCCATTAGTTCATTTTTTCAAGATTTTGCGATTTTTTTGTTTTTTTAATTTTCCTTGTCAATTTTCCATTTTTTTGGGTTTACTCTTCCTTGGGCTGGACAGTGGCGGCAGCTTGCTGCTGCTTGACCTGGTGAGCCTGCAGCACAGCAACAGCCTCATCGGCCTTAGCCTTGAGTGCCTCGTGGTGCTCGAGCATGTGCAGCAGCTCCGAGTTGTCGATCTCCAACAGCATGCCGGTGATCTTGCCGGCAAGGTCGGGATACATGCGTTGGATGACGGGGAAGAGGCGCTCTCCCAGCATCTGCTTCTGCTCCTGGGGCAGGCAGCGGCCAGCATGGACGCGGTCAAAGGCTCCTGGCCCTGGACCATGACGGCCTGCTGCAGTCCAGCGGCCGGGGCAGCCGGCAGGACGCCAGCCACCTGGGCCGGTGGGTTGCGGATGGCCGTTGTGTACTTGAAGGCGGCCGGGCGCGGCTGCTGCATGACGGGTCCGGCAGCGGCCATGCCCAGTGGGCGGCCAGTAAGGTTCTGCGGCACCATCGACGGCTGCTGCTGACCGGCTACGGGACGTCCCTGCATCGCGCGGATCACGGGCGGTTGTCCTCCCGGGTGCGGGGAGGTCCCGAGGGCCGGTAGGGTGCGGCTACGAAGTTGGCTCCGACTGGTTGAGCTGGGTGCCAGGACGAACCTAATGTAATAAATATATAATATAAGAAATAATAAAATAATAGTAAATGTTAATAATAATATAATGTGTAAGTGTAATGTTATATGAAATGTTTATTTTAACATACGTTCTCGCCATAACAGTTTTTCTGTTGTGTTTGTGTTACCTGAGGCTGAGCAGACCAGCGTGGGGTGGCAGCGCGGTACTGGGCCATCTGGGCCGGGGTGAAGAAACGCTGCGCCTGCATGGGTGCTGGCATGAAGTAGCCCGGCGCGCCCGGTTGGAACATCTGTCCCATCTGCATGCGCATACCGGCCATGCGTTGCATGTACTGCGAGGCCAGCTGAGCCTTGCGGTCTTCCTTGCGCTGGGCCAAGGCGACATAAAGGGGCTTAGAGACAAGGATGCGTCCGTTCATCTCAGTCACGGCTTTGGTCGCCTCCTCTGGGATGAGAAGCAGACAAAACCAAAGCCTTTAGAGCGGCCGCCCTCAGTCATAACCTTGGCCGAGGTGATCGTACCGTAAGGGGCAAACTCTTTACGCAGACGCTCGTCATCAATGGTGTCGTCTAGATTCTTGACGTAGAGGTTTACTCCCTGGTAGCGGTTCATACGCTCGATCTTCATTTGCTCGAACTTGCGCCGAAGCTCGTTCTGGCGTTCCGCACGCTTCTGGGCCCTGCCAACAAACAGGGTCTTTCCTCCCATCTCCTTTCCGTTCATTTCCTCGCAAGCCTTTTCTGCACTTTCCACGTCTTCATAGCAGACGAATCCAAACCCGCGAGTCTTTCCTACAAAGATTTAAGTTTAAAAATAAGAAATCTTAAGAGATGAGTTAAAAAAAATGTATTTACCATCATCAGTTGTCATCACTTTGTGCGAGGTAATCTTCCCGAACTTGGAGAAGATCTCGTGCAGCTTCTCCTCATCAATCTCCTCACCAAAGTTCTTGACATAGACGTTGGTGAAGTACTTGGCCTTCTCTCCCACCTCACGTTCGCGATCCTTGCGAGGAACGAAACGCCCGACGAAGACCTTTTTGCCATTTAGTAACATACCATTGACTTTATTGATGGCGCTTTCCGCAGCCTCATGAGTCTCGAAATGCACAAAACCGTAACCGCGCGAGTTACCAGTTTCGTCAGTTGCCACTTTGCAGCTCAAGATATTGCCGAAAGCGGAGAAGGTGTCGTAAATGGCCTTGTTGTCGATACTCTTGTCCAAGTTCTTGATGAAGATGTTTCCCACACCAGACCGGCGGAGAGAAGGGTCACGCTGGGACCACATGATGCGGAGGGGTCGCCCGCGGAGGATGTCAAAGTTCATTGTGTCGAGGGCACGTTCAGCTGCACAGAAAAACCCAAATCATATAAACGTTTTTTGCTGTTGAACGTTTTTGACTTACCGTCAGCCGACTGCTGGAAGTTGACATAGGCATAGCCCAGAGAGCGGCGAGTGATCATGTCACGGCAAACGCGGATCGAGACGACGGGCCCTGCTGTCGAGAACTTCTCGAAGAGCATAGCCTCGGTAACATCAGGGTTCAAATCGCCAACGTAGAGGGAAGCCAGCGGGTAATTTGCTCCTTGGTTCATTTTTGGATTCTTAAAGAGCAAAAAAAAGATAAGTGAATTTAGTGTCCCACTTGCTTGCAACTGTGGAACAAGTAAGCCATATTGAAAAGTGACGTGTTAGAACTTTACTTTACTATACCTTCTAATGCGACGTTGTAGAGACAATAATGCTTTCAAAGACAGATTTTTCTAGTTTTGAAAAAGCTAAATCAAGATTTTTTTTTTGTTTTTAAAAATTAATTGCAATTTTTTTTTGTTTTTTTATTTTTTATGAAGCAGAAGTAAAGGGAAACGTCCACCCTCCAACACGTCGCCCAAGTGAGTGAAGGAAGTGCAGCTGCGTTGCCCAATTTCATTACGGCTTCTCGTTTTCCCTTTAAAGTTCTGTAGATATCCTTTTTTCCCTTTCCTGATTTCCCCTTTCCCCCATCTTCCAATTATTCCTCGGGGTGATCCATTTCCCTGCTTCCCTTATTTTTCCTTTTTACGGGAACTTCCCTACAAAGTGGAAGGGAAAAAAGAATGGGACGCCTAAAGCCATTTGTGCCAAATCATGATTGCGAAAGGGGTTATTTCAGGAAATTTTTTAAATAGCTTCCTTAGTTTCGAAATCGAAGTCCAATAATGAATAAAAAATAACTATTAAATCACTTTAATTAATACTGTAGGACAGTGAATTATCATATTATATTTTTTTCAAAACAAGGAAGCCTTTTGTGGCTGTTATTTTATACTAATGTTACGCCAGAATTTAGGTGAAAAGTTTAACAAACTATTACAAATGACCCACAAACGAAATGTGGTGAAAGGACCTTTCCTTTTATAACATCAAATTAATGTTGTCATTGAGATAAATCCTATTTAGTTTTCTCATAAAATGTATCATGTCTTATTAATGTTGAACCCATTTTCGTCATCTTGGGTCAATCCATAATAATAGACACGCAGCGCCCCTAGCGGTAACTTTTAGAAACTCTATGCATTCAAATGTAAATAAATTTTTTAAATTCGTATTTCGATCGTAAAAATAAGATGAAGTAACTATTTAAGATTGATATTAAGCAATTTTAAATTATTTACTTCCATTTTATTTTAGCAGTTTGCGTAACAACCGCTAGGGACTTCCATTGAGTCATAGCCATCTACATTATACCAAGCCGGCGACAAGTGGTATCTCTGCCTTGTTAAAGCCTGAAACCTATTTCTCGTGGGCCCCCTACTAGCGCCATTGCGGAGGTTTCTGAAAGCTCCTCGCCATTTATACGCAGAGCGCCTGGAAGCACCATCGGCTAACTTCATAATTCCAATAAAAATATATCCTTTTTATGACACAAAACACATATTGTAACTTTTTTAAATTAAAATATTTAGTTTTAACCGAACTTCGAGTTCTTCTGCAATGGCACAAATATGTCCTAAAATCATTCGTATTTTAAGCTGTATATGCAACACTTTTTTTTAAAAAAGTAGTTTTACCCGTTTTAAATTTAATAGCATGTAATACGTACAGTACGTATTCACTCGTTATGTTAATTATTAATTAATTCATTGATAATTGTTACAATTAATGAATATTACAAATTCCGTATATTACATTTTACTTATAATCATTATTCTAGCTCTAAAAATACATTATCAGTTTATAATTCTTTCGTATGCATATGCTTATTTCATTTGTAATGTACATTTGGATTCGCGGTCTCCGTGACGCGGTGATTACAGTCTAGATAGTAGATCCACAAGGTACTTAAAAAACGGCTCAGATGTAAAGAATTATAATAAAGTTTTCAACGCTTTTTGTTAGATGGCGCTAATAAAGGATCACGGACCAGATTTCACGAAAAACCGCGATGTCCCCGGCTTGGTGTACTGTAGATGGCTACGATTAAAGCAAGCAGACAAAAACTGAAACAAAGTGACAAGCACGCGTTTGTTTGAATCTAGAAATTTTACAGAATTTTCGACATTTTCACATTTAAACTAACAAATACAAACAAAAAATCAAATAAAGCATTAATCCAGTAAAATGGATCAGCAAAAAGAACAGACACAAACTAAACAGCCTATGCTGTACACGTGCGGAGGTAATATCAATAAACTGATCATTTTTTACAGTAAATTTCATTAATTTTTGAAAAACCGCTATTTCAGACTGTCACGCAGAAAACGAACTCAGACCGAGGGACCCCATTCGCTGCCGAGAGTGCGGCTACCGCATCATGTATAAAAAACGCACAAAGCGACGTAAGTTACTCATAATACACTCTGCGTTTTCTTAACAAACATTAACTTCATCTCTGTATGACAGTTATTGTATTTGACGCTCGCTAGACTACAACTGAATAAGAAGACGAAAAAAGCAAGAAGCGAATTACAGCCGATTTTCAACCAACTTATCATCCACATGTAACGTGTAAACAAGACCCTCTTTTTTGTTCCCACTGGTCGACGATTTTATAATACAAGGTGTCCCCAAAATCGTGAATTTTATTTCGCTTCCATTATCTATAAAAGACGATGTTGTCTCTGTTTTCATTCCGTCAACCCAGATGTCCATCGCGTCTTTTTCTACAAATAAATTGAACATCACATTGTATTTTAAAATGAGAAACGTGTTACCTAAGACCATTCGATGTGTTTTCTGTTGAATGTTGAGGTTCCATGTTTTTGTTCGCTTTTTGTAAACTTCGTTAAACGTTTCAAGAGGAACTCCGTCAATAATGAGGCCGTACGAAAATCCTAACGTCCCGGAGGGCTCGACAGTAATTTCGCACTTGCTTCTGCCGAGGGTGAAAACTTCCGATCCGACAAGCCTGAACATCCAGTCCCGTTTCGAGATTTCCTGTAATTGCAACTCCTCCCGTTTTCATTCGACAAGAATCTTTTGTGAAAACTTGATTACCTTCCCATTGATCCTGATAACTCGTTTTCCAGAAGTTGATCCGTGCTCGAATTCGATCAAGTACTCGCCTTCAGCGAGTTCGAGTCTCCACGAAGCTGTTGCAGTGCTCTTCGAAGTCATGTTTGTAAATAGTGTGCACTTCGGTAACCATGGTTATAGAAGACCAAAACAATTCAGGCTTCACAACCTGCGATCACATAATGATAAGGAAATTATAACAGCTACAGTTATCGATGTTATCAACACTAGGTCATCAACGATTTACTGACGATGACCTTTGACATCTGACCATTACCCTTGACCACAGACTTGGTCTAAGCCCTTGACCTTGCGTGTTTACAAGCATATAAGGTATGTCTGAACGCAAATTAAAACAAGTTTCAACCAAACCTTACAATCTTAATTATAATAGGTCAAAAATAGGATTTTGAAGCCACGATGACCTCGTGCCAGCCATCTATCATGTCCATAAGCCATCGTGTATTGGCCAAATGGACAATTGAAGACTTCTTTGATGACATTTTTTGTAGCGTTCAGTGACACTGTCAAACTTGGGCTTAAAGAAAAACATTGAAGTCCAGTTGGGCTTGAAATGTGGTGAAGAAAGCGGCATATGCTATTCGAGTTTGGCCGTGAAAGTTACTGCACCGGCAGAGTGGGAGGTCCTCAAAGTCACGCTCGGGTATCTGAAAGTCAAACATCGCGGAAGGAACGCGGAAACAAACTTCAAAGTCAGACTCTTGGTTAGACAAGGATTTCTTGTACCTTCAGTATCTAGCTCACGATCATGATGTTTGGTTTGAGTTCAGCGAAGACCCACACTTCCTGATAGTCATTTCTGTCTACATTATCATGGTGTCCTCCAGGTTTGCCAAATATTTTTGTGGTTATTGTTATTACGATGATAGAGCTATATTTTAACAAGCAATAAATGTATTACGCTCTTTCATGCAGCTTGTTTGGTATTCAAAGGGGCAAAAAATGATTTCGCTGTATTGATGCCTGGGATTCGTGCCCATAGCACAAAATACCCAAGACATGCCACTGTTGAATCTCTAGCCATTTAGTTAGTTGGTATCACAGTTCCAAGTTCTCCAGAAACTGGCACAAATTACAGAAAAGGTCCTTAAGTTTACATTAAATTAAAACAGGTTGAGACTACAGTAGTTCTGCTTAATAGATTCCGCAGACGACAATGAGTTCATCCCAGCGGTTTGTTGCTAAATGGACGATCGACAGTTTCTACGAGGACCCTTCACGTGAACGCTCCACGATCATATCTAACTTGGGACTGAAGAAAGACATCAAGGTTGAGTTGCACTTGAAACGATTCACTAGAAGCTACGCTGATTTCATGTGTCTGAGCGTGAAAGTCGTCATACCGGCAGACAGGGAGGTCCACAGTGTCATTGCCAGCGGGTACTCGTTTCTCACGGAGTCAAAGATCACGGAGGTGACACTCGGCAAATCTTCGAAGTCGGACTCGTGGCTATCTCACCAGTTTCTGTCACTTCGAGCATTACGGTATCATGGCAGACCCTCCATCTGCAATAACCTCGACAAAGATTACCGTATGTCCATCTCCGTGAGCGTTTTCCTCGCGTCCCCAAGGCTGAAGAGATTTTCATTCACTTGATTTTGCTATTTCTGCTTGCACAGTTGTTACAGTTGCTGTATAATTTTTGTTCTCAGTATGTTCAAAATATAAAAGGACAAGTTGGTTTAACTTATGGATCTGCACTTGTGTAGGAAAGTAGAAATCCTCGACGAGAACCAGTCAACCTTACGCCTGATGTTCCGCGACTCGTTGTGGACGGATTTCCAGATTCACGTTAGTGGTGGAGAGACCTTCAGGGTTCACAAGGCAGTCCTAGGTACTCGTTCCAAGTATTTCGCAAAGATGTTTGAATCCGGGATGAAGGAAGCACGGGAGAACGTCATGAAGATCGATGATTTGAATGCGGAGACAGTCAGAGCAATGCTTGCACACATCTACACTGGCGACTTTACAGCCGATCTTGAACTAGCCTGGGACCTCATCCTCATTGCAGACAAGTACGAGCTAGATCAGCTGAAAACGTAATGCGAAGAACTTCTTCTGTATCAAGTCAAAGAGGAGAATCTTTGTCGGTTGTTGATCCTTAGCGTGAAGCTTTCTAGTACTGCAATGAAGAAAGTAGCAACGGATGTAATGGCTCGCGAAGGCCCAGCGTTTTTGGAATCCGCCTAATGGAAGGATCTCATAGTCGAGGATCTTTCACTCGCTTGTGAAGTCCTTTAAGACCTCTACAGGACACAACAGAACTGAGTTGTCCCTGTTCCAGTACAGAACTTTCTCGTTCCCGAGTTCACTTTACAAATTCACCATGTCTTTCTCAGTTGATTGTGTGTTCCAGAAGTACATAGAATAAATAAAGAGTTCGGCATATCTCTTGATGGGATGATGGTGACGTTTCCTCTTTCTAGAATTGAAGTACCGTCAAACAGGACGAGATCGGCATAGTTTTGCCATTTTTTCGCTAACTACTCAAATACAGTGATACCAAATATTCTTTTTATATAATACATTTTAACAAGAAAGTTTTTTTTTTCTATGGATCCGTATAAGAGTTGACCGGAACGGAACAATTATATTTTCATTACGAATTCTTGAAATTTGCTTCTTCAATCTGACATAGAGTTGGGCGAGTTTGGCACCTTCGTTTTATCATATGTTCATCGTGTTGATGCCGGACTAGGCTTAATGGAAACTAAATGGCAAAAAGCGTGCTCAACAAAAAGTGAAATTAAGTATCTTCAGAACTTTCTAAATTACATCTGTTTAAGGGTTTTGACAATCACATATTGTGGTACCAGAAAGGTAAGGTAGTTTTAATTTAACAATAGCAGGATATTCTCTATACTTGAAAATTGGCGTGAGATGAACTCGGGCTCCTATAATTATCGTAATTTTAACTTCTACCATCTTGTGGTCATTTTCGAAAGAATTCGCGATGCAAAATATGGTTTCACAGTTAACTAGAGAAAATATTCGGTATTTTTGCGTTAAGTATCAAAAATAGGGGGTGCCGAACTCATCACCAGTGCTGATCTCGCCCCTATTGACGGTAATAAAATTTAATATACGTTTTGCCGACCCGGAGAGTATGTAACAATTTTACTATCCGTCATATTTTCTTACATACGAAAGTTCTTGTTGCAAAATGTCAGAGTAAAATATAACATCATTACTTCATTATGACGCATACACAAGGATACATTTCTCTTGGTCTAATGAAATGAAGTGTCCCCTCAAGTTGACGTTGGAAGCAACATCAAGGTTTTATTGATAAAGAAAATGATCCGTTTCGGACAGCGATCCTGCCAGGGAAGAAATGCTTTACCCACAAATAAAGACGTTGGCACTATAAACGTAGGATTTGTGATGAGAATTCTATGATACTGCCACACGCTACTGCCACACAGAGAAGAATCCTAACATACTACCGAGAGCTTGCTCTTCGAGTACTTGTCTTGTCAAGCATTTCCATATCCCTCGTCTTGGCCTGAAACAAACAGCGAACGACTTGAAGTGTCTGGATTGCAGTATCAGTCTGCAAAACGGAAAAGGTCTAGTAAAATGAACCCTGCCGAATAATTCAAAATTCTTTTTAATTCGCGTACTGTAATGCCGAATTGTTTATGTCTTATGTCTATTAACTACTTTGCAAACGAGAATCCTTAACAGTTATTACTTTTACGTGGCCTGTTTCTAAAATAAGACAAAAAAGTGAGCAATATTCCTCAGCCCTGTATTGTCATTTACCAGTCAGGTACCATCAATGAAGAACGGCAATTCCGTATTGCATGACTGGCGTCAGCCATTTTTCAAGTAAAGGGACTGTTTGCACATCATCTTACACAAGAGTTTTGCTTGTAGTTTCCATACCTTGGGTTCCTGGCAAGCAATCTCCGATGTCTGTGAAAGGATCTTTTCCTAAATGATCTTGAAAACTATATCATGTCTTCATTGTCGAGGTTCATACTGGATAGGTTAACTTCCAAGTTCCATCAATGAACCAGGTTTGCCTGATGCAACAATAAATGTTCGTGGAATAAATCAACAGTTATAATCATTCAATTTTCCTGATATGAAGGGCAAAGTCAGAAAACGAGTAATGCTGCTCTCTGTTTCTCACTTAATTCTTTCGCTTTTTCTCCTTTACGTTACACCTGCAGATGGATATGGAAAACAGTTCGGTCTTGTGGGCTCTTCAGTACGAATTACAACCGTGAAATGTCCTGTTTAACATTACTGAACAACGAAAACAAACAGTAAGGTTTTGCCATTAAGGTTCTCAGTATCTTTCGGAGATGTTCGAATCTAGGATGAAGGACGCACAGGACAGCGTCATCTAGATCAGTGCAGCAACAGTCCGAGTCATGGTGGAACACATTTACTCTAGCGAATGTACTGCCGAGCATGAACTAACCTGGGACCTCTGATCTTCATAGCTGACAAGCATCACCTAGACCACGTAGAAAACAATGCAAGGAACTACTTCTGTATCAAATTAAGGAGGAAAATGTCTGTCGATTTGTTGATCCTCAGCATACAGGTTTACAGTCTTGCACGAAGGAAAGCAGCAAGTGGCGAAATGGCTCGCGCTAGCAGAGCTGTTTAAATTCTTACAAATGACAGAATCTTAGAGATGAAGATAGAGGTAGACACTCGCTTGCGAGATCCTTCACGGCCTTTTTCAAAACCAAATCCCAGTAACTGTAACTGTGTTTCAGTTCAGAACTGACTGGATTTCTTGTTACTCATCTTGTGAAAATATATTTGATTGGCAACGAGTTCTCCCTCAATCGCTAACCTGTCCTTGTCAGTGAGGAATAAAAGGCTGTAGCTGTTTAGATGCTACGAATATTAAATCTCTTGTTAGAGAATTCTGTCCTACAGATGCATAGCATTTACTTGTATTTTAGCTAGACTGCAGAGAATAATCAACAAGAGTAGTTCTTGCAGCATAATTTACGAGCCCAACAGAATCCTACAAATCAAATATTTTGTGAGCAAAAGAATTTGGAAGATTTAACCTTAATGACTAATAAAGATCAATTAACACAAATTTTCATATTTTGGGATACGAACTACCTTTTTTTTCTTTTCGTTTGCTTAAAAGAACTGATGATTTGTTCCAAAAGTTTGTCGTATACCGCCCATCAAATACCGAATTAGCGATTCTACTCAGAAAGTTGTATGCCTCAGTATGCAAAGCTGTAATTTACTATAGATATCAATATAGAAGAAGTGTACGAACTGCAGAAAGTTAACATGGGGAGCATCTGGTGTGAAAAGAGTTTTCAAACTGTTTATTCGTTTAATTTTGTTGTGACAGGCAAAATGGATCAAGGCAGATAATGGAAGAATCAAACGTATTCAAAGAATCATCCGTGATATTGAGAGAACCCCTTTCTGGAACAGGTACAGCTTAATGCCATTTTTCCCCGTTGTGCTCTTCAAGGATCTCACAAGCGATTGTGGAATCCTGAACTTTCAAATCTTTCCACTGAGTGAAGTCGTAAAACGCTACCATTACGTTTAAAGAGCCATTGAATTTTGGTAATTATAAATGTATTACCTAGAGAGATCTGTATCTGAAGTAACCTTTGACCTTGAACCTAGAGGACGTTCGCCTATTTCACGTAAAATGGCTCGTAATTGCCTTACGAAAGGTCACTTGTTCTGATTCTGAATCCTAGTCCTAACCACTCGACGATTTGGCATCAGAGAATCGAGTTGTCCAGACATCTGCGGATTATCAGAAAGGTAAAAAAGTTAACACTAAATATTCACAGATTTATTATTTGGTAAGTTTCTTATAGGGCCCTTCAAACAACAATGAGCCCGCGCCAGCGAGTAATTACAAAATGGACAATCGAGAACTTGTATGAGAACCCTATCCTCGAGCGTTCCCATATTTTCTCTACATTGGGTCTAAAGAAAGACATCAAGGTTGAGTTGTACTTGAAACGGTTCTTTGGAAGCTATGCCGGTTTTATGAGTCTAGGAGTGAAAGTCGCCACCCCGGCAAACTGGGAGGTCCACAATGTCACTGCTAGTGGCTACTCGTTGCTAACGGAATCAAAGATCAGGGAGGTAACTCTAAATAAATCTCAGAAGTCGGACTCATGGGTGTCTCAGCAATTTCTGTCAGTTCGGGGATGGCATCAACGTCATGAAAGACTCTTCATCTACAATAACCTCCACAAAGATTACCGTATGATTATCACCTTGAGCGTGGTCCTCGTGTCCCCAAGGTTAATAAGATATGCATGAACTCGTTTATCTGTGCCAATACTGTTTACATGAATAGTTTGTTACCGCTGCAGTCAAGCTTTTCGTTCCAGTTTGTTCAAAGTTACGATCTGCTTTAACCTATCAATTATACTTCTACAGGAAAATATGATAAGATCGAAGATAACCATTCAACACTACGCCAAATGTTTAAGAAATCCTTATGGGCCGATTTCCTGATTCACGTTAGTGGAGGAGAGACCTTTAAGGTACACAAGGCAGTCCTGGCCACCCGTTCTCAGTATTTCGCTAAGATGTTCGACTCGGGATGAGGGAGGCACAGGAGAACAGAATGGAGATCGATGACTTCGATGCAGCAACTGTCCGAGCCATGCTGGAGCATTTGTACACAGGCGAACTTACAGCCGATCCTGAACTAGTGTGGGACCTCATTCTGATTGCTGACAAATATCAACTGGATGAACTGAAAAAACGCTGTGAGGAAATTCTTACGGATCCAGTAGAGGAAAATCTCTGTCGATTGCTGATCCTCAGTATGAAGCTTTCCAGTGCTGGACTGAGAAAAATAGCAATTGATGCCGTGGCTTGCGTGGGACCAACGTTTTTGGAATCCGCACAATGGAAGGAGCTAAAAGTTAAGGAACCCACACTCGCTTTTGAACTCCTTGAAGACCCCTACAAGACAAAATTGAACCGAGTCACCCGAGTTCCCGCACAGAATCTTCTCCTCGTCAACTTCTTTACAAGTTAATGATAGTCTTCCTAAATTTATTGTCTCCTCTAGAAATGCATGAAATCAATAAACAGTTCGGCATATCTCTTTACAGAATGATGGTTAGATTTCCTCTCCTAAAATTAAAATAAAAAAAAGTAATAAAATGAAATGATAAGTAAGTTCATTAATTTTACCTTTAAAAATAAACAGTAAGAGCCGAATAAAAAAAGAAATGGAAATAATTAATGCAAACGTAAATTAATTCATGTTTATAACGGAATCGAATTATAAGCATTATTTGATTATCTATTTATTTTATTTATCTATTTTTATGATTACTAATTTTTATTATTATTTATCTTATGATTTTAATCATAAAATCATTTAATCATTAAAATAATTTAATTATTGAATAAATAGTTAACTAATAAATAAATAATTAATTTTTTGTACTTTTTGTAATCTTTTATTTAATTTAATTAATTTAATTAAATAATAATTAACAAATAAAATAATTAATGAACAATAATTTTAATCATTAAAATAATTTAATATGATTTTTATTTACATGATTATTTATTTTTGATTATCTATTTATTTTATTTATCTGTATTTGTTCTGTAATAATGTTCGATATCATATTTGCGTGTTGACGGCAACATCGAATAACAACTGAAAAGATTTTGCTTAAACGTTTATTTCATTTGCTTCTGAGATAGGTAAGCAATTGAGGAATACATCATTAACAATTACAATTATGATTAAGAAAGTCGAATAATTTGAAATCCAGAGAATGCTGTGCCGGACCATTAGGTACAGCTTACTGACATTTCGTCTGGTAGAGCTCCTCAAGGATCTCGCAGGCAAATTTACATTCCTTACTTTTGAAATCCTTGCACTGAGCATAACTGAAAAATTTTGGTTCTATGCGAACCATTTCATCAGTGGCTGCTTTCCACAGTACAAGATTGTAAGCACAGCTGCTGCGGATTAGCAACCGACAAATATCTTCCTCCTTTACTTGATTCGGAAGAAGTTCTTCGCAGCGCTTTTTCATCTGTATCTAGTTGGTGCATATCAGACATCATGATGAGATCCCAAGCTAGTTCAGGGTCACCAGTAACATCGCCAGTGTAGACGAATTCCAGTATGGCTCGAATCGTTGCTCTATTGAAAACATCGATCTGCATGACGTTTTCCCGTGCTTCCTTCATACCATAACTGAACAACGTTCTGAAATACTGAGAATGAGCAGCCAGGACTGCCTTGTGGACCCTGAAGACCTCTCGACCAACTCGAATTTGGAAGTCGATCTACGAGGGTTCCTGGAACATTTGTCGTAGCACAGCCTGGTTTTCGTCGCAAGTGACCAACTCTCTAGATAAGTGAAATGCATTCCAGGTTATGCAAACAATCTGATAGTGCTACAGATCACTCTCACGGCCCAGCAGTGCTTGATCTTGCTCAAGCAGAATGTGATGCCACGCCTCCAGCACGAGCTCTCACTGGGCGCTGATACCATCACGGACCTCGAAGGCCTTGACACAACCACACGGGGAACCATCAAAGGCTGGCTCAAGCTCCCCAAAAGCACGCCCAACTGTTTCATACACGGGGCGAGCAAATACGGCGGCTTGGGAATACTGGCTCTTAGATGGCAGATCTTGAGGTTGAGGTTGAAGCGACTTGGGGCCTTAGAGAAGGACTCGAACCCGGTGGTTTCCTCACTCGCGCACTCCCCCATAGTCGCTAAGGAGCTTCTCTCCCTAGGGAGAAATCTCCGAGACGAAAGAAACATCCGCCGGGAGACGAAAAAATGATGGAGGGGTACTGGCTTCAGCAGTTAGACGCGTCGGCAGACTATGGCTCGCAGGTCAGCCGGGGACCGCCTTTTGGCAATCCCTGGCTGGCTAGAGGGACGAACGAAGCTGATGGCTGGGTCGCTGTTCCTCCAATATATCGCCGTTAGAGCGCCAACACTCCCGACACGAGGCAGGTTGTAGAGATACGCGGGCAGTGCTGAGTTTGAAGTGACCTGCCGAACGTGCGGGGGGAAGCTCGAATTGGACCTCCATGTCTTACACACGTGCCCCCCCCCCCCCCCTATAAGGCGAATGGTCATCAAGAGGCACGACTATATTGTTGACCGGCTGGTAGGGCTCCTTCACGGAGTCCCGTTCCTTATCCATGAGGAAACGGAATTCCCAGACCCTGGAGAGGTGGCTAGAGAGTGCACAGTGGTGGAGAGAGAGAGAGAGAGGGGGGGGGGGGCAGTGCTGCGGTCGTTCAGGCCGGTTATCATAGTGCCCACGGACGATACGTGCTATATCCTGGATGTCACGGCGGCATGGAATGAGGGAGTGCACTGGGCCTACCAGTGCAAAAGAGACAGGTATCGGCCGTTGAAGGAGCTGGTCCGCCTTCAGCACACAGAATCAACTATGTGCATGTGATCCCAGTTGTGCTAACACCAAGTGGCTTCATCTATGAGAAGACCAAGTACAAGCTATGGTTCCACTTCAATCTAACCAAGGCGGGCCTAGCGGTCCTTGGGGAGAGAAGCGTTATTGGCTTGGCCAAAGTCTGGCAAACGTGGTGGAAGTTGGCGTCAGAGAAGTTTGGGGCAAGCGAAATGGAAGAAGATGTATTGGCGAGCGGCTTTTCGATTTAACAATCAAAAGTTTGTCCTTTATTCTTTTCCCGGTTCCAGTTTGATAAGGAGACAACCCTGAAGGTGGACTCGTTTTAGATTGACTATTCCTTTTGATTTTAAATTTACTCTAGGAACAAAGAAAGCCTTACACATCGTTAAATCGAAAGTAGTGGTTTCTTTGTAATGTGTTCAGCAACAACCAGCTGTTCGCATTTATTACGCGACATCTTGTAAGGTGTTATCGTCCATAGTAGACAGTACCTTTAATTTATTCAAATAATGCAGACTGACTTGTCAATTCACTTGGCATCATGGCAGATCTAAACAGATACACACACGAGGTTTCAGTAGAAAAATCAGTGGTGATCACAGTCATACCTGGCTCAGAAGAAGGAATGCTTGTCGAATTCAGAACTGAGTACATCGTTGAATCATATCGAGTGTAGACAGCACTTTAATTTTCACTTGTTAAAGTAAAGTTTTCACAACACTTTAGTTTAAAGACACTGAGGAACAGCGATGCAAGTTTGACTTTTTCGAATGGTACAGGTTAAGTTACAGGTAAACTGAACGTATTGTATGAAAAATTAAATCTCTTGCTCATCGTTAATGATGTTGATTTCTTAAGAGAACCAACTAGATGGCCACTTGATAGTTATGGTTCAAGAAAATCGTGCACAGGTTTCAAAGAACTCGCTTGTGATGCTTGTGGTTAGGAATTTAGGTGGGAAATCCGACTTGGGTCGTCATAACCGGACTGTTCGTGAAGGCCACAATACTTGGCTGTGACGTCTGCAGGAAACAACTTGGAGAAAAAGGTACCCTGGTTGTTCAACTACGGGGAGTGCATGATGGAGAGAAGAGCTCTAGCTTATTATGTCTGCAGCACGGAACAAGGAGACATAGAAGCGGCGATCCATTAGAGAAAGCGTCCGCGCCGTAACCGCCGCCCTGGTGGCCTGGGATAGCAAAATGGCGGCGCCTATAGTTTCTTTATATTTGTGGCATTTCGCGGAACTCGAACTTGTTTTTTTTATTAAATAGCAAAAACATAGAGCAGTAACTGTATAAAGTAATTATTAAGTAAAAGTTGCTTACAGTATTTCTTTTCAGCAAGAGTCGGCAGAAAAAATGGCTGTAAACAAATGGTTTGGCCTCATCAGCTGACAGTGGTTACTATGGTTGCAGTACACGTAGGATTCATAAGCCCCGCCCACTATCCCAAAAACTTTCTCCTCCTGTCCTTATCGGCCGGATAAGGTTTTCCTATCCCTAGTACAGGTATCGCCGCTTCTATATCTCCTTGTTCTGTGGACTGCAGGCAGAGCCGGATTAACCTTTTTGGAGGCCCTGGTCGTGTCCTTATGCTTCGCCATATTCTTCAAACTTATTCGTTCATTTGCACATCCACACTTAGTTCGAAATCTCGTAGAAACCGGAATTTTGGTAGGATTAAAATAGAACTTGTCATTACCTTCAAACTGAAGTGCTGTACAAAAACTTGACACGGTTACAACGAATACTTAGGTTCGGATGACATTTTATTCTGAAATTAATGCAACTTTTCTGATTTTAGAGTTTACAAAATTACTGATAATGTCGTTAAATGGGAGTTCACAAAGAACATCGTTTTCTATGCTCATCAAGGAAAGAGCATTTAAGGGATCTTGTGGCATGGATGATCGCTTTTCATTCTTGATGAGCTTAAGCTTTCAAAATGTTCTTTCACCCCCCAGCCACTGAAACCATCAGTGACAGGTAAATCCGGAATCCGATTTCAACATTGGGGTAGATATTCTGCAGATCTTCTTGAAAAAGAAGAGAGTAGATTTTTGTAGGTGAAGCCAGAGTAAAAAGAATTTGCTCGGACCCAGATTGTGCAGCTTTGTCTTCCAAATACATCGTAACGTAAGACGCGAAATCTTGGATTTCATCAACGAAGCTCAGTTCCAGATCATTTCGGTAAGTTCCTTGGAGCAAGGAAGCGCTGGCTACCAGATCATCTCTTGACATCGTCCAAAATGAATGGAAGAAGCCGAAAAGCCTCCCAATTTCCTCGTAAGCTGATGTGCGAGACGATAGTTCAGCGGCTAGTCTATTCAAGATCGGCAAGATGGCTTCGATTCTAATTTTGTCTAATCCAGTGAAATAGACACCATTGTCCGCTTCGTCATGGAAAGCCTTCCTCTTTCTGAATTGTTTGTCACTAAGAGTGGCGTAAGGGGCTTGCTCCTTGGCTTCGTCCACAGTTTCGTCGAAACGTTCTCGCTGATCCTCCAGAAAACGCATTAGGGCCTTCAACTTTCTTATAGCACTTCCTATATCCATGTTCTCTTTTTGCAGCGCCTGGCTCGCCTGAGTGAACCGAATTAAAATTGTGTTCCAAAAATTCACAAAAATTACGGTTTCCAGTTTGCACATTTTATTGAATAAAGATTGGGCCTCATTGCGGCAATCTGGCTTTTCTTCCGTATCTTTGATAAATTCTTATAACGGTAAACGAATGTCGCTGTATCCTTTCTTCAGCACAAGCACTGCGTCAGCTCTAGCTGACCACCTTGTATCAGGCAATCGTTTCACAGTCAACGTGTTAGGCCCGAGATCCTTGAGCAGAACTGACCAACGATGCGTGAAGGCACCGAAGAAGTTGTAGAGTTGTTGGACGAAGCCAAAGAACGAAACTGCTTCTGTACAGCACTCTGCTGCATTCACTCCCACCAGGTTAAGTGAATGGGCTGCGCATGGGACGTACCTTGCCAGAGGGTTTAATGCACCAATAAATGCTTGCACCCCTTTACATTTTCCTGACATGTTGCACGAATTGTCGTACGACTGGCCTCGCATGTTGTTAAGATCAATCTTGTGTTCTGCGAGAAGGTCGATGATAATATTCGATAGTGCTTCCCCTTTGTGGCTTTCATCGGGACAAAGCACAGAAATCGTTCAACAACTTGGTGGGTAATTTTAGACACACACCGGATCATTACAGTAAGCTGATCTACATGAGTCGCATCTGGGGTGGAATCAATACAAAGTGGATAGTATTTTGCCTCTTAAATTTCCTCTACTATTTTGTTAAGGAGGCGCCGGCCGATTAAATTGATGACTTCTTCGAATATCGTTGACGAAAAGTAAGAGGCTCTACCTTTTTCTTTGTTTCCGTATTTTTGCAGATGGTTTCTCAAAAAGGGATCAAATTGACTAATTGACTCTAAAACACCGAGGAAGTTGCCATTCTGTTGGGATCCAATCATCTCGTTCGTGCCTCGAAATGCAAGGCCTCGAGACCCAAGAAATTTGACGACCGCAACAATTCGTTCCAATACGTCCCTCCAGTACTGTGACTCAATATCATGTTAAATCTGTAGAGCACAAGGCATTACTGATGTTTGTCTGCGTCTACTAATCCACGTCAGAGTAGCTTTGCGGTGTGATGAACCATTTTCATGGTCTGAGAGTCGTTCTGTAGCGTGTTTCCAGTCACTGGATGGATGGCAAACTGTGTGGTTCCTCTAGCAAATAGAAAGCATACAAAGCAGTAAACGTTTCCAGTCGATGGAGAATACAATAGCCACTACTTCCCCATTTTGATGGGTTCTATACAGGTGCCTTGATGAAAACTTTCGGCTTTGATCTGGATAGCGAAGCTATGACGATTTAAAATGATCGTCATGGTGCTACCATTTTTCTAGTCCCATTCTCGTCCAGTAATCTATTTCCGCTGATCCCAGATTTTTCCAGAGTCCTGGATCGTGGCAAAATGCTTCGGCATGGCCCACTCCCATTTCTGTCTCTGTTGAAGGAGTGTTTATCACCTAAAGCGAGAAGAAAGATATCATTTGTATCCTGTTATATTCAAGAACTGGTTGTTATTTACCGGAAGTGTATTGTCTCCTTGTACTTCTGGTACTTCTGTCTCCTCGGAAAAGAAAGCCTTAATAGCACTGCCATTAATCTTGCCATAATCACATCCACTTACTTCTTCTTCTTCATCTAGGGGAGTCACTGCAATCGTTGTGGAACTAGAGGGCCCAGGCTAATAGTAGCAGTTGCAAATTTGAGGTTCAAAAGTACAAAGTATTATATTTAGGGTCGTAATTCACGTCGAAGGCACTGACCAGGTTTTTTTTTATTCAATTAGTTTGCGTACTCAGTAATTCGACTGTTACTGACGTTCAACTAACTCCAGTTTATAACACAGTATGAATTTGTTACCTTTATGTTAATTCATTCGAAACTAGTACGAAAGAATGGTAAACGTTTTTCTTTCCTACTAGAACTGTTTATCAAACTGAGCTTTCAGTGTTACGTATTTTTGACTAAATCTTGGAAATTGGCCAGAAAATTAAAAGTAAATGAGACAATTATGTGACGAATCCATAATTTCTCCTAGTGAACTTGAAAACAGATTTAAAACTCGAATAAAGTTACTTAATTTATTTTGAAGTAATTTGTTCTCAAAAGGAAATTCAAATAGAAAATATTAAACGCTCATTCCAGTGCCGTAGAAACGGCTAGGCAGCCTAGGCACCAGCCTAGGAACCTCAAAAACAAAAGGCGCCGAAAGGCGCCGATTGCTTTGCCCTTGTACAAATCTGGGTTTGCAATACAGGCGATCCCGTGAGAGTTGGGTGGTACTAGGTTCAATTTCTTCTTTGTTTTCAGTCCCAAGAATGCATTTCGAACCCCTTTTCTCCCAACAATCCATTCTACACCCACAGAAGCGACCAAGAATTTTTATGGCTTGACGAAAGTCCAACAAAAGTCTATTGAACGTTTTAGACCAATCTGAGACGAAAGTTTGAGCCCTTGAGGGGTCAAAGAAACTTCTACTTTTCATTTTGTTCAACGTCGAAATTGGCGGGAAAATGCTTTTTTCCCTCTTATATAGCAGTAGCAAAGCATTCTATCACTGAGAAAGGTCGTGCACATTTTCGTTCGCCGATTGTTCGCTAAAAGCAACATGAAATGAGCGAAAGAAAGCTTTCAGGTAACGTGTTTGCAAACAAGAAGCAAACGTCAAATCGAAAGAAATCAGTTAGCAGGAAATTTGAAGAACTTTCTCATAACCATTGAGATGGACACAAATTCTATCAGTAGTATACTGACAAATGAAGTGTCCGACAAGGAAGTTGTTGATGTGGCGTCAGATGACTCTGATGTCCAAATCATCGAGGCAATATAAACTCTTCCAGACCGATAAGTGTCAACTTGCTGAACAGTTACGTATTTGCTATTAAACTGTGAAGTTGTCATTAAAGCTGTATATTTAACGACGGAACTTTCGGAAATGAATGACTATTGAATGAACCAACTCTGGCAAGAAATATCGATGTAGATGGAATTGTCGACAATTTCGCTGAGTATGACTATAGGAAGATAACTTTGTAGCGCCATGAGTATTTACGATAGGCATTCTTCGTGACACTGATCATTGTAATGCTTCCCGTGTGATTTAATCAGAATTTTTTTCCTTTTTTATGAAGAATACAATGTTTTTCTTGGTAATTTATTCACATGTATGAAAGGCGCCATTTTCACCACTTGCCTAGGGCGCCATCTGACCTTACTACGGCACTGGCTCATTCATATCAGTTATGACTGTTCAGACAAAGGACAAATACACGTGTGGCAAATAGGACTTTAACCTTATGAAGACGCACAATTTTGAATTGTTTATTATGTCAAATGTACACCCCCTCCCCCCTTTCAATGCGGGGCTGCAGCGTTTTTCATTACCCTACGCTGAACAAAATTTGCAGCCTTGCCATTACTAGCACAAGTGTATTCAAATTAAAATTAGAAGGTTTTCTTACCGTATCGAAGGTATCGCAATTTTCTTGCAATTCTTTCGGCTTGAAGCCGAAGTCAGCAAGTTTGCGATTTTTTTCAGTCGCCTCCGTGAGCTTGGACTCGCTGTATCTTTTCAGCTTCCTTTTGGCCGCACCACTTAAATGAATTCTCTTTGACATTTTTAGCTGTCAATTATAGACTATAGTCCAGTTGAAATAATGTCAATTAATTTATGATTCGTGTGAAATAACGCAGTTAAAGTTTTGGTGAAAATAAATATAAACTAAGAGATTTCTCCGAAAAAACAAAACTCGCGAGGTACGCGTATGTGAACTTGGACGGGAGTCAATGTGGGACACGAGATCTAGGGGCCCTCTCTGCTATAGGGTGTTCCTAAATGCAGGTGGCCAAGCATTTGTTTTAAAAATTTGGAATTCCGTTTAATAATTTTTACGCTATGTTACATAAATTTCTATCACTACCAAAATGTCTATAATTTATTATATTGATTTTTTTTCTGTTTCGGGTATCAGTAATTTTCACATAAGCGAAAAAGTTAAAATATTTTTATCGACTCGGAGCCTTGGGGGCCCCCTAAAATTCGGAGGCCCTGGGCTGCAGCCCCGACAGACCATGCGTTAATCCTGTACTGTCTGCAGGAAAAGTTTAAACTAAAAAGTGGAGTTACCTCTGGTCGGCCCATGACAGGCAGAGAAACTTCACACGTGACATGTTGGCGATTTTGCAACATTTCTCGTTTCTCTCTCTTGTCAGTGGAAAGGTTATCTCATCCATGTTAAAAAATAAGTTGTTAAAGCTGTTACGCAAAGCATACGCGTTTGGAGACGTTTTCACGAGGTGATGGAAATTTTTGTTTTTCGTTTTTTGCAGTGAACTGATAACACTAGGCTCGTAGGGAACCTAAGGAATTTACGGAAATAGCCATAAATAAGAAATAAAGATGCTAGTCTGTATTATCTATCGTTAATCATATTCGTTGAGCGAAAAGTAAGTGGTGAGCTATTTTCAAATTATTTTTCTGCAGTCAGTGATCTATATTTTACAAACAAACAAACTCCATGAATACGTTTACAAAACTTCCGTTTATTTACTTATATTTTTTACAAAGCTAACCAGAAAATTAAAGATAATTTTTACCACACAGTTTTTATTCTCGCAGGTTGGCAGGCGAACGTGTGTGACGTGGATGATACAACAGACCGCGATTATGATATGACGTAGACTTCTCTAAGAATCTCCATATGCTAGTTCAAGATTCTGAGATTTGAAAGCCATCCATTCGTTGGAATCCAAAAAAGTTGGGCCAACTCGATTCACCCAATCAACGGCTGCTTTCTTTTCTAAGTACTAAACTGGAAACCTTGGCGCTGAGCACTAACATTTGACAAATATTTTCTTCCTTGATTTGATTCGGAAGAACTTGCTCGCATTGCTGTTTCAGGTGATCTAGCTGGTATTTGTCGGCAATTAGGATCAGATTCCAAGCTAGTTCAGGGCCACCAGTAAACTCGCCTGTGTAGATGGATTCCAGCATGGCTCGGACGGTTGCTGCATCAAAGTCTTCGGTCTCCATAATGTTGTCCAGTGTTTCCTTCATACTAGACGCGAACATCTTAGCGAAATACTGGGAACGAGCGGCTAGGACCGCCTTGTGAACTTTGAAAACCTCCCCGGCAGTCCGAACCTGGAAATCGGTGAACAAAGCATCCTGGAACATTCGGCGTAACATTGCCCGGTTCTCGTTCACGGTATCAACTTGCTCCATCACTTTGAAAGAGTCCTCTGCATTTCAGGTTAAATAAAGAAACGTGAAACATATGTGTTAGAAACTGCAGTTGATAATTTGACTTAAAATATAATTATTCAGTTTAAGTACATGTCATCTTTCTAAACTGTAAAATTGTGATAATAATACACTATCTTAACTTGCCCTGGACTACTTTCTCAGAAAAGCCGTCTGCTAAACCTAATGCTTACATTAAACCAGAGAATTTATACGTTTATTAGTAGCGATAGTGATCAGAACTCATAAACAGGGGCGTAGCCAGGATTCAGTGAAGGGGGGTGCCAGAGGATCAGGATTTAGTGAAGGGGGGGGGGCAGGTTACAAATTTTTCCTCTAAAGTCTAGATTTTGCTAAATTTAACGAAGAATTACACAATTTTTTAAGACGGAAAGGGGGGGGGCACGGCCCCTCGGCTCCCCCTCTAGCTACGCTCCTGCTCATAAAGTATGATCTTACAAGGTATATGTCCACAAAAGAAATTACTCAACTTACCCGTTTTGGTGTAAAATTTCAGACGAACTTTTGAAAGATTCCTGTGTAACTGATATGATGCCAAAGAATCTCTTTTCTACAGTGTTACAGACTATGAAATATGGCCATCTTGATTATTAACCAGGCAGAAGCTTATCATTTTGTTTTTTTTTTTGTGAGTCATTTTACCGATAGTCAACTAACACCGTCTGTAGGTTAAAAATTGAACCAAACATTACTGTAGCGTGCTTGTGTTCTAGCCTGGGTAATGAAAGGTTTGGTTTTGCACTACTTGATTTACAAAAAACTATAAGTTTTTTTTATGGTTTTCATTTCTTAAGACCAACAATAATAAATTTTAAACGTGGTTTTTGTATACTTAATTCAGCCATGAACCTTTACAGCACGAAACGTTGAAACTAGAAATCTTCTCAGCAATCCTGGGTGGCTAGAAATTAAGGTGTCCCAACTAACCGCACTCTCGTGATTTTAGCCAAATTCACTAGGCAAAAGCAAGGCTTCGGCCGATTCACTGGGAAGCAGCCTAGTGAATTCCGTCTTTTTTGTCTATTTTTGTCCGTTTCACGGATTCACTAGGGAAAAATGCCTGGTGAAACTTCTTTCGGGTCACCGTTTCACTACGCAAAAAAGTTTCACTAGGCTTGTTATTGGAAATAAAATTCAATGGGAAGGCGGTTTCACTAGGATGGTGCTTTGGAATCAGATTCACTAGGCTAATATGTTGAGTTAAAATTCACCAGACAGACAGTTTCACCAGGGTGAAGCTTTGGAATCAGATTCACTAGGCTAATACTTGGAGTTAAAATTCATTTAACAGACAGTTCCATTAGGCTGAAGCTTTGAAATCAGATTCACTAGGCTAATATTTGGAGTTAAATTCACCAAACAGACAGTTTCACTAGGCTGACGCTTTGGAATCAGATTCACTGGGCTAATGTTTGGAGTTGAAATTCACTCAACAGACGATTTCACTAGGCTTAAGCTTTGGAATCAGATTCACTAGGCTAATATGTGAAGATAAAATTCGTCAGACATACAGTTTCACTAGGCTGAAGTTTTGGAATCAGATTTACTGGGCTAAACTTTGGGAATTAAATTCACTAGACAGTCGGTTTCACTAGACTAGGACAGCAAAATGAATAAGTAATCGGATTCGAGTAATCGAATACGGTTCGCCTTCCCGGCTGAGCCGCCATGTTTGATGATCAACGTGTTCAGGCAGACAAGTCCCAACTTTCTGCGCGGTGCATTTGGTTAACAAAGTTGTACACTCTTTGAAACTGGTTTCCTTTTCTAAATGAATGAATTTGTACTAAATATTGCAAAAGGATTAAATATGCAGAAGCAGAAAGGACAAAGTAGCACTTAGGAAACTGGAAGTGATTTAGCCAATTTGGTGATGTCTCTGCGTCCACGCGTCCGCCATTTTCTGCCCAGCCCACGCCAAGTAAAGATGTGTCAAAGTTGTGTGAACTGTTTTCGCTCGTTTAACCGAATTTTCTGAAGATGTTTACCCAGTTTTGTAACAGACGTATAAACGGGAAAGCGAAGAATATGACTAACTGCATCTACAAAAAAAACGTGATGAATTGTCATCCAAAATAAGGTATATACAACATTCAAAAGTTGATTAGTTAAACTTGCAAATGCAATTAAACGCTTTTGTTGTACTAAGGTCTCGAAGAATTAATTGTGAACACTTAGCTGGAAATCGACTGCGAGCCTCAAGTGTCGACGTGTGCTTGCAGTCTCTTGTTTGATCTCCATCGAAGACAAGAAATGGACTTGACACAGCAGGTATAATTAATTTTAATTTTTTAGTTCAGTTCGTTTATTTACTGTGTTTAACTTTCCTGCAGGCCTCATTCCGGGAAAGATTCATCGAGTCACCAATCGACTGATGTATTCAAAGGACTAGCCTTCTCGACTTGCCAAACCCAGGAGCAGCAGAAACGAAAACTCATTTAGGCGTGAATATGTATTTTTGACAATACTTCACGTGATGAATTTGTGATTTTACAGTATGCTGTGTTTTACTATTTGTCTGGAATACACACAAAGCATGTCTTTGCAAAATTGTGTATGGTTTCACTAGCCTCGACTAGAGCTTACAAATTCAATTTACAGCTTAGTTTCACTAGCTAAAACCGGTGGCCCTCGATTCACTTCAACAAAAAATTCACCAGGCAAAACTGGTGGCCCTTGATTCACTTCAACCAAAAATTCACTGGGCAAGACCGCAGTGGCCCTCGATTCACTTTGGCCAAATTTCACTAGGCAAAGACGGGGGCCCCCGATTCACTTCAATAAAAATTCACCAGGCAAGGCGGGGCCCTCGATTCACTTCAACAAAAATTCACTAGGCTAGAGAGGGGAAATCGTATAGCTCGCGGATTCACTAGTTTGGGATCTGCCTAGTGAATTAAAATTCAGTTTGCAACAACTAAACTAGTGAATCTGGCCTTTTTCCGCGAGAGTGCGGGATCTGAAAATCAGTTCATAAAGGTCTGTAGAACATATATGGTGAGATTTGTCGGTTCTCACTGAAGGAGACCGTCTAGTTGAAAGGGTGCATATTCCACCACAAATTGATAAATTAAATCTATTATAAATAGTAAGCTATAATACGAGTCCGAATATTAAAAATATTCACATACGACCCGTTTTTTCTCATTTGCGTGTTTTGTCCAATACAAGTTTTATGAATGGTTAAATTAAGTGTAGTTTTAAATTAAATTCATACAGCCATAGCAATATGAAATGCCTATTTCATTATTCAATTAACTTACGTAAGTTAAGCTTACCAAACATTTCTCAAGCACCTAATTATCGATCTAGTTTAAAATTTCACCGCAAGATGGCGCTGTGTATAAATTATCACTAGCTATTATCATACGTTATAAGAGGCTAAGTATACCATTATTAACTTAACCTATAATATAATTGTTCAATAAATATCTGGTTTTGGGTTTAATTCAATTAATTCGTATTAGTTTGCATTAGTTTCAGTTAACGTAATTACAAGATAGTCATCTGTTAATAGCGTTTTCATTTCTTGAAAGTCGAAAATAACTTTCATGTTTTATTCATACATTTTTAAAGTTTTGGTTTTTTTTCTTTTCGGAAGTGGTTTGCTGATTTGCATTTCTCCAAGGATGGTATACACCTTAAAATATAACAAAAGCAGAAGCTGATACCTCGATAACATGATAATAGCATAAAACATATGATAACTCTGATAACTTAATAAAGAACAAAAAGTTTTGATATAGTAAAAGAAGTTAATTAATTAGTACTATAATTGGCTATGTATTAGTTAAAGTTATAAATAATGGTTTATAAATAGGTTTTTCAATTAACAGCAACGGTATTTGATACTGGATCACAAAGAAGACGGTGACGCCATTGAGCTGATCAGATGAATAGGCGAGTATCAATTGAAATATCCGATGAAATTGCAAGAAAGAAAATTCTACAGTTATCTTAAGGACTGCAGATTATCAAACTGAGATGATAACATATGATAACAGTTGATAACACTTGATAACACATGACTAACGAATTCTAGGTTAAGTTTCTCATTTTAGAAAAGAAGATAGAATTTAATATCTTTGACCGCATTTCGCGAAGAATGTAAAATCCATTAAAATCTAAAATAACTCGTTTTAATTACATTAAAGTTAATTACATATTATAAAAAATAAATAGTGTTAGTAGAGTAAATCAGAAAATTAATAAAATTTCAAATAAATTATCATTCATATATATGATATACGAGAGAATGAACAAATTTATAATAAACGTTGAATAATATATATCTATATATATTATAGAAGACGAGCGAAATATGTTAACGAGAGGTTTTTGAAAAGTTTGGCAATCGCGCGCGCCTCTCCCATTTCCGGCGCCTCGGGCGACGTTCTCTTTCCAATCGAACGCCGCACCATCAAGAAGTCTTTCTGCTAAATCAAATTATCTGGTATTTATTATAAATTAACTATTTAATTAGTTGTATGTTATTATTTTATCTAATATATCTTAAGAAACGAAAATTTTTAATCCAAAATATTACAGAAAAAAACGCTCCGCCATCTTAACCATCCAAGATGGCGACGGGTGGTTTATAGATATTGAAAAAACTGCATTGTAATAGCTTTTTCTGACCTGAAATCCTAGCCAACTTGAAGGATATGATGAAGTGATGTTTCATCTTTGGAATTTCCGCTTATGGTGAAACCCTATACTGTTATCAGTATAGTTATCAACTGTTACGAACTGTTGTTGCAGTTGTAGTTGTTGTAGTAGGGGTGTGTTAACAAACGATGATAAACGTGTAGAACTGGTGCTGTAGACGAAGGGCCAATTAGTGTGGCTATTGTCTAATATGTCCGCCATGTTGTGTTTTTGTTGTGTGTTGGGAATTATACAAAGTTTTCAGCGTTTCGGACTATGCGTGGATGATGATGGAGCTACAATCGAACTGCTAATGGGCTACTACGCCTCTAGCCACACACAACTTAGACACCCCTCACTAAACAAGTGTTATCAGGGGTTAACAAAGTGCTACAGACCTTTGGCAAGATAGAAACAATTGCAATGCTAAGTCTTTCCGACAGAAAAGTCATACGGTTGAGGATCGAATGGCTATAGGTAGCTGAACACTGGGTATCCTCTGAGTCACTAGCTGAAGAGTAGCTGAACCCGCTTTAGTTACTAAAACTGAACCCCCTGAATAAGGGGTTGAATACCGCATGACTTAGTTCGTCCAGACTCCAAGCCTACGAACCGTGTGAAAGTGGGCCAGTTTCACACTATCACCTCGCTGAATCCGTGATAGTCATGCACCAAATGAGAGGGTCATTCAGACGTACGGCTAGCGCATCATTTTTGTATCCTTGATAGAAAAGTCCTACGGGTGAGACCGAATGACTAGGTAGCTTAACACTTGCTCCCCTCTGAAACACTAGCTTAATAGAAGCTGAAATCACTTGAGTTACTGGAACTGAACCCTCTGAATAAGGGGTTGAATACCGCATGCCTTAGTTCTTCCAGATTCCAAGCTACGAACCGTGTGAAAGTGGCCAGTTTCATACTACCACCTAGCTGAATCCGTGATACTCATGCATCATTCAGAGGGTCATTTAGACGTTTGGCTAGCGCATCATTTTTCTATTGGATTAAAGGTGGATTATACGCCTGTTATCAGTGGTTATGAGTGTAACCCACCTGTTTGAGATCGATGATGACGTCTACGTGTGCGGTTCACTCAATGGGAGAAAAACTGGGAGCGGCTTTGCGTTTGTCCGTTACAAACTTGAACTGCTCCCGCGGCCACTTCAAGAATTATAAGTATTAATCATAATATATTATAATTTAATTACATAAATATATAATATATAAGTTTTGAGAATTATACATAAATGAAGAATAAAATTTGCTACATAACAGTGTTTCCACTTTTGAGGGGAATTTCCCTGAAAAAGGGGCAAATGGAGTTTGAAAAGGGAAGACGAAGAGAAGAGAGTAAAGAGGAAATCTAAACTCTGTACATTCTTGCACGGAGGGGGGAAAAGGGGAAAGATAAGGGAAGACGGAAAAACGGAAGATTGAAAAGTGGCAACACTGCTACATAAATATGTACAGGATGTGTAGGTCCTAGGGTCTACTTTATTAAAAAAGGGTCGTATTTATGAACCTAGGGGCTCTGTTTGGCAACATGATGGTCCTGTTTTTAAGATTAGGCCTATTTGAAGATGATCGGGTGCTAATTGCTAAATTGGGGTCCTATTTGCAAACCTTGAGTCTCATCTTGAAAGGTCCTATTACCAAACAACGGTCTTGTTGCAAAGATGAAGTCCTATTTTAAATCGATCGGTTCCTTTGTTTCAGCAGGGTTCTGTTCATGAACCTAGGTCCTATTTAACCAGGGTCTTATTTTTCAGTTAAGTTACTTTCTGTGCTACTACTAAGGGTCTTATTCACAAACCTGGATCCTTAAAACTAAGTAAACCCAAAGTCCCGCTATGTTATCAAAACAACTGGGTCTAGCCTAGTAAGTGTGGGTCTTAATTGTGCATTTAAAGGGTCCTAAATTTTATAGACCCCTTAATGACAATGTCAAATGGAAAACAAACAGCAATTTGTTACAGCAAATGGAATGACAACGATTTCGTGATTTCTTAACAAGAAACAACGAACCACCAATCAGGGGCAGGGGTTCGCAACCTTCAGATTCCGTAAACCACAGGTGATAAGAATCTGGGATTCATAGAATCAAAGCTATAAGAAACTTAGGAATGGAGATTACGGTTTAAAGGGCTAGGTTTTACTTTGGGAAAAATTGGATGATAACACGTGATAACACATTGATAACTGGTGATAACCGGTTGATAACCGTGAATAACACTTTGTATAGGAGTGTCGTTCTGGCTGAATGAGACAAATGGAGTTGTGTGACAAAGTGAAACGACACGAATCGTGTTCTCTGGTGTCCGTCATAAGCGAAAACTAAGCGGTCACAACGGACACGTCGTATTAATCACGACTGATCGTTTCATACATTTCACATGCAACATCTTACACTCCCTGTTATCAGCCTGTTATCAGTGTTACCATCATTACCTCTGGGGTGTAGTGAATCTTGAGAGTTGCCAACCTCACTTTCCTACTTGACCTTCATGTTTCCACAATATTTGAATTGATAGTAATTATGAAAATTATGCAAATGAAGAAAAATCCGGAAGTAATTTAGGAATTCATAGGGTAAATAGCCTCCGGAAGATTTCCGGGTTTGTGTACATTTCTTAAAAAAGACTATTATACAGCTATATAATAATAATATAATAATAGTAAATATATTTTATTTTAAGATTTAATTTATTAAATACATATAATAATATGACTTACAATAAATTATTATCTCATTTTAATAACACCAATATCATTATTGTGTTAATGTTTTTTTTCTTATGGTATTAGTATCACTATTATTATTACTATACTACTATTACCAGCTAATACAACTTCTCAAAATAATTTAAATTATATTGAATAATAGTACAGTAAAAAAACAAAGGTCATTTCCGTGTGTGTAACATAGTAATACCAACATAATTATTATCACTTTTAGTATTGTACTACTGTATTATAAATACTATCATTACTATAAGTTGTCACTATCATCTCACTATTACATACTCCAATTATTTCTAACGCTATTCCACCTTAACCCGAGATGTATATTAAATAATGATTTACCAATTATAGTAAGAAAAGAAAGGTCATTTTTGTGAGTGTGTGTGAACTACTTAAGTATTATTATTATTATCAACATAAGCGCTACTACTACCCCTATCATATCATTAATAAAACACTTCATACTATTATTTTTCCTCTCTCTATTATCACTGCTTACAATAAATAATGTAATACATTAAATAATGATTTATCAATTATAGTAAGAAAAAGAAAGGTCATTTTTGTGTGTGTAATCATAGGTCTTGGAATTTTGTGTATTAGCTCCCCTGTGGATTTTTCCGGTGAGATCATCGTCAAAACTTGAAATTTGTATCACGTGAAAGTTTTTTATTTCGATTTTTTTTCCTTTTTTATATATACATTATAACGTCATTAAAATTGTTCACAATCTTTTATTGCATTATTTTTACACCTTCATTAATTCATTATTTAATTAAAATTCATTATGGTATTAACATTCATCGCGTACAATATTTAGAATGAAACAAATGTAGTTAATCGAATTGATATTTATTAGTTAGTTAATTTATTACTGATGAATTGTGGTAGAGTTCAAGAATCTTATGGATTCTCCATGATTCTTGAGAGGTTGCGGACCCTCCGGGGAATGCTTTTCTTTCTTCGGGGGTTTTTGTGAATGGAGATTACGAATTTGCATAAAACGTTGCGTTGTGGATGTTGACACGCCTATCTCCTCCATTCACAAATTTTTTTTATCTCAAACAATTTGTTCAATTTAAACATTTATTTAAAATTTTTGTGTGTATTAGCTTAATAGAATTATATTTAAAAGAGTTATTCTTATATTTATGTATTAATTATAGTTCATTAGATATGTAATTATAAAAGTTTAAATGATCGCAAGGTGATTGAATGAGTGAATGAATGAGTGAATGAGTGAGTGAATGAATGAATAAGTGAATGAATGAATAAGTGAATGAATGACTGAATGAATGAAGAGAATTAAAGAACGGATAGAGAGATAGTTTGATAACAGATTGATAACAGATGATTACATTTTCGATTGAATTCATACGGAGAACCGTAGAGTTGTAAGAATCTTAGCGAGAATCGAGAATCTCGTAAAAATCTCTAGGAATCTTACCTTCAAATCAAGAATCTTAAAAGGATCTTATATGAAAATCAAGAATCATGATATAGTCAATCAAGAATCTTACCAAAACCATTAAGAATCTTACAAACTCATGAAAGAAACAAGAATCTTATCTAAGAATCTTACTTAAGAATCAAGAATCTTACCAAGAATTCATCATATGAATCTGCTGTATACACTTGTTACGGTATATCTCCCACTGGTGTATAGAAGCGCCGACGCACGCAGACTGCCCTTTACTCGCACGTAGTCGATTCCCACCCATTGTGGGAAGTTACCTGACATTCCCACAGCTCCCACAACTCCCACGACACTCCCACGACGCTCCCAGACTTTCCCACACTGCATATAAGAAACCCGTTTGAGGCGCGAGTTTGAAACATTGCCACTAAGCTACCATCAGGACCGCACGTCTTTTGAGTGGTTCTTTAAAAATCGATTTAAAACACTGTGTATCGATTTAACATTGAATTCGTATTTCTGGATGAGTGATTGATCTACTGGCAATAATGAAGTTGCGAATTTTGGCAGTTTTAGTTCTGATTTTTATGGTTTTTGTCGACGTTTTGGATGCTATCCCGCTGCTGCTGCTGTACTGATTCTAAGAGAACCTCGAAGAAAAATTTTGTGAAGAAACATCATAAACGCATTAAAAATACAAAGGTAATCAACTTATCTTTAAATATAATGATGATGTATATATAAATTATATTTTAAACTGTTTATTTTCGAGAGAGGTATAACCTGTTAGATCTGTGTTTGTATTTGACTTCGTGTTAAATTGTAACGAACCGTGTACGAACTCGGTTCATCTTGTTTGCGCGAAGGTTTTGTCTATTTACATATTGAATACAGTGATGGACGGTTCGTTAGAAGAAATGAACGGTTCAGGCTGTGAGGTACGGTTCAAGAACCGCCTATTACTGATCCTATGTGGACACTGTTGAAAAGCATACAGACAAATATAATGCTATAACAGACTCTTGGGCAAATTAGTTTTAACACTTATCATAAATCAGAGATAAAATTTGTCGAACATGTGGACACTCCATTTCTTTAATATAATAACTAATGTTTTAATCAATTAAGTAAATTGAAAATTTTCATAAAGAGTTTCTTGTGTGGACTAATGAAGGGTATCGTTAAAGATACGCTTTAGCACAACCCGCGTTTTCTCATATATTCAGATACGCCTCATTTAAGCTTCATCTTCCATTCATCTTTACATAAGTACACCTAACATCACTATTAGAAGATAGAAGAAGCTTTAAAAAATCAGATTTTGTGAATAAAACAGTAGGAATTATATTATATAAAGTAATTTTATCTTATTACAGCACTGAAAAAACTCGAACAGTTAATGCAGCAGCAGTCGGACGTCGTCGCGTCGTCGCTGACCGTCTGTCGTTGAGCGAGACAACAGAGCCGGATCTAAAATACGCAAACCACGCAAAAGTCCAAGAAAACCAGAAGAAAGGATCAAAAGGACCGGAAACCATTCGTCCGGTTCGCAGCGACGGAGTTTCTAATCTCATGGGCTTGGGTAAGCCCGTAGCCGTAGCCACCTTACGCCTTTCGTTAGCGTAGGTTCGTCTAATCTCCTTGTAGATTTCTCTCTCCCTTCACATCGAAAAAAGTTTTTTTGAAACTAAAATCCTCCATTAAAAGCTTCCCTTTCAATTAGTTTTATCCGCTCATTGATGTTGTCTTAAGATGGTGGCCGTCTATACGACGCCATCTATGGTGTGTTTGAAATACTATTTTCAGTTTGAATAGTTTTGTTTTTGAATGAACCGTTTTTTGAGAGTAGGTTGCTTGATTTTTCATTATGCTTAAGTTTAATTTGCACTGTATTTTAGGAGTTTTTTGGTGACATGAGGAAGTTTTTCGACGATCTACGTACCAACATAGCATCCAGCGAGAAGTCGGGAGCTGAAGACGAGATCCTGAAGAGAGCCTCGAGAAGCTTTACGAACAGCGTAAAAGTACTTCAACCCTTATAGATTTAGTCTTGAACACAATTAATGAATAAATTTTAACAGGTGGAGCAGTATCTAGCTTCCAGGCTTTCCAGAGTAATTCTGACGGGAACGCAGTCGTCACCGTTCACGCTTACGCGGTTTTGTTTCTCAAGTCGAACCTCTGCGGATCCTCGCAGTACGATCCCGCGCTCCTCTGGACCGGACTCGGACGATGAAAGAGCGTCTCTTACCCTCTAACATAAAACTTTAATTATTCTAAAAGTCATATATATTGAAAACGTATCCATAATCTTCTATTCGCTGTGTTGTCGATGTCGATTCGACTTGGTTTTCTTATTTTGCATTCCTAATTCTATATGCTATGAGTGTTTATCGCTATGTTATCTCTATGATAACGTGGATTTGATCGGGAACTTTGATTTCGATTCTAGTCACGATTAAGTTTCCTTCTTGATGTTTGATGATCTATTAGTGAACGTATACCAGCTTTTTACTCTAAAAAAACAGAGGCAGACAATTTACAACAGGCTAAATATAAGTTTATTACACGAGCAATACACATGTGTGCAAATGCAGTATATGCGGTCTGCTGTTATGCTTATTTCGGCTGAAACACAGCTAATGAAAAGGTCCAAATGTTCCAACGTATAAAGTTACAAAAACTTAGTTTAATTAGCAGATTTAGTTAATTCACCGAGTTGGTTTTGAGATCCCATCAAAAACGTTCAACGAAACAAAATAACTCGCTTTTCGTCTCGACTAACATCGAAGAATTTGTCCATCTAATTTGACATATATTGCTACAACATAACCGGGATTTTATGTTTTCCGTTTCTTCACCACGACCGTTTGTTCATGTTTTATGCTTATGGTGGAGTTTTTAGTGAAATTTCAAAATGGCTCGTCCCGCGATTTCTGTTTGCACAGTTTGCTGATGACTTCGGGAGCGTCTTCTGCTGGGAAAACGCTGTGCGGAGGAGGCAGCACCTGTACAAGCAGACCAATTATGCAAAAATTAGTTTGAGCTTTAGTTGGCTGAATAGTGGTACTTTTACTAGCACTGCCAACTACGCACAGTTAGGTGACTATTCTCAAGTAGTACTAGTGGTGGCTTGTCTTATTAGTCATAGTAAGTGACCAGTTACTAGGTAGTTATAGTTAGACTATAGATTATAACTAGAATAGTACAGCTACGCAGATCCTTAATTGCTGCTAACGAGTGCTAGTCCTATTAGTGCTGCTATTAGTGGTGCTAGCTAGTACTGCTACGTTAGTTAAGTGATTACTACTTCTGGTACTACTAGTACTAGTAATTTTGCTGCTGCCATTAGTACTACTGAATACTACTGCTACATAGTTGATTGACGATTGATAGTCGAACTAGTGATTGTTCCATTGCTACTGCTAAAAATATACTGCTAAACTAGTAATTCTGCAGTTACTTTTGCTAATACTAAGTAGTACTGCTTGTGCTACAATTACTAAGTATTGCCAGTGATACCACTCCGTCTGTTAATGATGCTGGGCTATCTCTCCATTGAATTGCTACTTCAGTATCAACCGTACTAACAGAACTACTAGCTATTGCTAACATTATACTATTACTATTAGTACTATTTCGTAATGCTATTGCAGGGAAACAATTTTGCTTCTACTAGTCCGAGTAGCTGATACAGTTTGTTCTCTAATGCCAGTACTACTACTTCTACCGCTTCAAAGAACCAAGAATAGTACTTTAGCCGAGTCCACAAGTTCAACGAGTTGCTTGAGCTGCTCGATTGATCCGTTCTCTACAGGCTGAATAGTTACTCCGTAGTCATCGGCCTTACGGTAGAACTTGGGCAGCAAGCGTTCAGCAGTTTCGTGTCCGAGAAAAAACTACGCCTCCTCTGCTCAAACACTGAATGGATCGGTTCAAACTGCGGACGTGGTACCGAAATCGATGACGATGTCAACTTCACCCTGGCAAGCGTCTTTGGTACGCTCGATCAAAATCTTCTCGTACAACTCCTCGTTCCATTGGATTATGTCAACCTGAAAACAGTGTTCAGAAATTCAGTTAAATTCAATAGTACTGTAAAATCTAATGAGTGTTCGCACTTTCCGCTTTCCTGGGCTAAGAATAGACCCTCATTCTCTCAAGCAGGCCACAGCGATGTGAACACGATACTTCTTCTCGTTGAAATGATACCTTGCCAGACGTAGAGCCCACAGTGCCAAGCCTCCGGTACCGACAATCAGAATATGGCACATCCCTACAATCATATTCACCTTTAGAACTTAATTGTTAAGTTTTTGTTTGATATATGCTCTTACCGTTCAGGCCTTTGGCTTCACAGATTCGGCTGAACAGCAGCTTCGGCTTTCTGCACGGTATTTAAAGCCCAGAGAGCTCCGGTCGGTAGCATAGCAGCAACGCTCATCAGCATCGAATCAGGGATTTTCACGAGATACTGAACGTCAGGGACAGCCATGTATTCAGCGTACCTGCAGAAAAGGTAACGATTACTAAATTTGAGTGTTTTTGCCTTGAATAGTTAGGAACTTATGAAATAAAACAGTACCCAGGTGGTACATCATCGAACGGGAAACAATCACGTGGTCCCTGAGCTTGATGGGCAGTCTGTCCCGACTTCTTCTCCGATAGACTCTACGATGCCCGCTACTTCGTAACCTGGATAGAACGAGGCATCTCTGAAACCACGGTGAGATGGCTGTGGGGAATGTGACCGCTGTCGCTACCGATACTGCACGTGCTAGAAGTGCTGCTAACGCTAGCCGAGCGCTGACGATAGCACGCCCCGGCATAAATTACCTAGTCGAAAGTAAATATGCAGTTTGCAATATTAACATTTCATCCAAATATGCTTACTAGTAATACTAGCAAAACACGTAATTTGTATTTAGGACGTTTTATCGCTAATAGATGGCATTGAACGCAAAACTTTTCGCAGCCAATTTTATTAAACAAAATAGCGGATTCAAATTTCTTACATTGTTTATTTAGATTCTACTCTCACGTTCCAGTAAATTATACACTTAAGTTTCGTGTTACTGCATTTTAAGATTCTAATAGTATTCTTTAAGTCTTTTGTTGTCTTTTGTCGAAACAAATGTTTGGACTAGGCACCACTGTAAACATTTCTCGAGATCCACACACATGAGATTATTGGAACTTCACCAAAAGCAATTTTTAAACTTAAATCGTATATTTAAAATCCAGTTAAGTCCGTTAGAATAATTAAGAAAAATTGCCCTGTTTAATAAAATTTCTATTTTCTAAGTGTAACACGTTCTGAACTAGTTCTCCATTTTCTCAGACGGCAAGCTAAACAAAAACAGAAGGAACCTGACCAACTTGTTCAGTGGTATTTCACGCAACATGTTTTCATCGTGGACGTGTGGTTTTTAAACGTACACGTATAAACAGGTTTCGTCTGCTTTTTTTTGGTTTACCTAACAGTGCCAGGATAACGTAATCTTAAACTGGTAAAGCAGTTCTGAGAAACAGTAGTAGTGAGAAACGGAGTTTGAGGTAGTCTAGTTACTGGTTGACTGAAAAGAGTAGCCAAGCTTCCAAATATAGTGCTTAGCTAGCAGTAGCAGTAAGAAGCAGTAGTAAGTACTAGTGCATAAGTAGATAGCTGTGCTAGCTTACCTGGACTCGTGCTCCTTGGGTGGTACATCTGGTACAGCCACATCACAGCTGAAGACAAAATCTTTGGTCCCAAAAGCCTGACTTTCGATGCTAACTTGTTTGCAGATTTACTCATGGTCGGTAGTAATCTGAACAACAACAGCATGAATCAACCCAATTACTACTAGCTTAGGAGTAGTAGCAGAAAATCTAGTAGCTATACTCTTACTTAAAGACTTACAGTACTTAAATAACAGGAGAGCTTTGTTTCCAGTAGTAGCAGTTGTATTACTAGCTATTCGACTAACACATGAATGATCTTAGCACTAAGTACTAAGCTTCCAGACTGTCTTGATCGACTGTTTGGTAACGACTGCAGACTTGCTGAGTCGTCCTTTCCGCCTGTAGTTTTCAGCACCGGGAAGGGGGGTATATGGAACCGGGCAATTCCCGGTGACAGTTCTGGGAGGCTTCAGCCAGTATTCTGGGGTAATTCCCTACCCCTTGGGTATCTTGTGCCAGTCACGAGCGAACCACTCACTGAACACGTGAAGCTTCACAAGCTGAGCAAAAATCGATAACACAATGCGCGACTCCCTCTCTTGAAACCAGAATATTCAGTTGCCAAAACTTGTAGTCTGAAGTTATTACACCAAGATCCTGTTGCGTATAATTACGAAACTTTTAACGAAAAACTTTCAACATCTAAAACAAAGGACCATTAATAGGATCCTTAAGACATACGTTGGATTTGTTCCCAGAATCCTACTTGATGCAACTGCTGTATAAAATCAATACTGAATGTATCGATACTTTGGCTATTGATTTCACAGAGTTTACTTGAAGATCCCCTTTAATTTTTAACTATTTTCATGTCCCTAGATACAGCAGTTGTTCTGTGTACTTTGCTTAGCTAAAACTCTCGTTTCGGTTCGTGGGACAAAATGAATGACAATTCTTTCGAAAACTTTTTCTCTCAGAAGTAGAAGGCAAATCCGGTAAAAGCAATGACGCAACAAATTACTGGATTAAAGTCACACAAAAAAGCAAAACCAGCGCCCCTTACAAATAAAACCTCACGCCATGATCACGTGAACCCCGGTTTGCTACTAACCACACCCCTCCATGACTCCGAAATGCGCCTGCTTAAATATTGCGTAAACGTGAATGTTACATTTCCCAACTCGAATTCTTATGTAATGAAGTCTTGATGTAAAATTATGAAAATACTTACGAACTGAGTTGATCCCTGAAGCCGCAGTTTAGAGCAGCCGATCGATGTAAACAAAGGAGCTGCTTTGATTCTCAGTTGATCCCTCGCTCGAGTACGCAGGAGCCTGTGATGCAAACTATGACCAGTGTTATTGACGAGTCCTCCGCTAACGCCATCTAGCGGAACTTTAAGAAGCTTTTACTGTGTAACGCCTTTGTCTCTGTTTGATATGAAGTCATTTCAGACTAACAGAGTTTAAAATACTTGAAATAAATGAAGATTTGAGCAAAAATTTAGTTGCTAAGTAATATATTTACTTATTAACATTAAAAAAACATGTGCTTAATAGTTTTGTAAGTTCCACATTTCTTGCAGTTACAGAATAAATGACATCGTCATGGATAACGCAAACCAGCTGAACTCATTAATGTTAATTGGAATTAATGCAGTAGACCTGTTTCATGTACATAGTATATTATAAAGAAACTAGCTTCTATTTAAGTCATTACGTGCATAAAATACCTCGGTTCCATGATTCAAATTTAGAACTATTCAAGTATAAAGGTTTTGATGACAATATTAACCAGGGGATGTAGCTCAGTGGTAGAGCGCTCGCTTTGCATGTGAGAGGCCCGGGTTCAATCCCCCGCATCTCCATTTTTTGCCTGTTTCAACATACTTCCTACAGGTGCAATTAAGCGATAGGCTCAAGAAGGTGCGAAATTAACAAGAGGTAATTTTAGAGTTGCTTCATATTCATACTTCATTTCGACTTTTTAAAAATGATTTTCTCTCTCTCTTACCAACTGTTTAGAATAAAATTAGATGTATATCAATAAAAACAAATATTTAATTGAAACGAGTAATTTTTGCTTGTCGTTTAGCTGATAAATTAAACTTTTTGAACAGTATGGCCTCTTTTAAGCGTCCGTAGCAGAATCAGTGGCGTCGTTATCTCTACAATAACCTTTAGCGCTAGCCAAACCATTTAACCGCAAAAAGTAGACCCTGTACTTTAGTACTTTTCTATCACCTGGCCGTGTCGCCACCGTTTGAAACGCTTTTTCGTCCGTGTTATACGAATTACACCCCATCGGAAGTGGCAGGAGATCCAGACAAAAGTGGGAGTAGTTGTGACTGTCCGGGTCTCTTGCCACTTCCGGTGGGCTGTAATTGATACCACCTACTATCACCTGCCAGTGACATTATTTGCTAGAATAGCCTCCGGTACCAAACATGTAACCAGTTTACGGTACATACGTAACTATACTTGTATATACTTATGGTCAGCTGTCAGGCTGATGACGTCATTGGCAGGTGATTTGTGGGTGGTATCAATTATACCACACCAGAAGTGACAGAAGACTACATTCAGAACTACTCCTACCGCTTCTGATGCTACTAAAACATTAACAAATCAAATGGATGCGTATAAACGGGTGTTGCTTACAGATGACGTACAGACCGGTATACAAATTTGCGAAAATAAATGCTTTTTATTTTTACGATAAATTTTACGATTATTGTACATAGAAAAACACGTGAAATTCACAGCATTATGTAGTCCGTTTGTGTTCAATTAAGGGAGAGAGTAGTCGAATGAATGCTGGATAGATGTTCTAGTATCTGATTTGGGCCGGTGTTGGCTGGTACTGGGGACGACCTGCGGCCGAAACTGCGAGGCGGCAGACGGGTTGGACGAGGAACGTACACAGGGCGCTGGTATGCGACAGAGGATGCGGGAGCGTAGCTTGGCTTAGACATTGGTGCAGCAATAGGAGATACTGGTGCGAAGCTAGGGGCACTGTAGGTAGGCATGAATGTTGCAGCTGGAACGGCGCTAGGTGCAGGTCTGTAATGTGCTGGCTTCATAGGTGCGACTACTGGAGCAACAGCACGACCAGGAGTATGGTAAGCGGGTTTTGACTGGAAGGAAGCATGGGCAGGGGCATTGTAAGCTGGTCTCCTACTTGGAGCTGCTGCGGCAATAGGAGCAGGGGTGCTGAAAGCGGGCCTCATCGGAAGAGCAGCAGGTACAGGGCTCTGTAAGCTAGTCTCATGGCTTGTGCATTTGCGGGAAGAGTAGCAGGGGCACTGTAGGTGGGTCTCTTTGGAAGGACGGTAGGTGCAGGGGCCCTGTAAGCTGTTCTCATAGCTGGCGCTGATGCGGGAAGAGTAGCAGGGTACTATAAGCCGAACTCATTGGAAGGGCAGCAGGTCCAGGGGCTCTGTAAGCTGGTCTCATAGCGGGCGCTGGTGCAAGAAGAGTAGGAGGGGCACTGTAAGGGGGCCTCATAGGAGGTGCTGCTGAGGGAAGAGTAGCAGGGGCGCCGTAAGTGGGTCGTGATGGAAGGGCAGCAGAAGCAGGTGCATTGTAAGCCGAAGCTGGTGCGGCAATGGGTGCAGGAGCGGTATAGATAGGCGTCCATGGTTCATCAGCCGAGGCAGGGGCGCTGTACGAGGGCTTCGATGGAAGAGCTGCCGGAGCAGGAGACTGGCAACCGCTTCCACCGCTGGTGCTGGTGCGGCAGCGGGAGTAGGGGCGCTGTAAGTTGATTCCATGGCTGGTGCGGGTGCTGGCGCAGCAGCAGCAGGAGCGGAGGCTCTGTAAGTGGGCTCCGCAGCCGGTACTTGGTGCGGCAGCGGGAGTAGGGGCACTATAAACTGCTTTCATAGCTGGTGAAGGTGATGGTGCAGCAGCAGCGGGAGCGGAGGCTTTGTAAGTGGGGTCTGATGGAAGAGCAGCTGGGGCAGGGGCACTGTAAGCTGGCTCCATAGCTGGTGCAGGTGCTGGTGCAGCAGCAGCAGGAGCAGGGGCGTTGTAAGCAGACTCCGACGGGATTGCAGCAGGAGCAGGAGCAGGGTACGAGGGTTTGGCAAGTGTTACTGGGGCCTGTTTCGAACGGGCAGCAGGTGCTAGGTCTTCTGGAGCAGCAGGTGCTTCGTAGCTTACAGTTTGTTCGACAGCAAAAACTGGCTTGGACTCTTGTGTGGTGATAGCATTGGCAGACGGAGCCAGGGGAGCAGCGACCGCTCCGTAGTTTTTATTGTTCATAGTAGGCTTTGACGGAGCTGATGGCGCCAGGTTGACCTGTGGCACTTGGGCTTCGTAACGAGTTTTTGCAGGGGCAGGCATATCAACTGGTGCAGGGGCTTCGTACGCATTCTCTTCTTGAGCACCAAGTGCAGGTACTGCAGATTCTTCCCATAAAAAGCAGGAGCATCCGGGAGGGGGGCAGCTTGCTCCTCGGGCTGTTCCTCGAAGGTTGCAGGGGCAGATTCAAGACTGCCGTATTCAGGGGCTGCTGCAGTCTGTTCAAAAATTTCTTCCTCGGCGGGAGCGATCACTGGACCAATGTCTGCCTGCTCTTCGTATGTCGGCATGCTTTCGTTCTCTTCAGCGGGAGGGACGGATTCGCTGTAGTGAATCTGTAAAGAATCGGTTAAAGGTATGTTGCAATTCGATATAAACGCTGTGTTACCTCGTTCTTCTCATGTTCGGGCAATACTTGCTCGTCATTTTGGAACAAAGGCTCTAACGAAGCTTGCTGATAGAATCCAGCATTTCCAGAATATTGAGCGGCCGTTACCGCAACGAAAAGGGCGATACTTAAAGTCTATGAAGAAATGAATTAATTAAACTGACTTAAGAAAATTTAAGATTTGTTTTACCTTTAGGAGCATGTTGCTAGCTCTAGCTTATGCTGTGTTATGCTTTAACACTTTCTCAGCCGCGGGTTTTATAGGGGCAGATGAAAGAGATTCGAATTGTTAGAAGGTCATGCTGACAAATACATAGGTTGTGAACGCGTCACAATCAAGGTCGCTCGAGGTAAGCTTTCGGCCTTGTAGATCAAAGCAACCTTCGTCAACAACAGGTCAAAGACGCCCGAAATCCAACACAGTAAACACAACAACACTTTTCGTTTTAAGCGAGAATTCTTAGAAAAATTATGTTACGATATACTTTAGTAGCTCCAGTAGTTAGAAATGAAACTATCGTGACAACTTCAAGGATAATATTCAAATCTTCTGTAAGATATTTCTTTATGAAAGCTTTCTCCGTTTACACGAGTAGTGCACAGGTATGGGGCTTGTTGACAAGTTCGGAAAGGTGAAGGGAGTCCAAAAAGGTTCAAACCCTACGGTTGACCTTGTTGTTTACCTGAAACATTGAACTGAAAGAATACAGAAATCTTTCCCTCGCGGGCAAACTAAACGGTCAAATAATGAATAGGAACTTGGAACTAGTGATTTGAATGAATGGGTTCATAGAAAGCTGGTTAATTATGCTCACAGTTGAGAGGTGGCTTGCTTTTACTCCAAGTGGTGTACTGTCTTTTTCAGTTTCGGGAAAAATCTTAATTTGCATTAATGAAGACGTTATTCAGGTTTTCAACCAAAGTGAAGTAGTTCTGGTAAATCAATTTTTCAGTAGTTTACTAGTTGCAGACTATATTCAAGAAGCCGTTTGCATACCACAAACACACATCTGGCAAACACGTGTTCATGCTGTGATTAAAATATAAATTCGAATGTTATGTATCATGATCGAAAGCAACGGTATATCTGCTCTGTGCCACACTGTTTTTCATTATGTGCCAAAGTCTGATTGCAAAAACGAAGAGAAGGTTCAGATGCTTAGTTCACAAATAAACGGGAAACTATAACACCTGAATCTCTGGTCCATATTGTTCTGAGGTGTAGGGATGTAACTGTCACCCGTGTAGAGAGAGACGGCAACACCGTAAATAGTAGAATTCAACCACGGCCTGTTCTGTGTCCAGCAGTTGTGGATCGTAGTAACATTTATTGTAGCCCAGTAGTACTTAATTAGTGCCATTAGTGCCAGTGACATCCCCATAACGACCGAAAGTCCTGGCAAACAAAGCAGAGCCTTGTGGAAATGACACAAAACTCTTTAATATGCCACAAAAAAAGTAAACTAATATTCTAAAAAACACGATAACAGATACTAACTACAGGTTGGATCGTAGTGATAACGTATTATTTATGTTGATTAAATCAAGAATCAAGACACATAAGTTGATTATAGTATGATTATTGTACTAGTGTGTCAAAGTTACCTGTTCGTGGTGTTCGGAAGAAAACAAAGACAAACTCGCATTCTTCTGTAGTCTCAACTGATACGAGTTCCATTTTATTCGCTTTGCAGTAGTTTGAAGCAAATGACTGATTGAGGGCCTGCATCAACAAGGATCAGAATGGTAAAATTTAATTATGCTCGAAATAACGACATACTTGTTGGATAGGACAGTAGTAGTCTTTAAGAGGATAGTTAACTTCGCAGAAGGTTCCGTTTGCCCAGGTCACCAGGTACAGCTATAAACAACATGGATTGAAATAGTTTTTTTTTTAAATCCAGTTTTGACTCTATATTACGTATATATATATATATATATTATATATATATATATTCTATATATACGTGTTCCCTTCAAAGCTGAGTGCTGGAGCCTTAGCGTAATTTTGACAGTAAAACGCGCATTGTATGACTGACGGTAAGAACTTGGTCTCGATCGGAGGACGTGCAAATGTTCTCACTTGAATGCATTGGGCAGGGCTTAAATTTGTAAAAAAATTCACTTCGTTTACTTCAGTTGTGATTTACCCAGTTTAACGGACTTTTATCAGTGCTCGTAGTCACCTTGATTAATTTAATCCTGCTATATCGCATGGTTTCTGTGATTTACTGTAATGCGTCGCTTTGTTTCCGGTTCGTTTTATAAGCTTCCAGAATGTGTCCAGTAGGTTTGTTTTCGCAAAACAGTAACATTCATGGCAAAATTTGATTAATCGAATCTAAATAAGGTGCAAAAAGATGTTGACTGCGTCAGCCAAAGAAGTGTACGGAATAGCTGTTCGATGTGTTTCTTTTGTGGTTATTTTTTTTTTTTAAATTGAAATTAAGCCGAACTTGAACCTACTAACCAAGTTGAACCGAACTGAACCGTTAGCAACTTCCAACACATCGAACCGACCCTGAACTGGCTCAAAATTCTTGTCGATTCACCCATACATGGCTTGGCTAGGAGTATCCCCGGACCACACTGTTGTCAGACGCACAACCAAATGCAGAATTACTTGCTCTATGAACGCGCCGTGGAGCTCTCTTGTTTGACTTAAAAATATGAAAAAAATTATCTTAGCTCTTCAACCATGGAACTAGCTATAGACGGAGCTTTGGGTATCCTTGTGCTGGAAACTCTTGTAGCCAGAATAATGAACAGAGGAAAAGGCCTGAGTCAAACATGATTGGCTGGGTCCTGAAACTTGCATTGATGACGGACTGGTTTCAACACCGCCCAGTAAAGAACTCCTTGCACCACGTGGTCCGTTTCTTTGTTAACTGTCTAAGAAATTTCGTCTCCCCTCGTTTTTCAATCTACATTCAGTAGACTTGCAATTATGGTACTTCTGCAATCAGATGTACAGTTCCGCCAAAACCACTATTTCCACAGTTTTTCTATGGTTATCGATCTTAATTTTACACAAAACGATGAATTAAACTTGTGTATACGACACCAATGTGAGCTCGTTCAGTTTAAACTGTCTGCTTTCCAGTTACAAGACCTCCCAAAAAGTTCGAGCTTTCAGGCTCTATTTAGCTTACTGAAACTTGAGGGGAAATTAGGATTTATACAGTTTCCTAAAGTACAAAAATGAGCTATTCATTGTGTAAGAGTCATCATCCAAGGTTGGTTAGAAACTTTAGAGAACGCATGAGAAAGTGGAGAACTTATACGTCGCAAAAAATAATTTTGGTATTGTCATATGTAAATTTAGTTACATGCAATTTCATGGATTCTGTTATTTATTATGAAATTTTAATGTTTTGGATGCGAAAGGTAAGGTCACGTGAGCAAACGAGCTTCCATGACCGGTTGATAGATGGCGTTAACTACTAGGATTGAACTGTGATCATTAAGATCGTTTGATATCCTAGTAACTGATCCAGAACAGACAATTTACAACTGGTCAGCTTGGGAGTCAACATTGAAACGACCACGTGATGCGAGGACTTCTTCACTGGGCAGCACTGAAACCATTACATCAGCTCAGGGCCGCACGGAGGGTGGGGCAACTAGTAAATTTGTCCCGGGCCACAGGGTCCAGGGGGCCTCACATGGGACCAAGAGTCAGAAAAACTTGTGGGCTTAAAACATGAATAAGAACGAAAAACGAGTGAAGAGAAAGAGAGAGAGAGAATGAAAGAAGGAGAATGATAGTTCGCAAAAATTCCCGGTATCCGGTGGATCTGCCGAAAGATCCTCCAGCAAACTTATACTCGGCAAAAATCATTTGCGTTCAACTATGGGCAAGAGCGCCTCAATGATTTATTGGTTCTTTCTACGGCCGGATCAACCTTCTCGAGGGCCCTGGTCTTATCCTTATGCTTCGCCATATTCTTCAAGTTTATTCGTCCATTTAAATATACGCACTTATCTCGAAATATGTTGGAACACTGGCATGGAGGAGCCTAGGTGAGCCGCTTACTATAAAAAAATGTTGAGACTTGCTAGAGAATACTGGAGGATAAAATTCTTAATGTTGTCACTTCGGCTGGATCTCTTCTAGTACTGATGCTGCCTGACAGTAACGATAAACTACAACCAAATAGGGAACAAGACAGGGTGATTGGGCTAACGATAAAAACAATGACTACAAATACATGCCATGTGACAAAATGATTTTCCAAGTGAAAACCCTGCGTTGATTAGGGTCAACTAAGACGCTAAACAGACTTTGGCGGAAAAAATATCCAAGACCCCAGTAACTTTGTAGGATTAGAATGAACTCATTCTGTACTTACACTTAGTTGTAAATGCCATTTATAGAATTGACACAATTACAACGGATATATACATGTGGAGGATCTTTTAATTTGAAATAGAAGCAACTTCTCTAGTTCCAGAGTTTACAAAATCATTGATGATGCTCATCAAAGCAAGATCATTTAAAATAGTTTGTAATATGGACGATAATCGCTTTTCATTCTGGATGAGTTTAGCTTGGAAATGTTCTTTCACCTCAGCCAATGAGACCATCAGCAATAAGTAAATTCGAAACGTAATTTCAACATTAGGGCAGATACTAGGCAGATCTCCTTCGAAAGGAAGGGAGTATATATTCACAAGAGAAGCCAGAGTGGAGAGGGAATCGCTCCGACCCGGGTACTGGAGCTTTATACAGCTCATAGTACGAATAACGACCAAATATTTTATCCTTCGTGCGAAATAGCCCCTACAGTTCTGGAAGAGTTTTGGAAGAAGTTTGAATATAACTGAGGAACTTTTTTGAAAATACCCGCGAGCCACGGTTATGTGCAGCTTGGGCGAGGGTCAAAGTGGGGCATAAGATCTAGGGGCCCTCTCTAGTTTCGGGATGTTCCAAAATTTATGTGGTCAAGGGTCGGCTTTAAATGATAGAAATTCCATTAAAAAATTCTATGTTCTGTTAATTTAATACTCATTATAGCGAAATATTCCTTATTTCAGTTTTTTTTATGTCAGTAATTTTCGCGTGGCGGAAAGTCATATATCTTTTAAGTCGATTGGTAGCCGTACAGCCCCCTTAAATTCACGCACCGTCGGCTGCAGCCCTGAAAGACCATGCGTTAATCCAGTACTGGTTTTTCAGATCAAGAAAGACTTGACGAAGGATATTTCGTAAGATGATATCATTCACCCCTTTGCAACGGATAAGGCAAGTAAAATGTATTTACTTGATGACTTAATGTACAGCCGTGTTAAATAAGGTATATCCCCTTCAATGGAAAATGCCTTTAAGGGGGTACCTTTTTTTAACACGGCTGTAATATTGCCGTAAAGAATAAACATGTGAAATCTGTCAACGATATGTGTTTTGATAGTGTCGCAACTTGCTGAATACGTACAATTTAGTTTTGCACTAAATTCGAATCTTTGTGATGGCGTGAGAGGGGGGGGGGCCTCATATACCATAAACTGTCCGGGCCTCAGCTGAGCTCTGTGCGGCCCTACATCAGCTCAAGTTTCAGGGCCAAGCAATCATGTTCGACTCAGGATCGTCCATTTTGTCGTTACTCTGGCTACAAGGGTTCCCATCACATGGTTAACCCAGACCTTCGTCTAGTATTTTAACGATCGAAAAGTTAAATTAATTTTTCGTCAGTTAACTTGTTGCACAGTGTAATTCGAGAAGGTTGTATGCATTCTATTAAACCCATCTGGTACACACGCGTCCACGCTTTGATTAAAAAGGATAAATTAACATTATTATGCATCATTACCATAAACAGCGGTACATGTTCTAATGCCACACTGTTTCATTATGCGCTAAATTCTAATCGGAAAGATAAAGAGAAGGTTCAAGTGCTTAGTTCACAAATAAACGGGTACACACTGACTTGGTGGATGTGGTCTAAATTGTTCAGAGGAGTAGATATGTAATTGGTACCCATGAACAGTGAGACGGCTACACCCAGTGTTGCCACTTGGTACTAGCGGAAAATCTTCGAATTAAAACCGAAAATCTTCAGAAATCTTCAGTGCCAAGTACAAAATCTTTGAAAAATCTTTAGCCCTAATTTTACGTACACACACACAATTCAAGTTCTAAACGACATTTCTTATTTCTTCTTTTTTTGCAGGGAATAATAATTTCTTAAACTTAAAATTAAGTTTCAAACATTCGAAGCAACAGTTTATTTAAATCTTTCTCTGTCATGTGCGAGAACTGGCAGTTGCAAACTAGAACTGTATGTTACTGCTTCGTAACTGTGACTATTTATATACATATGCAAAATTCCTTAGAGAATTAATGCTTTGCTTCGCGTTGGAATGAACTACATCCGCTTTATGTAGTGTATTTTTCCTGGTACAGTTTGCCATTGCAGAAGTTACCAGCTAAGAACTATGAACTAGACACGATACAGATTTTTCGAAGCGAAGGGGTCCAGTTCTAGGAACGGGAGAAAGTTTGGCATTCTTTTGAACCCTTTAAATGCATTATTCGAATTTTTTTTTATATGGTTGAATGCAACATAGATTAACTTTTGACTTCAAGAAGCCATTAATTCCAAATTTTTCCTGGTTGTGTCACATTCACTTTTTGGAAAACTGAAAATCTTCAAAAATCTTCTAAAATAAAAAATCTTCAAACGAATCTTCCGAGACCTCAAAAATCTTCCGTTTGAAGACAAATCTTCAAAAGTGGCAACACTGGCTACACCGTGAGTAGAAAAGAAATAGAATGGTCTGGTCTCTACCCAGCAGTTGTACGTCATACTAGAATTGGTTGCAGTCCAATAGTACTCGCTAGAGCCGTTGAAATCCCCATACTGCCCGGAGGTCCACAAAAATTCAGCAGGGCCAAGGTGGAAGTGAATGGAAATTTGTCGATTTTATCGTATTGTTATATTGCAAAATTTTCTTAAGTTGGCAGAGTAAATCATTGTCAGAATATTTATAAAAGGAGCTGTTGAACTCACGAAATTACCTGTTCGATAATTTCGGGAGAAATTGAAGGCAAACTCGCATTCTTCTTTAGTTTCAATTGATAAAAGTTGCATTTTGTACTTCCTGCAGCACTCCGAAGCAGCCGACTGATTACGATTCCACGTTAACACTCTTAGATCAAATTAACTGAATGTAATCATACTCGAAGGTACTAAATTACCTGCTGAACGAGACAGTAGTAGCCTCCAAGACTGAAGATAGCTTCACAGTAAGTTTCAGTTGCAGTGTCCGTTACTAGAATATTATACAGCTACATACAACGTCATCTGAAATAGTTCAAAAGATTCAGTTTTGCCCATGAGCTACCTTACACGTGTTCCCTTCATAGCTGTATCCAGAAGCCTTAGCGTAACTTTGACACTAAAACCGCGCATTGTATAACTGAAGGCAAGAACTTAGTCTCGACTGGAGAATCTGCCACTGGCCTCACTTGAATGCATTGGGGAGGGAATAAATCTTTGAAAAAATTCATTTGATTGAATTCAATTTAGATTTGCTCAATTCAGTGAGCTCTTACCAATACTCGTAGACAGCTTGATTAATTGGAGGAAACAAATGGTTTTAAGGCCAGCGTGTCGCATGGTTTCCATCTTTTTACTATAGTGCGTCGATTTGTTTTTCTGGGTGCTTTATAAGCTGCAAACTATGTAGGGTAAAGGTTTGTTTTCGTCAAACAGAAAATGTCATAACCATGGTAATATTTGATTCATTGAATGTCACCACATGACAAAAAGTAGATTGGCTACGCCAATAAATGTATACCAAATGGTATTTCGGTACAGCTAAGGATAAAAAAACGGTGATATGTCGCATATAGCCGTTATAGGTCGCTACTTTAACTTTTATACTTGTACTTGCTGGGGAATAGCCTCGGACCGCGCTATTTTCAGACCCCCAACCAGTAGTTCGAAGTACCCTCCCTTTGATCGCGTCGTGGAGCTCCTCTTTTTAACTTTAAAATATGGAAAAAATATTTTTTTAGATGGATCTAACACAGATCTACTGATTTCATAATCTAAATATTAAAACATAGTACTTTTTTCCGTTATGGGGGCCCAAAATATCGAGGTTTTCCGAGATTCTATACGGAACACAGGCATGAATTTAAAGGCAAATCTCAGGTAATGAAATCTTCTCTATGAAAACCGTCTTTTGACATAAAAAACAATGTTTTAAAGCTTTTTCCTACGTTGACATAGTAAGAAATAAAGTCTGCCAAAGCTGCTGGTCTTTTCTATATGACGTCAAACAGAACTGTATTTCTTATCCGTTCGAAATGGACTTTTCATATTCATTATTTTCGGATTCTTCTGACGGTAAGCATCAGACAGTTCGTATCGAGAATCCCCATATCTACATCGCAACTAGAGTCCAAGGAGATCAAACAAAACCGCAAGACAGAAACATAACAAGAAATGACATTACAAGCGTGCTAGTATTATAGTGCATACACGTTTTGTCCTAATTGTCTCTTCACTACATTCGTCTAAACTTGATGTTTCATTACATCAAGATTCAAGACCTCGTGACGAACCAGCAGAATTTGCTGAGGTATCTGGGTGACCTGAAACAAGATACAACGAAATTAATTGTATGTTTTGTTACGCGTTGATTGAAGTTTCACCGATTTAGTTCTACATACTACCGCTGCAGTCTGCGCATGCTTCGTACATACATAATCATTTCGTTAATAATAAATTCGATCAGCTTATGTGTTGCCATTGCAACATGTTACGTGACTAGCCAGTAGCTCCCCAAACTATCAAGTTACCTCTTTCATGGGCCTCACCCTTTGTGTCAACAAGTATTTCCTTAACCTTTCCATGGCTTGTCATGTTTCCCTGTAGCCTTCGTCCACAGTTTGGTACAAAAATAGTTTTAACGTTTCATCTTCTAGTTTTTTCCCCGTTTCTCTCTGCATAGATTAGATAGGAGTTGTGACCACACAGTGCTCGAGATAGAGGCTTTTATGATTAGGAGCCTGGTACCTACGTCCCAGAAAAATTAAATTGAATGAAAAAACATCTTGCCAGCTTGTGTTCTTATCTTGACGAATTGCAATTGCTCCTGGTAAGGTATAATTTTTTAATTTTCTAGCTCTACGTCAATTGTCCAAATTTTATGTGATGTAGCTTAACCAAAATAAGTAGAAGACATCACGTTTGAGTTTCTAGGTTTGCTGAGACTGTGTTGAACTCTTAAAATGACCTCATCGGAGCCGCTTGAAGTTCAGTGGATAATCACAAACTTTCACAAGGATCCATATAGCTTACAGTCGAAGGCAATATCCAACTTAGGCCCAAACAAACGTATCTGTGGTGACATCTTTCTAAACAAAATGAATGGAATCGACGAATTCGCAAGTCTATCCGTAGCACTTACGCCATCAGCAGGAATGCCAGTCGTCAAAGTTACTCCCAGTTCAAATCTAGTGCAGGAGGCCTCCGTGGACTTGGCACAAGCGACACTAGAAAAAACTGAATCATTTGTCTGGTTTTCTCAGAAATTCTTGAACGTTCACTCAGGAACGCGATTTCTAATTACTGTTACGGGAACAAGGCTATAACAATTCTTGTGACAACTCTGAAGCCCTCAACGAAACGTTCAAATATCTTTATCGGTTTTGCTTAAACTAGAACGCCTTACACTTTTCTAGTCAGTTGGACAGCCTTCACTAGGACCAAGGGATGTTGCGACGCTTGTTCGAGGAGTCTTTATGGAGCGATTTCCAGGTTCGAGTTGCTGGGGATATCTTCACAGGTTCACAAGGCAGTCTTGCCACTCGTTCCGAGTATTTCTCCAGGATGTTCGAATCGGCCTTGAAAGAGACAAGGGACAACGTCATGGAGATTGACGATTTCGATGCTGCAACGGTACAACCTATGCTGAAGTATATCTACACAGGCGAGTTTACTGACAATACTCAACTAATGTGGGATCTGATCCTGATTGCCGACAAGTATCAACTTGATAAACTGAAAGAGAGATGCGAGGAAGTACTTCTGGGCCAACTTAAGGAAGAAGATGTTTGCCGACTGTTAACCCTCAGCATCAAGGTTTCCAGTCCTATATTGAAAAAAGCAGCTGTTGGTGAATTGGCTCGTATAGGTCCAGTTTTTTTGGATTCGGCCCAATGGAAGGATTTGAAAGCTATGGATCCCGCGCTCGCCTTTGAGATCCCTCAAGACCTCTACGAGACAAAGTGCCGATAAGCTTTCTCTGTTCGAGCATATATTTTTAGTTTCAGAGTAAACGATAAAAGTTTATGATGTCCTCGTCAACCGTTTGACTGTCCCAGAAAATAAATTATCAGGTCAAATATCCCTGATCCCTGTACGAGATGATGGCTGTGTTTTTTCCATTAAATTCAAAGCAAGAAATAATATAATAAAAAAGAATTAAATCGTAAAACCTAAAACAAGAATAAGAAATATAGATAAACACATAACTAATTCAGTAATTATTTAATTAATGCAGTTACAGTGTATTAAAAAATACGCCACACACATCCACCGTTACACACTTCCAGTGTAGAGGATAAGCGAAAAGATTACGCAGTGTTCAGTTAACGTATTCAGCTTATGTTATAAGAAGTAGGGTGTAAGACAGAAAGGACGTCTTGTTACTGGACTTCACAAATGAACGGGTAGCTATTGATATGAGGCATGTTGTCCATATTATTCTGGGGCGTAGGGGTGTAAATCATGCTTGTCAGGAGTGAGATGGCCATACCGTAATTAGCACTGAACTGGGATGGCCTCCCTAATGCCCAGCAGACGTACGTCAAACTAGCATCGGTTGCAAGCCAGAAGTACCGGCTATAGCCAACCAGTTGTACCGCCCCGAACTCCAGGCTAGTAGATCAGAAAGTTATACGAAATGAATTTAAAACTTGTTTTAAGCATGAGAACAAAAGGTTCTGCGTGTGTTTAAATAATTTCTAGAACAGCCATGGAATGAATTTAACGAGCTAATTATAATCAAGATGGGAAATATCCGTTTGATTATCCTTCTAAAGTTACCTGTTCGATGTGTCCGGAAGAAGTCAAAGGCAAATTCGCATTCTGCTTTAGTTTCAACTGAAAGGAGTCCCATATTGTTGTCCTTACAGAATTGTAGGGAATCATTTTGACTTTTTTTCTAAATGAACATCCTCTAGTTAAATTAATAAATTTCTGCATGCTTTTGGTATTTGAGTACCTGCTGGACAAGGCAATAGTAGCCCTTCAGACTGAAGTTATCTTCGCAGTAGACTCCCGCTGTACTGTCACTTACAAGAATATTGTAAAGCTATAAAGAACATCGTTTAAAGTAGTTTCAAAGATCCAGTCTTGGTTGTTTCTTACCTTGCACATGTTGCCCTCAAAGCTGTATGCTGAAGTCCTGAGGTAATTTTGACAGTATAACGCGCATTGTATAACGGAAGGCACAAACCTCATGTCGACTGGAGTAGCTAGAAGTGGCATCACCCGGACGCATTGGACGGGGCTTAAATCTATTCTCAGAATATTTATAGAATCCACATTACTGGATTTATTTAGATATTACCAACGCTCTTAGTCAGCTGGATTAGTTGCAAAATGCAAACAATTTTAATGCTGATAAACTGCATGGTGCCCATCTTGTTACTACAGGGCGCTTCTTGTTTCTGGTGGGTTTTATAAGCTTTGCTAATGTGTCCGGTTATTCTGTTTCCCCAACAGAAACTGTCATAACTATGGTAATATCGGATGCACTCCAAAAAGCCCATTAATAAGGTAGTAACTTTACGCGCAGTCATCTTTTTTATCACTCGATTAGCGACTAAGTTCGTTTCACTACAGGTCATTAATTTCACGTCGTTTTCGAGTCAGTCTTTGACGCAGCTCGTTTGCTCGTTTATTTTTACCCGTCTGTTTTTGTGTGTAGGGCACCTACCCAAGTAAAAGTTTATTATAGTGCACTATAGCTTTACTAAGTGACTATGTGACATGGAGACAGAACACTGCTACCCTGGGGAAAGAGGGTATGTAAACTGATTCCTTACATTTGGACGAATATGTTCAATTAAAAAAAAAAATCGAAACAATCGTCTTGCAGCATATCAAGGGATCAAGGATTTAGATCTGTGTGAATATGCCAGCTTGGTCTAAGATGTACCGAATAAGTGTGCAGAAGACGGAGAGGAGCTGTATTGAACGTAGTATTCCTAGGAATTCATCGTGGTAATCTAGGATATTCCGGAAGGTATATTACCAGGCAAGAGAATCGCTCACACTTGTAGTATATTTAGTATCATAAAAGAAGTTGCCTTCATTAATTTGCTGCACACTATATTCAAGAAAGCAGAAAGCCGTATCCATACCATTACACAATCTGGTTTACACGACTCTCGTGGATAGGGGTTGACTATACGTTTAATAAAACAGCTAAAGATACTTGATTCAAAACGAGTAGAATTAAACTGTTTAGGTTTTTGTAGTGATCTGAGTGTTCTGATGTAATCTAATAATCTCAAGTAATCTCGTGTAATCCCAAGTGATCTAAGTACGAGTAATCTAATGTGTTCTCGAGAGTAAAGGTATGTGCATCAGCTGTGCAGTATATATGCACGACACAATTTTTATCTGTCCCACGAATTCCTTTGTAAGACAAAGGGAGAGCTTAGATACCTCGTTCACAAATAAACAAGAAAGTGTACGTAGAGGGGAGATGGTCAAGATGCTTCTCAGGGGGATAATCGGCACCTGTGATGAGTGAAATGACCGTGCCGTGAGTAGACGCGAAATAGTGTGGCCTGTTGCTGGCCCAGCAGTTGTACGTCATAGTAGAATTAGCTGCCGTCCAGTAGTATCCCCTAATGCCATTGAAGTGTCCATAACGACCGGAGGTCCAGCCAAAAGCTTCAGAATCTTGTAGACAAATGAGATTTGAAGTACGATGAAAAGAGAATAGTATATATCAAGTTTAGTACGCTATTCTATCCTAATCAAAGTAATGCAATCTTAACCGTAAGGAGAACATTATAACCAAATGACGACATTATCAATCTCATGTTACCTGCTTTGTACTTGCTGAAGAAATAATAGGCAAACTCGCATTCTGCTTTAGTTTCAATTGATAACAGTTGCATCTTGTTGTTCGTGCAGAAATTTAAAGCAGCTAACTGAGCAAGATAAATAAGTAGTTTTCGATTAATATCACTACTGAATACTTGTTGGATAAGACAATAGTAGCTTTTCAGAGTAGCGTTAACTTCGCAGTAAGTTCCCGTTCCAGTGTCTGTTACTAGGATATCGTACAACTATACAAAGTATTAACCGACCCAGTTTTAGAGTTTCAATCTTGACTATGTATTACTTCATATGTACTGCCCTCAAAGCTAAATGCTGGAGCCTTAACGTAAGTTTGACAGTAAACTGCGCATTGTATAACTGAAGGCAAGAACTTGGTCTCAACCGGAAAAATGGCAAGTGGGATCACTTGAAGGCATTACATTGGGCTTAAATTTGCCAACAAAATGCAATTAACACAATGTTATTCAAGTTAATTTGATAATACCAATGCTCCAGGTCAGCTGGGTCGATTGCAGAATGCAGATGATTTGGATGCCGATGAACTGCATGTTGTTCATCTTCATACTGCAACTTTATTTCTGGTGGTTATATCAAGGTGTAAAATGGCGTCCGACTGTTCTGTTTCCCCGACACAATGTCATAACTATGGTAATACTGGTCCCATGACAAGAAGCGACTTACAGCTGTAATAAATCTACCCTGGGCTGTCTGTTTTTGTCCTTTAGCTACTGTTAAGAAGGTGACATGCATAATACGTTTAAGATCATGCACAGTGCCGTAACGAGGGTGCATGGCTAGAGTGCCCCCCCCCCCCCCCGGCTGCCGGGTCCAAGGGTGGGCTAACCCGCTTGGACGAAGAAGTTTCTTGGGTTCCTTTAGGGAATGCAAACAGCACGGTTCTTACGGGAGAACAGAACAAATTAAGCAAATAAAGAAGTACAAAACTGCATCCTCTAGGAAACAATTGCTTCATCCGAGGGTCTGAACTTAAGGACTGGATTCACTGAGGGGGGGGGCATCTTTCTTTGATTTATTCGTCCCTATTAGAATATCAAGTGAGGTGCAGGTCAAGGTCTTTTAAGAAACGGAAAGCTATCTAATTCTTTTTCTATAAGATTTTTTCCCGTAATAGCCAGATAATCGCACGTACCCTCTTACTCTTATGAAATAGGTAGTAGTAAGTACCAACAAAGCTAAACCTAGATAACAAGAGTTTCGGATTCATATAACTAGCATGGGTCCAGCTAAGAAGCCTTCTGGCACTCAGATTCATTTTGAGAAATTAGGCAATTGCAAAGCGAGGTTCCACGCGTTTGCATAATACTAAGAATTGTTTAACATTACCAGTAACGGTAGCATGGAGCGGAAGACCCTTAAAAAAATTAAACTAATTACGAACCACAACCGTTCCACGATGTCTCACACCCTGCAAAAAATATAGGAAAAAATAATATAAGAAATCTTCAGCTTTTTCATGCTGAATTCGGTCAACATTCAGTTTTCGGATTCAGTTATGGTACAAATTAAATGTTTTGTTTGCCACTAGATGGTATTGCGTATTACGGGAAGTTTACTCGGTCCCAAGTTCTTAATAAAAGTCAATCTTAGTTTTGCACTACAAGTAAGAAGTCCTTTCATTTCTCCTGCTCAAATACATTTAGGACAAGTTATAACGTTTACTAACTTTTCTAAAGCATCATAGGGTAACAGTTCCAATCGAAATCAACTGATAGTACTTACATTGTGCTTCGTAGTGCTTTGGTACTTCCCAGGATACTTCGGGAGGCTGAGCGCGGCTAGCAGATGAAGAACCGAAATAGACACCGGGTGTGTTAGAAGCCATTTTAAGGAATACAGTGACTTATGGGTTTGTTCAAGGGTATAGATCCTTCCTTCCCGCTCTTTATGATAACTCCCTCGAGATGTTCACAACAATCAGCTTCTTCAGAAAGCCAATCTTCGTATCTTTTAAGTTTTTCTAGGATTTTTGTTACAATAATGAAAAATTGTGTTGCCTATTTGAAGAACCACTTTGTCCTGGAGTTTCCACAATTTACAAAGGGACCTCCCTAAAAGTTTATACGTTCTATGAAGTCACTTGTCTTGGGGCCATGAGCAGAGGTAAAACCATGCTCATGCTGAAAGGCGTCAGTGGTTCATCCACTGAACTAGATTCATCTTTATGATGTCAAACCCTCCCGACATGTTTTTGGGGAGATACTGGATTACTTCCTTAAGTTTCCCCACTTCTGGGATGGCATATCGCTAGTATCGGGACTCAATGATGGCACTCACTGTTTATGCTGTGAGACATGTCTGTAGATCATCATTAGTAATAGTGGCGCAGGCTTGAGTAATTGTGGAACTGAGCATACCTTCCCGATACAGACTGTCTGGGGGTTACCGGAATGTGTGCGATAGTCCTGCTCAGACTCGAGCTTGTTGAAGGAAACGGCAGAGGTTCACGCGCTTGAGTTGTCGCTTCCTGGACCGGAAAATAGTACCACTGATACCGCTAGAATCTTCACAGGGAAGCTAACTTGTACTCCAACTACAGATATTTTAATAATACTATAAATGTTTTCATTTCTCATGGTAGGATCCTTTCTGTCCCACACCTATTTCCATTCCATACCATAACATGACATCTGTATTTGGTTAAGCAGGGGTAAATCGCTCACTCAGATTTGTACTTAAGGACCTCGTTTGTGGGAAACTATTTTCTCGTTTACTACAGCCGTCCCGATAATGCAATTTTTTACTTCCAGTTTGTTTGCAGGTAAATTCTGAAATTGAAACAAGGTTTTTCAGTGGGGGGGGGGGGGATTGTTCAGTCAGGTTTGTTACGTGAGTAGGTTGACTATAGGTCCTGTGCAATAAAAACTAGGGGGACGGAGTAAGCGAGTGTCAGCCATGTTGTGGGGTAGCTGACCGAACGGTTGGCTTGTTTACCTGTTTTTGCAGTATTCACATGGAGTATTATTTATGTTATTTATCGTATAATAATGGCGTAAACCAAAAGTAACATTTAGAAAAGCCTTTCTATTCTTTTTTAACGTGATTAAAAGGGAAAGAAACGAAATGCTTAACTAATCAGACAGATTATTAGTGGAAAAAAGATCCTCTTCATAGCTGGAACATGACTGCAGATGAAAGTGCTTCAAACGTATTAATGACCAGTTAATGTTTACATATGGTAAGCGAACGTAAAAATTTCTGTAACATACGTGAGGATGAAATAAATGTCTTACGGGCTAGCCTCAAAACTTCATGAGGAACGCTATGCCAGCAGAACTTTTCTTCAAAGCGCACGCTCCATTGCTTGAAAACGCGATCAGCCTACCTTGTCAATTTTGCTAAGCTCTTTAAATGACTCATTGCTTCAGTATGGAATATTTGGGAATTCGAATTCCCAGGAATAGAGTTAGCACCTTACAGGATTCATTCTACGGAGACTTGTCAACACAATAATCCGTGAGAGACGTTGATTTGACCCCAAAAAAAACTATTGCTTTTAAATCCCTAGCTGATTAAGCATTCACAGCAAAATTGAGAAAAAGGGCTCTTCACTAATATTACTTTTAGGTTGAGCATCACGTAAAAAATGACACGAAATATTCCATCACATTGCTGCACAGCAATGTAAACAAGCGCACTGCTCGGTCAGCTGCCCCACAACATGGCGGACACCCATTTTTTTTAACCCCGCCCCTTTTTTTTTTTTGCACCGGACCTATAGGTTACTAAATTTAAATATTGTAAAAAGTGTCCAAGCTGTATTAGACGTATATACAAATGTAGTACTGTATTTGCTGCACAATGATAAATGTACAAAGTTATAGCTTTACATAAGGCTAAAGAACAACTAGTAGCACATGACCTGTACAAAGCACTGCCCTATCTCAACTACGCGTTTCTATAGTGAAACCTCTTGTAGGGCTTTGTGACCATTTTACGAACAGGGTATGGACTATAAGAGGACTTAAAAGCAGGAGTAAGCTTGTAAGCTGGCTTATACGAAGGAGCTTCGTATGTTGGTGCAGCAGGATAAGAAATGGCTTTGTAAGGGGACGGAGTTTTGTAAACGTTCAAAACTGGCTGGTAAGGAGAGGTAGGAACTTCTTGATAAGCAGGTTTCGTTTGATAAGCAGGGACTGGCTTGTAAGCTGGAGCTGGTTTTGGTTGAAAAGGTGAAGCAGGAGCTGGCTTGTAACCTGGAGCAGAAGCTGGCTTGTAAACAGGAGCAGGCTTTGGTTGATATGCTGGAGTAGGAGTTGGCTTGTCAGCTGGAGTAGGAGCTGGGTTGTAAGCTGGAAAAGGAGCTGGCTGGTAAGCAGGAGCAGGCTTTGGTTGATAAGCTGAGGCAATCTGGTAAGCTGTAGTAGTCGGTGGCTCGTAGGCCTCCGGAGCTGGAGTTGCACCTTCAATCGTAACTTCTTTCTCAGCTTCAACCTCTACCTCTACTTCCTTCGTGACTGCGGTGATTGAAACATCAGGGGCTTTGGTTGTAGCAACTTCGGGTGCAGGTTCAATTGGGACTTCTTTCTGAACTTCAACCTCTGCCTCTACCTCTACCTCTACTTCCTCCGAGACTACGGTGACTGATACCTCAGGGGCTTTGGTTGTAGCAACTTCAGGTGCGGCTTCAACTGTGGCCTCTTTCTGAACTTCAACCTCTACCTCTACTTCCTCGGGGACTGCAATTACTGATACCGCGGGAGCTACGGTTATAGAAACTTCGGGTGCAGCTTCAACTGTGACTTCTTTCTGAACTTCAACCTCTACTTCTACTTCCTCCGGGACTGCAATGACTGATACCTCAGGGGCTTTGGTTGTACCAACTACGAGCGCAGCTTCAACCGGGACTTCTTTCTCAACTTCAACCACTACCTCTACTTCCTCCGAGACTGCATTGACTGATACCTCGGGGGCTATGGTTATAGAAATTTCGGGTACAGCTTCAATTGGGACTTCTTTCTGAACTTCAACCTCTACCTCTACCACTACTTCCTCCGTGACTGCGGTGACTGATACCTCAGGGGCTTTGGTTGTTGCAACTACGAGAGCAGCTTCAACTGGGACTTCTTTCTGAACTTCAACCTCTACCTCTACTTCTACTTCCTGCGTGACTGCAGTGACTGATACCTCCGGGGCTTTGGTTGTAGCAACTACGAGAGCAGCTTCAATTGTTACTTCTTTCTGAACCTCAACATCCGCGTCGACTTCCTTCGTAACCTCCTCGATGGTTACCTCGGGGAACTCAGTTTCGGGTTTCACAAGAGCGTAGGTAGTAGTCTCTGGGACTGGTTCGTAAGGGGTCATAGCTTTCGGATACAAAGGGTACACTGCTGCACCAGCACTGCCATAGGAAGTACTTAGAGCCGGGTAAAAAGCTTCAGGAGACGGGTAATAGGTCTTACCAGCCTCAGTAGAAAAGCTAACCGACTGCATGCTACCGCCGGGGTAGTATAAACTGTTCTCTCCGCGGATACCCCATTCGTCACGTGTCTCGCTTCTTGACTGCTCCGCTTTTCCAGAAGCACCCTCGATGACGTTGGAGAGGCTGTTCTTCGAATCAGTCTGGAAACAAAATACATATGTTAGTAAGAAGTCACTGTAACCAAAGTTAAGGAATAGATTACTTGGCTCCGAGGCATCGATAGGGTTCCCTGGCAGCCACGTATTACGTCAGCTACCACTAAAATTACCTAGAACAAGAATAGCTCAAGTTAAAATCGTATTATTTTGTTTTTGAGTGTTGTGTCTTACCGTAACGAAGGTTTTCATGATGGATGAAGGCTTCAACTTTTGCTATTGCAACTTGCTAGACAAACAATCTTCGACTGATGACTGCAATTAGCTCTGCTTGGGTTTTTATATTTGCGGCTAAGTACTAATTGCTAATTTCTCGCCCAAGTAACGACTTCCAAGAAATGGGAAGGTCAACTGCGTGGGCTGCCTTAAATATAGCACGCACCGTCAACAATTTTATTGAAATTAATTGTATTTCAAAATAAATGGACCAAGTTAACACTTCTCACATATTGTTTAAGTAACAAGAAAAAATACTTACTTAAAACACTACTTGAACACAAATTTTGTAGTGCAACTCTGACTAGTAGGTTAACTCTAAATTTGCCTTAGGGAATACCATCTTTGAAGCGGCAGTCAAGGTCTTTTAAATTAACCCCATTTTTAGCTATTATGAACTATTATAATGCTATTATTACTCTTAACAACTCTCATAATGGAAGAACTCTTAATATTATTACAATTTTTTATTTTAAGTATAAATAGTTTAGATTTAATGTATTATACATGTTAGATTCAGACTTAATATAGTCAACACGATGAATGCTCAATACGCTCTCAAAGAGGGCAATTTTCCACCCCGCTCCGCGCATCCTATGGTGCGCAAAATGTTTGCCGATTTACGCGTCAGTTTGTGCTCAATTATCTCGGGTATATGATTCACGATGCCAGCGAAAAAAATATTTCCAAGTATTTCTATCTTCCTGTTATTTGGAACCATAAAGTTTAGTACGATAAACGTAAGTTTTCGCAATGAAAAAAAATCATAACAAAGGGTCACTTTTCGCATCAAATTTGAGGGTTTTTCTTTCTTAACTCTCTTAAGTGATCAGTGACCCAACTTTTTATCACAAAAAAATGTTATACACTTCAAGACAAATCGATTGATATAAAGTGTGAACGCTTTTGTTTAGAAATAAGGAAGAAAAAAATTTGAAATGTACGAGGCCCCGCTATAATCCGCATCTGGACGGACGTTTTTAATTTTTGCGAAAAATCTAATTCGAGATAAGGGAAATGAAATCCAGAACCGCACTAAAGAATGAATTATCTTCAAATCAGTGTATTTTTATTTTTCGAGAAAAAAAAACCCGAATTTCGTCCACTTGAAGTTGCGCGTACCATTTCGTCCCATATATTAGCATGTGGCAACGCTGCGCAGGATAAAAAAAAAATAATAACCAAATTCGAATTGAACAACCAAATCTAATAAAAACTAATGAATGCCCCATGTCATCGATGAAGGTGTGAATTTGACTCGATTGAACAACTAGAGGGAATAACAAAGAAGATTACAGCATCCCTTCACTAATAATAAGAACTTGGAGTGATGTCCCATCGTAGTGCTGTGCGTGTACTTGCGCCCGTGTATATAGGAGTGTCTGTGTCCGTGTGTGCTTATGCGTATGTATCTGAGTGGATTCCTGAGAAGCGCCCCACTGTGTGTGTACAACATGGTACAGTTAGACAGTTTGGTCTTAGCCTAGAGTATATTTTGGTGTCCGTACAGCACAGTCGCCACCGACAACCAGCTGCACATTATACCTCTCATGTGCACTTAGTATTCAGTGGACTGCGGAAAAGTGAGTATACATTCGCAGTTTCGCCTCTGGAACGCATTTACCCTTCGACTTACGAAAAGGTCACATTCCGGTCAGTGTTTCTACTTCACAGAGAAGTTCCCTGAAAAAGGAGAAAACGGGGTCTGAAAAGGGGAAAATTATGAAAAGAGGGAAAAGGGAAAATCTAGAAGTACAGCCAGTATTCTAGCACGGAGGGGAAAAAGGGAAAATAAGGGAAGCTGGAGAAAAAAACGGAGTAGTTTAAAGTGGAAACACTGACTCCGGCGTACTCGCGTACCTAGCGCCGCACACATGCTAGACATATGCCAGAAAAAAAAGCCGTAAAGTCAGAAATCAAACGTACTGTAGACAGAGGGCCCATTGACTTTAATGCACCAGTGACCTATCGGTGTGTTTGGTCGACCTGGTAACCCCTGTACAGAAAATATGAACAGCGCTATGCCGAAGATTGATACATTGACGTAGAGAGAAGCTGAGCGACTGACAAGCGCAATGACCCGTTTCAAGAACCTTAGCCAACTTAGAACAAGCTAGAGGGCTCCATATAGTAGGCGGTAAATGGACACGATAACTGGAGAGAACAAAGGAGGTGATACACAATTCAGTCAGGAAAGCAGGTTTCTCAAGACTTTTTAGTGTCTAGATAATGGAGAGAAGCCTACTAAGCGAAACATCCTTCAGAACTTCAGCGACCAATCCTCCGGTACTAGCTTGTTTTTCTATCTGAGGGAAGATGGACTTGACAAGAGCTTGACACTGAAAATAGTATTCATCCAAAATAACCTCAAGAAATTCCCGTTCATCTACAAAAGGCTACTGGATGAGGAGCGTATCCTGGCATGTACCTCACGAACAAGATCTCCAGTACAACTTCCTCTTAGTAGGGCAGAAGACAGTTCCAGGGAGGGTGGAATTATCCAATACCGATAACGTAAGTGGACAACAACTGGTAAGTAACAGTCTCCAGCTTTCTAGCTTTTTGTCTACAATAACGTGATGGAAACCAGTTTTATTGTGAATTAATCTTTGATACTGTTTTAGTAGAACAATATCAAAGTTATTGTTAGTTTGCCTCTTGTAGAGTGTAGTCAAGAAAGCAATACACACATTGTTACACACGTCTGGCACATGAGATTGTGTTTATGCTGTGGAGCGATAAAATTACGTATTACTAATTTGTTATTATTAGTAGTAGTACTATAAGCATCAACATACATTGTCCATGTCGCACCAATAATCTTATGTGCTCACGTTTGACTGCAAAGACAATAAGAATATTCAGATACCTCGTTCACAAATAAAGGGAAAAGGAAGGTCAAGAAAGCAATGGTCTAGATTCTTGTGAGGAGTTGGGGTATAAGCTGCATTTATAAGGAGTGGGATAGTCACACCGTGAGTAGAAGCGTAATAGTATAGCCTGTTCTCTGCCCAGCATTTGTACGCCATACTAGAACTGGTTGCAGCCCAGAAGTAATCACTAGTGCCATTGAAATATCAATAACGACCGGAGGTCAAGGCAAATAACTCAGAGCCTTTGTAGAAGCGAGTCGAAATGATTATTTAATGCATCGTGAATAAAATTGGCTTATTAGCAAATAAAAGATAAATTCAAGCACGATGATGAACCATAGAAAAATTTCATCACCGTTACACCTTGGAAATTCGGTATGCAAAGTAGGGCCTTGCATTTTATTAAGAGGCTTCGTTCCCTTATTTTCTACTGAGGTTTTGCCGTACAAGGGCCTCTCTAGATATATATACTCGAAGGCCATTACTGATGTCTTGACAGAGCTCAGCTAGTGCATTGGTAAAAAATTTAAATAAAGTAAAGTAAAAAGCATTGTCAAACGAGGATGACTATAGAAATCTTGTCTATATATTTCTATTTTACAATTACTAGTTCATTGAATAATTTAAATTAAGTTAAAGAACTTAACTATAATCCAAACATTTATTATTTATGCCATTTTCATTTTCTTTTAAACTTACCTGTTCGGTATTTTTGGAAGAAATCAAAGGTAAACTCGCATTCTTCTTTAGTTTCAATTGATAGTAATTCCATCTTGTAATTGCTGCAGTACTTAAAAGTAGCAGAGTAGTTTTGATTACAAAACAACATCCTCTGATCCAAACATGTAAGTTGCTAAGTAATATGAGAATTGAATACTTGTTGGACGATGCAATAGTAGCCTTTTAGACTAGGGTTTTCTTCGCAGTAAGTTTCCACTGCAGTGACAGTTACTAGAATGTCGTATAGCTATGCGAAATATTGACTAAAATAATTCTGAAATTCAACTTTAACTGTGCATCACCTTGCACGTGTTACTGTCATAGCTGAATGCTGTAGCTTTGGCGTAATTTTGACAGTAAACCGCGCATTGTATAACTGAAGGCAGAAACCTGGTCTCGCTTGGACAAACGGCAAGTGACCTCACTTGAATGCACTGGATGGGGCTTAAATCTTTTAAGAAAACTAGACTAAATATTATACTTCACTTAAATAGATATTACCAACACTCGCAATTAACTGGATTAGTTGAAGAATGCGAACGATTGTATTGCCCTTGAACTTCATTGTGTTTGACACCTCTTCCAACAGCGGACTGATTTGTTTCTGGTTGTTTTATAAGTTGCGGAAAGGTGACCGACTGTTCTGTTTTACACACAAGACTTGTCGTTACTATGGCGACATTGGAGTAGCATCGCGTGTTTAAACTCAGGACTGCATGGTGTAAAGTGAATTGAATGAAGCAAGGAAATACAAAAAATACCGTGCGGAACTGTTTTTGCATCCATCAGTTAACGTTAAATATGTAATACGTAGTCTTTTACGGTTTACTGTTGTATGTTTAGTTACGTTTAATAAACTGAACTTAACAAACTCAACTTTTTAACAGTTCTTATTCATTGGTCATCATTATTAAAGCTTATATTACAATTTACTGTTACTTCGTTATAATAATATTTTAATTTACTGAATATTTAAGTAAATAAATGTTCTTAATAAAATCACTTTTTCCACAACCAGAACAAGGTGGTTGCCCCCGCATGGGGCATGGTGAGCGTGCGGTTTGGGTGCCTGGGGTACTAGTGGTGCAGGACTAGTTGTGTGGCGTTGTGTGGGTGTAGGGGTTAAACGCAACTTCATTCAACACTTGTTTAGAATAGAAGGCACATCAATACATAGGACTAATCAAAAAGACCACAATGCAGTTTAAATGCACGGCTTAAGTAACTGGTGAAGGATACTGAAAGTTGTATTGATCACTTAAATACACCTAAAAGTTGCATACACACAAGCAATTGATACACTCTGTGAAAATTAGACAAATTAATTAGAGTGATGAATGTTTCTCCACCGATTGGAAGAACGATTACGAAGCGCAGACATCCGAATTCGTATAAAGAACGTAAGTAACTTGAAGAACGTAAACGATCCCCGGTAACGTACCAAATACGTCCGATAGCCAGAAACGCCACACATACGTTTCGCAATAAATTGATACAGAACTGCTCGTTAATTGCAAACTTTTCTTCAGTACACAGTAACATGTTGCCGACTGTTAGACAAATGTATCACAAGAAAACTCCTAAGCACGGACAATAAACCACAGAGAGGGCCGGATCTGAGCCTTTATGGGCCTATGGCTTAAAGCTGAAGTGGGTCTACCAGATACGTTAAAAAAATTCATCAACATGTCAAGTCTAGCAGTTTAGCGGGCCTATTCCATGTCCAGGCCTGTGGCTCGTCGCCATACTGGCCCATAGGGAAGTCCGGCACTGACCACAGAAACAACGCAATGCCTCGAAAAAAAGTCCACAAGCATTAATTGATTGTACAAATGTTTATTACAAGATTGCCAAACAACTACTACCAAACAGTAATAACACGGAATCGCCAAAGGAAGTACATTCACGTAGACCTACGAGACATATCTGTACGACCTAACACGTTAAAGAAGACTGAAGTAAAAGAAACCCTTTAACAGCTACAGTGCCCAGTGCCCTGCAAAACCCGCCCTTTCCCAGCCAAAAACCAATCTACCATGTCAACTCAAACGCCGCACCAATACCCCAGGAATACATTTTGCAGCGGCTATGCCCAAAATCGGAGATTTCCACATAAGCTCTCACGTGAAGTGAACCCCGCCCCAATTTTTCGGGTATGCTTTTTGCCTCGGGCTCCCAAAACGAGCTGAAAGTCGCATTCCAGAGCGAACCCGGTTTTATTGGTTTCGCTTGCGCAAGCGCACGCTTCACCAAAAACCACGGAGAGTAACTGAAAAGATTCGTGAAAAGTCCCGACAAAGCATGCGAATCGTTCTAACTACCATCTTCAGACCACATACAAGAATTGCTAATATACAAGTTTACTAGTGGATAGAAGATCAGCAGCCCCGTCCTCGGTCCTTGACGTGGAAGTTGAACTGAGCAGGGTTCTCTGCTGGTGGGGTGTAAATGATCTGTATTTATATTAGAAAAGAACTTGACATAATAGAAAAACTAAGAGAAAAGACAAACGTAAAGAAAAACTAAACTAAAAGAAAACTGTCTCTGTGGGTAATAGTCCACGAGACCACATTCCAACGGAAGCCGTACGAATGGGGAACGCCCATGCACTCTGACTACCTCAGATGCAGGTCCGGGAAGAGTTACAGAATTGCAAAGGCGAAAGAAAAGGCCGAGGGACGGAGCGAGGGTCAGACTCGTGATAAGTGCGGACGACAGGGTCTTTCGCAGGGTCTTCAGGGAAGAACGGGATGAAGTTAGTTTTCGACGCCTTCCTTCCGAACCGCTTCAGTCCGACGGCGTCCTACGCGGGATATCAGTCCTCGTAGCCCAAAGGCTCGTTCAAATGTTAAATAGTTGATAAAAATATGCTATTTTTATAATAACTAAAGTAAAACTGAACTAACTTAGTGCGTAACTTATGCTTACTATATCCACGTTTGGATATAACAACCCAAATCTTCGACCATTAAACTAGGTAGACGGAGCTTTGGGCTATCCCTGCGCTGGGAAACCTTGCAGGCAGAATCGTGCAAAAAGGGAGGAGCCTGAGCCCAATATGATTGGTCGGGTGCCGAAACTTGAATTGATGATGTGATGATTTTCAGTGCCCCTAGTGAGGGCTTCATGCACTACGTAGTCGATTTCTTTGTTTACTATCGGGCTGACAGTTGTCAATTGTCTGCTCTTACAAGATAAAGCGTAAAGACCTGAAATGACATCGAAATGTTACCATACACTGGTTTCAGTAACTTAGAAAGCCTGTAGTCTCCATTTTTCCTACAGAACCTACAACATCAACTTTGAACATAACTTGTTACTTTAGACTGAATGTTAACGTTACGAAAACTTGCCTAAAAAAATGACGTACTTCGCTCTGGTCGCATTTTTTTCCCGCAGAAAACAGTAATTTTTTTGGGTGGGCTGACATTTTCTGCCAAAAATTTATGGAGGTGTTTGCCTGTCAACAACAGTGCATTTAATGTTTCGCGAGGTCGACAGATGGCGTTGAATCACGCTACGTCATCAATTCAAGTTTCGGCACCCAACCAATCATGTTGGGCTTTGGCTCCTCCCTTTTTACACGATTCTGGCTCCGGCCAAAGGGCCCAAAGCTCCGTCTAGTTAGTTTAATGGTCGAAGACCCAAATCATGCTGACTCGAGATTTGAAATCGTTGAAGCTATTGCAAATTCGACTAAATCGAACAATTTGTGAATAGAAAACATTGTAGCCAATGCGCGAATGAATATTACTATCAGGAAAAGGAAAGGATACAAAAGTACTTCAAAAGGAAAGTCGTCCAATTTGTGACAAATTTTGAATGTAGCCTTTCCTGTTGGTTCGGCAACGATTTTGATATCGACGAATTCAATCCCGCAGGTGATTGGAATTGCTGTGGTCTAGAACTAGTTCAGTAGGGTAGACTTCCTTAGCTACGTTAAGAAAGCCCAGGTAATTGACAACTGATATGTCATCAATTCACATGCGGTATTCGAGAATAGTTTAGCGAGTAACTTATTAGTTTCAATAATATCTAACATATAATTATATTCGAGCCGAGATAAATACAAATTTGCGATTAGAGGGCTCGCAATTCCACCCGTCGGGTATGCGGGACGAGTCCTACTACAGGCTTCATTTTCGACTGCTTTGAGAGAAGATTTGGAGCAAGCCGAGCTTTTGGAATCTCAGCGTTTTTTTTCCGAAACTGCACTGTCAGGTGGATGTCGGACATAGGTAAGATGTCCACGATCTTCAGTTGGAGACACAAATGTTCGGGAATCGACAAAATCTTAGCTCTCGACGCGATCCTCTTTCGTAGATTTCGGTTCCACCAAGAACTCCCGTAGGATTTTCGCCACCTAGAAATCTGGAACAGTGGAATCATCAGAAGCTAACAGTAAAGCATTCCAATTTCCCGTCTTCGTCCAAGTCTGGACTTCGAGCTCAACGGGAAACTTGTGTGTTCTGAAACTCGGCTGAAAGATGAACTGATTGAACTGAACTATTGAACTGAATTCATCTTTCTGAACGTTATTTTCCAAGACATGCTTCTGCTTCTGCTGACTGATCCATCTTCCTTCAGTTTTTCCGGGTCTGGTGAAATGGTATCGAAAGTATAGGTACTCACGGTGGTGAACCAGTCGTGGTACTGTAGTTCCATCGCTGAAACTGATAGCTTGACTCACATTCTTGAGGGACTGAGCTTGCTTTCTCGATCAGGCTTTCAGGAACTTAATGAGGTTTGTATAATAACCCGTTCAGGCTCGTGTTTCCTGCAGGAAAGTGGCAGAGGCTCGCACGCCAGGGTCGATACATCTCGACCTCATGCTTGAGAATAATGCACTGATCACTCGGACCTTTTTTTCTGGGAGCCTGCTATTTCTCCGTGTGTGGTGCATAAAAGAGCCGCATTGGATTCGCTGGAGCCGTCACGAAAGTTGTCTTTTAATTGCAGTTTGTTTACCGGAAAATCTGGGATTGGAATAAGAATTCTATCAGTTTTATACTTAAGCGAATTCAAGGATTAAACAGACTGAAATATCTTAGAAAGTACCCAGGCTGGACTGCAGACTGATAGACAAGTTTAGAATTGTATTTGATGCATAATGAAAAATACACAAAGAAGTGAACACTTTATAAAACTAAAAAAAAAAAACTAGTATGATGATTTGCACAAAGCATAGTGCCATATTAACATTGAGTTATCTATAATAAGGACTCTTGTAGGGTCCTGAGACCGTTTTACGGGCAGGAGCGGAATTATAAGAAGGCTTGTAAGCAGGAGCAGGTTTGTAAGCAGGTTGATACGAAGGACTTTTGTATGCTGGTGCAGCCGGATATGAAGGGGCTTTGTCAGGGGACGGAGCTTTCAAAACTTTCGGAAGCGGCTGGTAAGCAGGCTTCGGCTGCCGAGCAGGCGTTGGCTGGTAAGGTGCGGCAGGCTTGGGCTGCTGAGCAGAGGATGACTCGCAAGGGGCAGCAGGCTTTGGTTGCTGAGCAGAGGATGACTCGCAAGGGGCAGCAGGCTTTGGTTGCTGAGCAGAGGATGACTCGCAAGGGGCAGCAGGCTTTGGTTGCTGAGCAGAGGATGACTCGCAAGGGGCAGCAGGCTTGGGCTGCTGAGCAGAGGATGACTCGCAAGGGGCAGCAGGCTTGGGCTGCTGAGCAGAGGATGACTCGCAAGGGGCAGCAGGCATTGGTTGCTGAGCAGAGGATGACTCGCAAGGGGCAGCAGGCTTCGGCTGCTGAGCAGAGGATGACTCGCAAGGGGCAGCAGGCTTGGGCTGCTGAGCAGAGGATGACTCGCAAGGGGCAGCAGGCTTGGGCTGCTGAGCAGAGGATGACTCGCAAGGGGCAGCAGGCTTTGGTTGCTGAGCAGAGGATGACTCGCAAGGGGCAGCAGGCTTCGGCTGCTGAGCAGAGGATGACTCACAAGGTGCGGCAGGCTTCGGCTGCTGAGCAGAGGTTGACTCGCAAGGGGCAGCAGGCTTTGGTTGCTGAGCAGAGGATGACTCACAAGGTGCGGCAGGCTTCGGCTGCTGAGCAGAGGTTGACTCGCAAGGGGCAGCAGGCTTTGGTTGCTGAGCAGAGGATGACTCGCAAGGTGCGGCAGGCTTCGGCTGCTGAGCAGAGGTTGACTCGCAAGGGGCAGCAGGCTTTGGTTGCTGGGCAGAGAATGACTCGCAAGGGGCAGCAGGAGTAGCAGCTTCAATCGTAATTTCTTTCTGAGCTTCAATTTCTGCTTCCACTTCCTTCGTGACCTCCTTAATGATTACTTCGGAAGCCCCAATTTCAGGTTGCATAGGAGCGTAGGTAATAGTCTGCGGGGCTACTTTGTAAGGAGTCCCTACTTTCGAAAACGAAGGGTAAACTGCTGCACCATAGCTTCCATACGAAGTACTTGGAGGCGAGTAAGAGGCGTGCGTCTTGCCAGCTCCAGTAGAAAAGCTAACCGACTGCATGCTACCCCCGGGATAATAAACCTGGTACTCTCCGCGGGTACCTGACTCGTCACGTGTCTCACTCCTAGACTGCTCCACATTGCCAGAAGCACCCTTGATGACGTAGGAGAAGCTATACTTCGAACCAGTCTGTAAAGCACAATACACATATCAGTAAGAAGTAGCTTTGGCCATCGTTAAGGAATAGATTACCTTGCTCTCTGGCATTGGTGCTGTACCCTGGTAGCCACACACTACTCCAGCTGCTAGTAAAATTACCTTAAAACAGAAATAACTGGTTAAAAGAATGCTATTTTGTATTTTAGTGTTGTTGCTTACCGTAACGAAGGTTCTCATGATGGACGAAAGCTTCAACTTGCTACTGCTAGACACGCGATTTTCGACTGATGACTTCTACAGCTCTGCTCGGGTTTTTATACTTGCAGCCAAGTGCCAAGTGCCATCTTTCACCTTAGGAACAACTTCCCAGAAGCGGGAAGGTCAACTACAGCAGTGGCCTTGAAAAATAGCGCGCAACGATTCACAATTTTCTTAAATTCAGTCATATTTACGTTAATTTGACTAACTTTACAATTGATTTTATATTATAACATGGAAATCAACTCATATAAAACATCTTAACACAAAATAGCTTAGTTGCTATTCTAATGGACTCAAGTTTAGTTTACCTTTGGGAATACCACCGTTTAAAGCGACAGTCAAGGCCTTCTTACTAACTCTTTATGTTTATTACACAAACTATCATTGTACAATTTTTATTCTTAAGGAATCTATCGCGAAGTAATTCTTATTATTAGTATAATTAAGTTGTATCTAAGTTGTAAATAGTGTAGATTTTATATTCGTTAGATTAAGACCCAGTCTAATGCTGCAAATTAGTTTAACACTATAAGAAAACTAATGGGGATAATAGACTTAATCTTGTTAGTAATCCAGGATTAAAACTAGTTAATCTACATGACGAAAATCTTATTAATTGAACCTAGAACTTGGTTCTACTATATTTGATTCGAATTTTTCTAGTATTGTGCTGTTAAATAACAAATTAAGTGAACAGCCATGTTTATTATGCATTCGACACCGTTTACAAACAAAAACAGCACCAAAAATTCGATAATTTCCCCTTTTAATACCATCACGAGACACGAAAACACGTCCCGACTAGAGTTACGTGGTCCATACTAAACTAATTTGATGAAAGACAGTAACAATAACCAAAAATATAACAGTTAATAAGGCAAGTTCCCTGAAAAAGGGGAAAATGGGGTCTGAAAGGGAAAAACAAGAAGAAGGGAAAAGGGAAAACCAAAAACTACAGCCTTTGTTCTAGCCCGGAGCGGAAACAAGTGGGAAAAAAGGGAAAAAAGGGGAAACTGAAAGTGGAAAAACTGGCGAGAAGGTTTTGCTCTCTCCCCGTTTTTAGTGAGATGCTGTTGACTTATTCAGTCGAGACCTGAGGTCAGGGCGAACTTTTTCAGCGGGTATTGAGACCCCTGACTTGACTTGCCCTTGTTTCTGTGCATCCCGCAAGTAAGAAGCTTTGGAATCGACGACACTTAAAGCTATTCCGAGCTGTGCTGCATAGTAAGTTGTCATAATCAAAACCTGGAAGTAAATTTCAAGTAGTTTATTGTGAATTCTATTGTTTAAAAAGTGAAATGAACCTGGGAGTAGGGAATGGGTGCATAAAAATAGTGGAAACCGATGAACGTGTCGGAAATGGCGAATAAAATTCCGCCAACGCAGGAACACAGTTTCGTCCAGGTCCACAATTCCTATTCGAATATATTAATATATTAAAAACTAGGTTACTTAAAATAACAATAACAATAAATGTTCTATAAGAATAATCAAAATAAATGTTAATATTTTGGTTTTCCTTTTAAGAGGACTCTGTTCCTCCCCCCCCCTTTGCTTGAAAGTATCAATTTCTTCTTTTTCCTTATCCGTATTGAAATGTAATTCTTTTTCGTTTCTATTTTCCCTCTTCGCTTATTTTTCCCTTTTTCCCCTCCGTGCTAAAATACCAAGCTGTATTTTAAATACACTTTCCCCTCCATTTTTTCTTTTCCTTTTTTCCCCCTCCGTGAAAGAACATGAGGCCATATTTCTACATTTCCCCTTTCCCTTATTTTTCCCTTTTTCCCCTTAACGTGTTAAAATATAAAGCTATATTCCTTAACTTCGCTACTTCCTCTTCTCTTTTTTCCCCTTCTTTCCCTCGCGTGCCAGAATACAAAGCTATACTTCTAATTTCTCTTCTTTCCTTATTTTTCAATTATTCAGGGAATTTTCCTAACCTCGAAGAACTGGACCCTGGCCATGGCTCTCCAGACCATCGTGAACAGCAGGCAAGTGTAAATGGGTACCGAAAACTTGTAGAACGTGTCAAGGTTAGGCATCAAGAAAGCAAAAACTGCAAAAAATAACAATAATCATTAATAAATATTAAATTAATTAATGCTCTAATTAAATATTACCTTATATGATAAAATAATATAATAAATGATATTAATTCTAATATATATATATATATATATATTTAATATTATTTAAATTTTCTTTCATTACCGCCACTAAGGGCGATTGCGTAAAGTGAGAGTCCCAGCTTGAGGTTCAACGGTTTAAACCCAAAAGCTGCGATGTAGAAGAGGTGCCCGATCCCGAAGGCGAACATCCCGTGCAGGAAAAGGTGGGGAAACATCAGAAGGGCGTCCCCGAAACTGCTGAAAATCAAACCGACCAGAATCCGACGAGAAAACGTGTATCTAAAGATCATTAATTCAAAAATATGTTAATTAATAATAAAAATAAGAAACTAACAATGTGTTGATAACACTGTGATGATCAGTGCTTCCACTATGTGGGGAAATTCCCTGAGAAGAGGGAAAATAGGGTCGGAAAAGGGAAAATTAAGGGGAAAAGGGAAAATGGAGGGAAAAGTGCATTTTACAAATAAAACTTTAAATTTTGGCATGGATCACAGAGGGAAAAAGAGGGGGGAAAAAGGGAAAGCAGCAAGGGGAAACACTGGTGATTAAAGAAGATAACATTATTTCTTGGATAATTTTTAAGTTGGTAGCCCTCGTTTTTTGTCCTATTGTTCAAACGATGTTGAGTTCAGGTGCTCCAAAAGTACTTTTGGGTGCACGTGTACTTGGAATTTCAAAAACGAAAGCTTTTGAAATTTGATTTACTCATTTCCTAACGACATCCCGTGGAGCAAAACAAAGAAGACGAGGCTGTAAATGGGCGAGCATTTGAGAAGCAGGGACCACCAGGTCGGCTGATCATTTGGCGGAAAGACCACGAAGTAAATGGCCAGTGACTTGAAAAACGGCACAAGCTTCGGTCCTACACTCTTAACCTAAAAATTTTTGTAAAGTGAATTGAGTGATTAAGATATTTTTCAAAGATTAAAATAAGACGAAGTTTAAGTAAATGAGCGGGAGCGCTGAAATCATTTTAAAAAAGCTTTAAATAGCTATCATGTTGTTTATTTATTAGCTTTCTGATAAGGAAAAACTTTAAAGGACATTTTTGCTGAGCTTTAATAAATCTTTCCGAAAAGGAAAAAACTGAAACTAAATTGTCACTGAGAAACTAAATTTACTTACGACTTGTTTTGGCGACACCATTTTCCTCGCAGTAAGTGGCGAATCAGAAAAACAGAATTAAATTTGTTGAATCGGATCTTATCAATTTTTTTTTGGGATTTCCTGTTCTTTCTGTAAGATGTATACCTTTCTCATCAGCTGATAAGATGAAGTAGTGAATCTCAAATGAAGTCTTTCTACCAAGTCAACGACGTAGTTATGTTTACATCGATCAACGCCCTCTAGCGGTGGAAATTTCAACTAGTTCAACATTATTTCAATATTAAAAAAAAAGAAACTACGCCATCTAGCGCACAAAATATAAACTATTTCTTTATTATTTTAGCAGTTATTTTTAGGGTTTTTAGATTTTGTAAATACAAATGTGTATTGGGTCCTCGACTAGCGTCATAAGGAGATTACACTATCATTTACTGAGCGGCAGAAAAGCGTGATGGTCCTTTCCTATCAGGATTAAATTAAGGAACACAATTTTAGGATCCACGTGAGGAAAATTTGGTCAAGAGGGACTATTTGACGTTGTGGTAGCACTCTTCCGGAATACAGAGAAAGTGGTAGACCTCCTCTTCAGACGAAGGTTTGCAGTGCGGAGGGGTGGCTTTCATGGCTTCCAGTAGTCTGAGTCTGAAGTTGAGCATCCACTGCTGATTTCTACGGGAAACGTCCTCGTGAATCACCAGCCGCTGTGGATAGTCCCGACCTATGACCTCGACCGATTAGAGCCGACTCTCAAGATGTACCCCTCTACTACGGACAGCTGTATCAAATAATTTCACGGAAAAATCTCGCTCGGAAATATACGTAAAAATCGCAAAAAATTCACTAAACATTTTGATAAAAAGAAAGTTTCAAAATTCCACGTAGTTGATTTTATAACGGTGTCCGCTATAGAGAGGCACGCGTAAGATGAACCCCTCTACTGCGGACAGCCGTGTAAAATAATTTTATAAGAAAATCTCGCTCGGAAATACCTCTAAAATCGCAAAAGATTCAACAAACAATTTAGTGAAAAGAAAGTTTAACAATTCTTTGTAGTTGATTTTATGACGGTGTCCGCTATAGAGAGGCGTGCGTTTGGAATAGGCCCAATAGAAAAATTTTATCAATTATTACCTATAACGCAATTGGCTGCCACCTGCACTTCCTGCGGGGCTTTCCACGGCTCGTGTACAAACTCAAGAGAAAATCCACTTAATTCAGGAACGTATTTTTTAATATACTCGCCCGTAGGTTCCAGTCTTCGGCCGTAAGTGACAGGGCTGATGCATACGGAGCAATTGAGCACCCGTTCAAAGGCGGAGCTCGAGACCCACAGCCAATTGCCGCTATTCACCGCCCAATCAGCGTCGACCAGCTGCTCCATGAACCAATCAGCGCCCGGCTCCCAGTTGACCCACAAATCACCGCGCGTCAGGAATAGAGCCACTGCGTTACGAGCTGCGTGATGCATCCAGCCTTCCTATTTTATAAAATTATTTAATAAATATAAATAATGAAATATAATATATTTTATTAGATATTGACTTGAGCTAGCTGCCTCATAGCCGCGTCAATGAAGGGATAGCCCGTCTTGCCTTCCTTCCAGCAGTTGAGTAAATGTTCGTCCTCCAGCCATTGGATTTTCAAGCAAATCGGGTTGTTTTCTATGCGATCGTAGTGCGGGTTGCCTCGCGACATTGTGTAGAAGTATTCGCGCCATATGAGCTGTGCACAAATGACGAAACTGGCCGGGGGACTACCCTTGAAGATCGAGTTGTAGAGATCCCATAAACTCCAATAAAATCTAGAGATAAAATCATATTTTAGCAACTTCTATTAATGAGAGCATTGAATGGAGTTCAAATAGAATCAAAAAATAATATTTTAGTAGATTTTATTGATGAGAGTATTTAAATCAATTTAAAAATAATTCAGAATACCTACAGCCTTACTGAGATGCAGCCTAAAGCAAGAGCCGTGCTGAGTGACAACGGAGGTCCCATCAGATCGGGACGAGCCTGGTTCGGCTGGTAGTAGCCTTTACGAAAAGCTTCCTCTTCAATCTTTTCACGTTAATGAATTTATATCACATAATAATTTAATTAAATAGGAATTAAAGAGACCTGCAATCTGGACGCAAAGTAAACGAGAGCCTGTCTTTCTCCACCTATGATTCTCCGCTTTTGCAAAGTAACAGGAATCTGCGGGACCCCAACTTCTTCGGTCCGCGGGATTTTGTCAAAGAGACGGAAGTTGCAGTCGGGTAATCTGTTGTCGAGGTGGACAAAAGTGACTCCTTGCAAACTGACATCATCCATGGGACGATCAGGATCTCCGACAGACAGGGCAGCGTGCTTTAGAAAGTTTAAAAAAAAAGTGAATTTTAAATATTTCATGATGATTTGCCTTTTCTTACCACGAACATCTCGTAAGTTAGTGGTGGGGTCCCTCCGTTTGCATTTATGACGTCCAGCGGGTTCCATAACGTATGCGAGACTTTGTCGATGAACTGGGAGCCGTGTTTTTCGCAGATTTCTACAAAAACGAGACAGTTATGTTATACATTTGCAAAAAAACGTTAAGGTTTGAAACCTCTGACAGCTGTATCCCGCTGCTGGCAACTAGGCTCGCAATCGTGTTCACAGAAAACATTATTTATTTGTAAGATGGAGTGGAGATATTCAAAAATCTCGAGCGGGCAGCCCCTGAAAACATAGAGTCTAGAACCGAAGGAGGAAAAACGTTCGTTGAGATCAGAAAGAGCCTCGAGCAGGTAGCCCATCTGATGGAATGACAAGATCTTTCCACCTGGATTTTGAAAATTCCAATAAAACTTGTACTAAATATGCAGTAGTGGATGAAATATGGAATTTTACATATAAATGTAGTGTCAAAAATGTAGATCGGTAGTAATTTTTTGCCGTAGCGAACAGCCTCCAAAAACGCAGGGTTGTCGTGAAACCGCAGGCCTCTGCGAAACCACATGACGTTCACTGGATCCATTGCAAAAGATTGAAAATGCTGAAATTAACAAAAAAAATAAATCATTCATCCGAAAAAAAAAAACACAAATTCAAATGTAGCAAAATCAGTACGATTTTATAAACTCAACACTCAAGTTTTACCTTGACAATTTGTTGTGATATAGTGTCAGATACGAAGCAGGTTAGAAAATTTATTAGATAATTTGGCAGATTTAAAGAGGAATTGAGGATAAGTGTAAAACCTAGGACATTTTTTTCTGAGGTATTATTGTTTTTCGAGTTTTTAAGCCGTTCGTTGTTTTGGAATGAATGCATGTATTGAATGTAATAAATCACGCCATCTATTTACAGAAATACGAAGTAAATATAAGTTAATAGTAATATATTTTGTTAATAAATTTTTTCCTTAAATTGTATAAATTTTAATAATATCAAACATTTATGAAGATATTTTATATTTAATTAATATTATTTAACATATATTATTCGATTATGTCCACGTAAATACAAATAAATATTGTAATCTTTTATTTAGTAAATTTGCAAAGAAAGAAACTGCCCAAATGAAACAAAATTAGATGTTTTTTTTATAACTATAAAAAACTTTCATTGAACTGTTGTTAACAAATTATACATATGTTGTAAATAAATACATGGCAACGTAAAAAACAACGTCGACTAGGCGTTCTATTACAAATAGAATGCGCCAGTAGTGTAAACAAACTGCGCTGATACACAACACAACATAATAAATTTAATATTTATTGCTTGTTTCGAGTCTCCTTTCAGAAAACGATAAAAAATGGCCGATGATCTGGATAGATTGCCAAAAATACCTGGGACTCCTCGGATCTCAACTCCGAGACAGGCAACTTGCATGTCACCAATGATTTCTACACCAACTTTAAAAAATCGTCCGATTGCAGGCCATTCAAAGGGTATACTTAATCATCACCAGCTAACAATTCTTAAAAACCAACGTTTTTCTGTACGGCTAGTGTTGCCAGTTCACCTTTTCGAGACGACAGGACTTTGACGACTCCTGTAAGATCGGTAGGCTCTCCGAATGTTTCGAAACAACAGCAGCCGAGTCAAGGAGTCGCCAGGAAGGGGATTCTGAAGACAGAGAGACACAAAAGAGAAGATGGGCCTGTCAAAGAAGTAGCGTTTAAGGAACCTGAAGCAAGTACTAGTTTTCCAAGAGCTACCAAGCCAGCAAAAGGTACGAATGCTGAAAAAAATGCAGAAAATCAACAGCCGATTGCTGATGAGCCGGAGGAAAGCGTTCCTGGCGACAAAAGAGAACTCATTTCCGTGGAAACGATTGTCCAAGGTATGTCAGTATACCTTCCAGCAGATTTCTTTGCTAATTTTGTGTTTTTTAACAGAGTTTGAGAAGATGATAATGTCTGAGTTTAGTGAGTTCATCACCGGCTTGATGCATAGCCAGAACGCGGAGATTGGTCTTGTTCAGTCGCTGCGAACGATCAACGACCAGCTCAACGACCTGCACCGCGAACTGCAGAAGCAGAAAGTGCGGGTTCTGGAAACGCTGCAGCAGATTCAGGCCATGTTTGCGAACAGCACTGCAGCTTCTTCATAAACATAAACTCTCAAGGAAAATAGAAAATATTCTTTAAAATACTAATGGACCTGTCAAGAGCGGACAGAGATATTTCTCGTTTTTTGGGAAAATGTCTTAGAAGTTTATGATTGCTTTTTCGGTTTGTTTTTGGAAGAGTCTTTGCTTTTGAGTTTGAAATATACGTGTTTTTCTTATTTAGTATCAAATTATGAAACCATTAACTTGTATAATACTTTGATAATTATGAACTTACTCTTGAAATAGAAGCAACACCGAACTGTTTAAAGCGTCAAATATAACTGACTGTTCTGACTGTCTTAAAAAATTCTTTAGGGGGAAAAAGTGTAAGCTGAGGAATTTCCACATTTGATAACAGTTTACAGCAGTGCTCCCACTATCACTTTTCCGTTCCCCCTTTTTTCCCCCTTCCCTTGTAGGTATCAAGTACCTTTTTCCCCTCCATTTAGAATATCAAGCTATACCACTGTTTTTTCCCTCCTTATTTCTCTTTTCTGAGACTCATTCTTCCCTTTTTAAGGGAATTTCCCTGCAAACTGGAAGCACTGGTTGATAACCGTTATTTTTATTCTGGGATCTTCCGTAAACTCTTTCGGTCTGGAGTCTGCGGTGTTAAATAGGAGAAAGATGAATTCGTGCTGCGGTGCACGTAGGCCTTTTCTTCGTGTCCCATTCTTACCACGTAACTTAAATTTTAGATATTAATCAGATTAATCATAGAAAATGATAGTATATCACATTTTGTATTATATATGTATATATTAACTGAAGGGCATACGGAATAAATCAAGTAATGGTTACCTATAGCGTACTGGGATGTAAGGTTAATTCAAATGTTTAGTGAACTTTAATAAGAATTTTAATCAGAATTTTAGTTCATGTTGATTCATACGTTGATTTGATTGACTGGTTAAGTAAAGATCCATCGGCTTAGACTTGGCTGACTCGCAGAGCTGAAAGGAAAAAATAGAATTATTCAAATATTATTATTATTATTATTATTATTGTTATTTATTTATTAATTAATGTATTATAGTTTTTACCTCCAGTTGAATAGCAGCTTTGGCAGTGCAGTTGGCAGTTGCGGATTCGGACGTCAGTCCCTTTCGTCCCGTTGCCGAGGCTCGTCCCACAGACACAGCAGCGGAAACACTTGACGTGGAAGTACAGCTGAAGACTCTCGATAATCATAGCAGCTCCGTGTCCTGGTTTTGATAATAATAATTAATAGTACTAATGATGATGATGATAATAATAATAATGATAATAATATACTGTTACTACTACTACTACTACTACTACTACTTCTACCACCACCACCACCACTACCACTACTTCTAATACAACTACTGCTACGACTGCTACTACTGCGTTGACCACTACTACTACTAAAAATAATAATAATAATACAGTTTTACCAAGTTCGATTGAACAGACCGAGCACTTCTTCCTGCCGCTGATACTCAACATCCCGTTACTGGGAAGTGAAGCTCCTTTCGGGAAGTTGCCCCTCAACGACTGGGGGCGGGACGTGGGTGGTGAATCTCCTTGGGCGGGGCCATCTTCTGCGTTGTCCAATCAGAAGGAGGCCGTTCTTCTTTCCTTGTTCCTGGTTGGATGACTGACGTGGTGTGAGGCGTGGCTATCTTCTGCGTGGTCCAATCAGAAGTGACCCGTTCTTCCTTCTTCGCTCCTGATTGGCGGCTGCAGCTACAGACGGCATGGAGCGCCAATGAGGTGGGGCGGAGCTTCGATTGGAGGCGGAGCCCTGATTGGTCAGGCGGCGAAGTTCCGCCTCCTGGACTAGCCAATGGCGTTGCACGTCTCGTTTCTGAATTTCACCTTCCGGTTTTCGTTTAGCCAGTAGGGCGTTAGGGTCAAACCTGGAACTTTTGTCTTTGAGGTCCATGACACTCAAAGGACGTGGTTTGACAAAATAGGGCGTTTTGGTTCGAAGCTGCACTTGTTGAGGCGATAAACGTTCAGGATGGGTCAGGTTAGCTTGTCCCACGTCCTTGTGATGAACGGCTGTCTGATTGTAGGCTGAGCTTTGGCTCGGGACAGAAGGAAGCGCTCTATTCTGGTCCGAACTAACTTGTCTCGGTTCGTGGTGATGGAAGGCAGACTGGTTATGGGTCGAGTTTTGGCTCGGGACAGATGGAAGCGCTCTATTCTGGTCCGTGCTAATTTGTCCCACGTCTTTCTGATGAGAAGAATTTTGGCTCAGGACAGGGTAGCTCTTCTGGTCCGTGCTAACTTGTCCCACGTCCTTGTGATGAACGGCTGTCTCATTATGGGACGAGTTTTGGCTAGGGATAAAATAGGTCTTCTGGTCCGCGCTAATTTGTCTCGGTTCATGGTTATGAGCAGCTGTCTGATTATGGCTCGGGACAGAAGGAACCGCTCTATTCTGGTGCGGGCTAGGTTGTCTAGTTTCTTGGTGATGCGAGACGGTCGGGCCTTGGACAGATTGCTGCGAGTTAAAATGTCTCGAGACATCTTGGCTCGAAAGACTAATTAGGCGCGGGTTAATTTGTTCTGCATTCGGCAGGCTAATCTGTCTCGTGCCATTCTGACTTAGATTACTAGGCGGTAAATTTTTTTTCATGCAAGCTAGTTTTCTTCCAAGCTTCTGACGTGCCAATTTGGCCCGGGTCAGTTTGATACTGATTATTGACTGGCTCTGGCATCTGAGGCGAGCTATTTTGGTTCGCAACAACCCGAGCCTGCTCTTTGGGGCCTGTACTTTCTGAGCTATTTTGGCCTGGGACAGATGGAAGCGCTCTATTCTGGCTCGCTTCTCTCATCTCTTGATTCCGGTTATATTCAAGCGAGTCATCTTTGTGTACCGGGACAACTGGCTGTGTCTTCGGCTCGAACCGAGGTTCAAACCGTGGTTCTTCATAAACCGGTTCAGAGAAAAACTTGCGCGGTTTATCCAGACTCAAGCGTTTAGGTTCGAAAGAGTCTAGAAATTAAAAATTAATAGATTATTAACAAATAATATTTTAAACTAATATATACAAATAATTAATTAGTAATTAACGGTTACATATAAAGAAAGCACGAATATAAATACAAACGCATTTAATAATCATATTATTTTTAATTTACATAATATTTTGATTATTCATTTATTCACCTCGAATACTTTCTAGGTGTTGCGTTTGCTCTTCTTCCATATTCCGAATAATTTCCTTTTTGCGATAGTCCAGATCCAGTAGATCTAGTGACTTTCTCTGTGGATTCTTATCTGCTGAACAGTCGGACGGCTGGTCTGCAAACATCTTCAGTTCGGACGGACGGACTTCGGTCTGAAGGACGAGACTCTTCAAATCGGGAGGAGGTGGCACAACAACTTGATCTGATTATTTAAATTAACTAATTCATTAAATCATCTTTCATAAACTTATATTAATTCAAATTCAGATCACTTTTATTGGTAAAATATTTTATTTTAAAATGAATGAAAAAATAATAGCATAGAATTTAACAAATTTATTTCAGTTAAATGAGTTGATAAAAAATATCTATAAAATTATATGAAAAAATTAATTAAATAATTTTCACAGATTTATTTTAGTGAAATTAATTATTTTAAAATAAGAAACGATTTAATACCTGTAGACTGTTGGTGCCCGCTGTCCACCTCGAACCCGAGAAAGTCGGAACGCCTTTTGCGAAGTTCACTCCGAATACTCTTCACGGCGTCCGTATCTCTGTAGACAACTTCCTGAAGAGGAAATATTAATAAATCGAGTGATCAATTATTAATTTAACTAATTAACATATTGCTAAATCAACAGAGTGAAAGTTGGTCTTTATTAATTACTTAAGTTAATAAAGGAATAGGGATTTCAATCCTAAACACATATAATTGAAATTAACTTATTATCATTTGTAAATCCATAAAAATGACTTTAACGAATATTAGTTCAGCTATACTTGAATTTGGAGAAAATTATTAAAAACTAAGTTACAATAATTTTATTTAAATAATAAATTTTAATGATAATAATAATAATAACATAACTGATAATCGTAGTATTAGTATGAAATAATATATTAAGAATAATGTAAACTAAAAACAAGTATAAAACATAATATTAATATGAAATAATATAATGATAATAATCAACTATTTTGAAAAATAACCTGTTTGATTGGTGCTGATAATTTAATTTCTTTGATTGGAGAAGGTATTTCTTCGTTGTCTGTGATTGGTGGAGGCGGTGGAGGTTTCTCGGAAGGCGGAGCTAAGGGAGAAGACACGCCTACTAACCAATCAAATGGTTCGGTTTTGACATCAATCTAAAAATATCAAAAATTAGCCAATCAGAGTTGACTTAAAAGGTCAGAAGGGAATACCATTTTGCTGTGTTCATTTTGACTGGACGATGAGACGGACAGGGAATTGCAATTGGCTGGCGCTTCTGACAGTGAGAGCTCATTGGCTGAAGCTTTTGGATGAAGAAGCTTATTGGATAGAGTTTCTGATGCAATTAGATGATTAGCTGAAACTTCTGGAGCAAGAAGCTCATTGGATAGAGTTTCTGATGCAATTAGATGATTAGCTGAAACTTCCGGAGCAAGAAGCTCATTGATTCGAGCTCCTTCAAATGGAACCTGATTGGTTGAAACTTCAGAAATGGGTGGTTCTGACAAAGGAAGGTCATTGGTTGAAGTTTCTGATGCAAGCAGCTTATTGGTTGGGACTTCCAGAGCAAGGTGCTCATTGGTTCGAGCTTCTTCACATGAAACCTGGTTGGTTGAAGCTTCAGTAAGGCTTTGTTTGCGTTCAGTATCTCTTCCAGCAGCGGTTGCTTGTACTGATTGAGAAATTATTTTTTCCGCAGCTAGCGATTCGTTACTTTCATCATTTTCCAACAAGTCAGATTCCGCAGACGTGTTTTCATCTTTTGCATTTTTTCCTTTTTCCGAATCTCCAACCTTTTCTTTTTCTTTTATTTGTATGTTTACTGAAGTACTTGATACAGAAATCCTATTAGTACGTGGCAGTTGAGTTCCAAAGTCTTTTTCCTGAACGAGTGGCTCGAAATAACGCTGCGTTTTCTGAGTTTTTCCAGGACTCTCTACATCTGCGTCTAGAACAGTGTTAGTTTCGGACAATACGTTTAAACTTCTTCTCGGAGCTGCCACAGGTTTCGGTGCAGGTTGCACGCGAACCTGAATCTCGGAAATGCTTTCCGAGGCATATGCGTTAGGTTTTGCCGCCAGAAGTTCTGTTGAACGCTCTACAGTTTTTTCTAAACCGGAGTTCTAAACAGAGAACAATAATTAACAATGATTATTTATTTATTTATTATATCGCAGGTTTTTAGTTCATCCAATTACCGCTAGATGTCAGGTTTATTATCACCAGTGTTTACACTTTCAGTTTCCTCTTACTGCTCTCTTGCCTTATTTTCCCCCTTTTCCCTTTCGTACTAGAATACAACGCTGTATGTTCAGATTTTCCCTTTTCCCTCTTCTTGGTTTTTGCCTTTTCAGACACCATTTTCCCCTTTTTTAGGGAATTTCCCTGCAAAAGTGGGAACACTAATTGTCACCTTTACACCTGTAACCCCTTGATCGTGTAAAATTAGTAAAATCAAAATTTTTTTCTTTTCTACCCTGCGAGCTGCTTACACGTAATATCTAGTGCTCTTCCATGGTCTTGGGCCATAAAACAATAGTTACTTGTAATCATAAAACATCTAGAAGATATATACTTTCAGCGAGTTCCTGCTCGTTAGTGGGTTTTCGTCAGGTTGTTCGTCGTCTGAAGAGCTCGAGTCCGAGATTTCTTCTTCGGGATCTTTCTCACTCGAGTAAAGCGACAACAAGCGACTCTGACTTCCCCTGGAAATATTTTCAATAACAAACTTTAATTGATAACAGTCTAGTTAATTTTAAAAAACTAATTTTTATGTAATCTACTACTACTGTTAAAACTATTACTACTATTACCATTACTACTACTATACTATTACTATTATTACTATTACTGTAAAAACTACTGCCATTACTATCACTACTACTACTACTACTATTACTACTAGTACTACCACTATTACTTTGGCTAATACTGCTGCTGCTGCTGCTGCTAGTGCTGCTACTACTGCTACTTCTGCTACTGTTAATACAACTACTCCTCTTCTTTCTCCCGTACTATTAGTACTGCTGCTACTACTACTACTACTGCTGTTACTACTACAACTCCTCCTCTTTTTCTGCTACTACTATTACTCCTGATGCTACTACTATTACTACTGTTAATCCTACTACTACTCTTCTTCCCACCCTACTAATACAACTACTACTACAACTATTACTACTGCTACTGCTGCTACTCTTAGTACTATTACTATTTGGTATTTACCGATTCTCTCGCAAACTCCTCAACATCTTTGTCCTGTTGGCCGCTTCTTCAGCTGCTCGCAACGCTTCTTCCTCCTCCATACGTTTGACATCTTTCACTCGTTCGATGACGTTTTCCTGCCGCTTGAGTCGATTTTTCTTCCAGCCTTCCAGATTCTTCAAACAACAAATTTATAACTTATTTCAGCACATTTTAACAACACTTTTACAAGATATTTCTTACCGCTTGCCACTCTTCTCCATCGTCCCGTTTGATTTCCCGCAGCTGTTTAATTTCTTTTGCTTTTTCCAGTTGGTTTTTTGCCGTTTCACTTAACTTAGTAGCAGGTCCAGTCTTGACGAACTGCATGGGATTGTATGCTAATTTCGGACCCTGTTGGCTAGTGAGCCTGGTCGGGATCTGCTCGGTCGAGAAGTCTCGTAACTTAGAAAAAAAAAAATTCTTAAACCTTATGTTGGAACAGGAATACATTCAAAACTTACCAGTCGACTGTTTCCTTTGCTGCTCGTAGTCGAAAGATTGTCCGATCCATCACTAAACAACTCGTTGCGGAAATCTGACGTACTGGCTGTTCGCCAATTTTTAGATAAATTGCCTTCTCCATTTGAATTCTATGGTTAAATAATCATGAGAAAGCAAACAATCAATAAATCAATTAATATTTTGAAGTTTTGATTGTTTACCTAAGTGTTTCCACTCTCTGTTTTCCCTTAAAGAGGGCTGTGTTTTTCCCTTATTTTCCCCTCAGTATTGAAATATCAAGTTATGTTTCTAAATTTCCTCCTTTCCTTATTTTCTCCTATTTTCCCCTCCCCCAGGTTCCCCATTTCCCTCTTCCCTTATTTTCCCCTTTTTCAGGGAACTCCCTGCAGAGTGGAAGCACATGTTTTACCTTCAGGTCGACAGCAGAAGAACTACGCTTCGAAAGTGGTTCGTAACTCTGCCGCTGGTTGGCGCTCTTGTGGCCAATCACGCCAATCGGCATTTTCGCGCTGAAATTCAAACTGTAAAAAATGCAAATTTTAATTTACGACGTAAAAACTTATTTAAAAAGTTATTCATGTATAATTTCGATATTCTACACGTACTTTCTATTCATTTACGGTTGCCTAACAACTAATGGCCTATCAGATCATTAGAAAATTCCAAAAATAAAGATCTATGACGTCAGGCTTTGCTCAAGAGGGCCACTTTTAAGTCACAAATCAAAGCTTTCCTTGTAACTAATGATGAAAAATTTTAAATTTAATTAAATTACTGAATAACAAAGTTTGTACAGTGCTAGTTTAATCCAAATATAACACAGACAATTGACGGGAGGGACAAAAAACCAAGTTATTTCACTAAAACAAACACAAGAAAAACTGTAAAAGTCTGGGCAAACTATCCTTTTTTGCTACATTCTCTAAATAACTTTTACTCAAATGATTTTTTGTTATTTTTCAAGAGGTTCAAGAAGTCGTTAAGAAAATGAACGTGTCACTCAGCGAATGTTTCCCATTTAAACTGTTCTAGCAGATCCTTCTGACCTTCCTAAACTGAAAACTAGTGTTTAAATCAAATAAATTAAATATTGTAGAAAGTTCTAGTACATGGTCTATGCAAAACAAAAGGCTTTTTGATTCATTTTATCAGCCGGAAAGGGCGCAATAAATAACTGCCCATCGCCTATGCGGAAACAGTACCTCCAAAAATGTCACACATATCCTCAAAATAGATAATTTTACTCACTATTCAGCGCTATCGTCTATTAGTTAAAACTATTCCGACTATTAACATTCCTGAACTGTTATCTTTCTCGGCTCAGATAAGCGGAATACCTCAAGAACTGCGTAAAAATTTGATAAGGAATGAAGAAATCTTGATAACTCGATGACTGAAACTGTAGCACGTTGGAAAGAAACTACTAGAAACGACTGTTAACACAGAAAATAATCCGATATTTTGTGGAGAAATTAACTCTGTACTTGTGCGTGAGCACGATTTGTCAATAGGCCTAATTGAAAAACCAATAGGACGCGTTAGAAAAATAACTCAAAATAAACTACAGCACTAATTCGCTTTACTTAGCATTAAATTAAATTTTATTTACCTTGCTTTGTATAGTCTTTGAAGATTTAATGCAAAAAATCCGCTGGTTTGTTTGTTGCAAAATGTTATGTGAACTGGACTGGACTGTCTCCACTGTGCACGATTCAAACAGTAAGGTACACGGGTCTTAGTTTTCGGGGAGATAAAAACCTACACTATTTGCGTAAAGGAGAGATAGCGTTCACTATCGCGCCGTACAGCGAGAGAGACATGAACTAAATCTAGATTTGAATTTGGCGCCAACTATTCGCGAATACAGCGTCATCTAGGAGTAAATCGCTGAACTTTCAACTTCTTTAGTAGCACTATCTAGCGACAGAAAAGCAAAGCGAACTAGATTAGAATTTGCACAGCACCATCTAGCAGTAAATCATTGAACTGCGAACTTATTTCAGGCAGATAATAACACCATCTAGTGGCAGACAAAGAAACTAGATTAGACAATTTGGCTGCATTATTTCGGGATATAACGCCATCTAGCGGTAAAACCTAGAAATGGGTACTTCTTTAAAGTAAACTTTGAAACTACTGCCACCTGGTCATGCAACTATCGAACTACTTACGGGGAAAACCCCTTTCAAATGGAAGTTCACTGAACTTGAAATTGCTTTACATGTCGGACGTAAACTATAACAGACACTTCACGAACCTAGGACTAACATAAAGTATGAAAATTTATTAAAATTGAAGTCTTTGAAATCTGCATCCAAGATGGCGGCTGCTGGTTTTCCAGTAGTCAGTAATTTGTTCCATAGTGATGTTTGTTACGTATCAAACAGCTTAATATTAGTTAATACAAATGCACTTTTTAAAAGGAAATTTGTGGTAGCAGTTACTTATCTTTCTATTAATTATGCAGAGTCATTGCGGTGTCGGCCATCTTGGCATGTTGGGAAGAAGGCTTTTACTTTCTTCCACATTTTTGCATATGGAATTTTGCGGTGAAGGAACTATAGCCGTAAACTAACAAATAGTTGATAGTTTCTTTTTTGGTATGGAGAACTTCCATTAACTATTGTATGAGATGCCTAGGTGCGATATATAACGAAAAAAATGTTTCCGTTATGACTTCTATACAATAAATTTTTATTATTGCACGCCTTGCTGAAGTTGTTATAGGTCGTTTCCCACATCCAAGATGGCGGCTGACCGATAAGTACATTCATCCAGCGTTGTCAGATTTCAATAATCCATATTTAATCCATTTTTTTTAATCTGCAAGAAAATATTATTTCCGCTAAAACGTATTGCGGCTTTGGTAGACCAATATGGCGCCTTCCCCGTTCGGTACAGACTTCCGTTCTGCGGCGTTGCCAGATATTTTTAATTCTAATTTCGCGCACGCGATTTTCTAATTTCTTTTTACATTTATATTTAATATATTGTTATAATAATTACGATTTTTACTCCAAGAAGAGTTTCCTCATGTGTGGATAAAATATGTGAGTGTCGCATGTGACGAGCTAACATTCAGAAAATTTTTTTCACGTGTCCTGAAGTTTGTAATTCATCATCCGCCATTGTGAAGGGTCAGAAATGCTTAAACGAGCCTTATTAACCGCGATTAACACTTGATAACTGGTTGATAACACGTTCGTGGTAGGTGAACGAAAGAAACGGTTATTTGTGCTGCAGAAGTAACGGAGTTTGGTGCAGCTTCATCGCAGAGTGGAAAAAATGATGGACAATTTGCTTTGATCAATGTGTTTTGCACCAACTAGTTTACTACTAGTAGTACACAGCCCCATACGACACTTGTTATCAGGGGTTAACAATGGATTATTACACTGTTATCAAGGGTTAACAAGCGCTTGGTGGTGTTATTTGAGTTTTAAGTAAAGCGGTGTGAATGAGTTAATGGTGTCAAAATGTTATCAAAGGTTATCAATACGTTATCAAGCATTGCTATGCATTATCAACATGTCATCATTTGTTATCAACCATTCCTTCACTACTTATATGCTCTTCCTACAGGGTTCCCACTGAAAAATCTTAATCAAATTCCCTGATTTTTCCCTGATTTCCCTGACAATTTTTCCCTGACTTTTTAAACGCATTATACTTTCTAGAAGTTATTCGTTATAGGCTTGAGCAAAGGTTAGTTGAAACTGAGTGAAAACTGAGTGGAGTGGCAACTCGAATTCCCTGATATTTCCCTGTATTCCCTGACTTTTCCCCTGATTCCCCGCTTTCCCAGGGCGGTGAAAAACCCTGTCCTATCCTCATTAACTCACCTTTACACATGTGACCAATGATAACACATTAATAACCAAATAATTGTTATATGTCTGTTTTATATAAAAACTCACACTTTTGCCACTTAAATTGATATAAACCAAGGGGATCCGAAACTCCGAGGAAAACCGTGCGGAGATGACTTGATAACACATGATAACACGGAGATAACAGATTGATAACAGTGATAACACGGCCTAGCTGTACGAAGATTATTAGAAGTTTCGGACCCCTTGATATAAACTATGAAAACACATTACTAACCCTTGATAACACTTTTCATCCTAATTTAATTACTTTTTAACAATATATAACTAATTAACACATTTTTAAATTATTTCAAGAAAAAAACTTGTTACAATGTTTTGCTATGAAATAGTAATTTTCCACGCCTTTTAACACACGGAGGCATATGGTTAATTTTTTTTCTCATTCATTACAACTCAAAGGTCGTTGTTAAGGGGTCTGAAACTCCGAAGAAAAGTGTACCAAGATTATTTGATAACACATGATAACACGGAGATAACATATGGATAACAGATTGATAACAGTGATAACATGACCTGGGTGTACGAAGATTATTGAAAGTTTCGGACCCCTTGGTCGTTGCGCTCTTATTCAATATAATTTATCCAATATTTTAATTAACTATTACTTACGACTATTACCGATTATATCATTGTTTATCATCATCATTCATATGAAAGTTTGTATTATTTTACTATTTTACAAGGGTCCGAAACCTCCAAAAATCTTCATATACCTAGGTCATGTTATCACTGTTATCAGCCTATTATCTCCCTGTTATCTCCGTGTTATCACATGTTATCAAATAATCTATGTACACTTGATCTCGGAGTTTCGGACTCCTTGCTATTTTATCATTATTAGTTTATTATTAATATTTCTATAAATAGTACAAACATTATTATACATTTTCTCATTTTTATCACTATATAAATTTTTGTGTATAATTTTAATTGCTCCATTCATTCAGCACTTTCCTTAATACCATTAGATTTTATTCAGATTTATCTTATGATTAATTTTCTATTATTTGATACTATTACTTTGTTCATTAATATTATTATTTGATTAAAATACACTATTCTTACTATCCTTTGTACTTTCATACTATTATTTATTAACACTATAACTATTATTCAGCACATACGTATTATACATAGTAAATTTGTTCCAAGGGGGGTCCGAAACTCCGAGGAAAAGTGAACGAAGATCATTTGATAACATGTGATAACAGCGATAACATGACCGAGGTGTACGAAAGATTACTGGAAGTTTCGGACCCCTTGATTTATCCAATACGCATATGTTAATGGCGTCTTTACTTATCAATTTACATTTGAATATTCAAATCGATAGTTACGTGACTGTCATTTGTGAATCGAATCGAAAGTCGCAACTTCCGTCGCCACTGCAGGAAAAATCTCTCAAATTATTTCAACTGTTTTCCTTTTACGCAAATATTCATTAAAATTCATTACCTTCATTATAATTAGTCTCGATATATTTGTATTAATACACGTTTTAACTTTTAAATTAATCGGTGATCAATAACCGATCGATATTTGATTGAATTAACGATAATTAATCGATGTGTAGATATAATTTTCAGTGTCCTGCTGCGAGATTAATGAAATTTTTTCACGCTTCAACCAAACGGTCGATCAATCGGTTCTCGCTATACGCTTGAATGGTCAGCGCAATCTTCCCACACACCGGTTGTTATCATTGATTATCTACGTGTTATCATGTGTTATCAATCGATAATTGATCGACGATTTCAGTATGTATCAAAGTTTTTGGATTATTTATACTTATTTAAACTAGAAAATAAATTATCAGTATGTTATCAAATGTTATCACCTATTATCAAGTTGTTATCATGTGTTATCGAGCCATGTATATTGGTAAATAAAAAAATTAGTACAGGTTATATTAATTCAAATCAATTAAGCTGTCAAGAACTGTGATTGGCCGTTGAAAGGAGCGCGGGAAAAGGTCAACGACCAATAGCGTACGAGGGGAAGTCCCGATTTCTAGGACCACAAAAGAAAACAAGTGATAACAGGTTGATAACACGTTGATAACAGATGATAACAGTTGATTACAAGTGATAACACCTTGATAACCACTGATAATAGGTTGATAACAGGAGATATTACCACAATATCACGTGGTGTAGCCACTATTCAACTCATGATAGCGACACACAACAGTTGATAACACATGATAACAAGTTGACAACAGCTGATAACAGGTAATCTTGGCGGTAAACTTGCACTTGACGCATTAACGCACCGTGTTTCGCCCTGTAATTTTCTCATTTACTGGATAATTCCTATGTACTTCTCATAGAGGGGTTCGCAACTCATTAAGCCCACACGCTGTTATCAATTGTTATGAATCTTTATCCTCGCATTCGTTCTACAGCTTGCTGGTCCAATGCTGCTATTAAAATGTTATCACATGTTATCAAGTATTATCAGATTATCAGTGTAGATTTTTTCGGCGAGTTGCGAACCCGTCGACTAGTTTTGTACACGTGACGTGAGAAAAACGTGTCCACAAAACATAAATAATAGAATTAATGATTAATATAACTAAATTTTAGTATTGTTAACCACTATTAACAAATGCTAACCACTGATAACTACTATTAACTTCAGTTTATTCATATTTCAGGATTTGTAACCGTTCGTAAGTATCCTTAGACCATTCTTGGGTTTTGTAAACCTTCGATAACTTTTGTTAACCACTGATAACAATTGTTAACCAGTGCTAATTATTATTAGCCTCGATTAAGTAATATTTCATCAATCTGAACTATTCTTGAGTAACTTGCGACCATTCTTCTGAATTTGGTAACCACTGATAACTATTGTTAACCGTTGATGATTACTGTTAACCTTTGATAACCACTATTAACCTTGGTTAAGGAACATTTCATCAATCTTAGTCATTCTTGAGTAAACTAAAGCTAATCCTTTGACATTGTTAACCTTTGATAACCATTATTAACCTTCGATAATCACTATCAATCTCGGTTAGGCAATATTTTAGCAGTTTTAACCATTCTTGATTAAGTTTCAGATCACTCTTCGGCTTTGTTAACCTTTATTAACTATTGTTAACCTCGGTTAACAGCGCGGTTCTTCCGCTTGGTTGGTCGTGATCTTTAACAGGCATAAACTCACACACACCTGTAATTAGGTAAGTCGACATGCTTCACCTCCATTCTTCTTGCGGTCACTTGCCCACACGCTTGATAACCATTGATAACAGCTGATAACATGATGATAACAGGGTGATAACACACGTAGCTAGTGGTCAGTGGTCGTTGTGTTTTTGGATGGTTACAAGAATAGGAAGGTCAAGAGGACTGATAACCGATGATAACACTTAGTAACACTTGATAACACCTGATAACAGAACTCAGAAAAATGCGTCACTGACGAGTTACAAACCCTCTTGCGGTAAACGCACATTTTACCACAATTTTTTTAAACAAATAATAATTCTTATTAGTCTTATTACTATTACTATCATTATGAGCGGTAGTAGTGTTTACTAGCATTAGCAGCATAAAAAAGTAGCTGTTGCAGTGGTGGTATTTGAGTCGTGGTTCAGTTGTAGGTAGTTGATATATGTTAGACAGAAGCGATAGTAGCTGTACTTGATGCTGAGGTAGTAGTAGTTGTTTCTGAAGTACTGGAAGTTGTGTTATACTAGTAGTTAGTAGTAATGAGTATTTACAATAGTAGTAGCACTACAGTAGTACTTGTAATAGCAGTAATATCAGCATCAGCAGTAGTAGTGGCAGTAGCACTAGTAGTACTTGTAGTAGCAGTAATAACAGCTGTAGTAGTTGCGGTAGTACAGTAGTTGTGCTAGCAGTATTGTAATAGTGAGTTGCAACAGGACCTTTTTCTGTTGCACCAAATGTAATTTTAGCAACTAGCAGTATTAGTATTAGCAACTGTAGTACCTGTTGCTGTTGTACTACTATTAGTAGTCGGAACAAAAGTAACAGCCTATAAAGTATGACAGCAATAATAGTACTATATAGTGGTAGTTGTTGTAAGATTAATGAAGGTAGCATTACCGCTAGTTGCTGTAGTAGTAGTAGTAGTAGTAGTAGTAGTGGGAGCTGGACGAAGTTGTAGCTATTGTACTTGTTTTTAATAGTTTCACAACTAGTGTTGTAGCAACAGCAGTAGGGCTGTTATTATTAGCTGTAGTAGTAACAATAGTAGTTAGCATATACACTACCGTTGTAGTCGTTTCACATTCTAAGCATGGCTACAACCCAAGATAGGAGTTGGAGTAGTAGCAGTGATGTCGTAAGTAGGAGGTAGTCAGTAGTAGTAAGACTACTACATCAGTGCTGCTGTTGTTTAATAGTCGAATGACCAGCCATTGTTGTAGCAGACAACAGTAGTAGTATTAAACAACAGTAGTAACAATACAACAATATGCTTACTTTGTGCTGTAATCATGGTAGCGGTAGCGGATGGTAGCAGAAGCACTAGTAGCAACCAGGTAGCATTAGCAACACTAGCACTAGTCACTACTCTTCTAACTACTTACTATCACTGAAGCGATTAACAAAGTAAGATTAACAGCAGTAGCAGTAGTAGCAACAGCACTAGAAGCACCCAGATTAACATTAGTAAGAACGTACTAATCACTGTTGCTCTATTTACTATCACCTAAGGGAATTAACATATAGCAGTAGCAACAGTAGTAGCAGTAGTAGCGAAAGTAGCAATAGTGCTAGTATCAAACCCTTCAAGAATTAGCGATACTAGTAGCAATTACTACTGCTCAAACCATTTACTATCGTCTAATGTGCACGTTACATCGCCAGAGGTGACTAACACAGCAGGAGCAGTAGCAGTGGTAGGAACAGGACTGTAGCGCCCAGGTAGCATGAGTAAAACCTGCACTAGTCACTACTGCTCATACTATTTACTACCACTTGAGGCAATTTGCATACAGCAGGAGCACCATAGCATTTGTACTAATAGCAATCTGGGTAGCATTAACAATACTAGTAGCACGTGACACTACTCTATTTTTGCTACCGCCCAAGGCAACTAACATACCAGCAGCAGCAGCAGTAGCAATAGTAGCAATATTACTAGTAGCAACTCAGGTAGAATTAGAAAGACTAGTACTAATCACTACTGCTCATACTATTTTCTATCGCCTGAGGCAACTAACGTAGTATTAGTAGCGGGAGTAGCAATAGTAGCATTATACTAATAGCAATCTAGGTAGCATAAGCACTACTAATAGCGCTTAATACTGCTTTATTTGCTACCGCTGGAGGCAATTAACATGCCAGCAGCAGTAGCAATAGTAGCAATAGTACTAGTAGTAACTCAGGTAGCATAAGCTATACTAATGGCACTTTCTACCGCTTTATTTGCTATTTACTTTCCCCTAAGGTAATAAACATACCACCAGGAGCAGCAGCAGTGGCAGTGGCAATAGTAGCATTAGTACTAGAAACAACTAAGGTAGCATTAGCAAGAAATAATGGCACTTAACACTACTCTATCTACTATAGCCTGAGGCATTAGAATAGCACCAGTAGCACCAGCAGCAGTAGCAATAGTAGTAATAGTACTAGTGGCAACCAGGTAGCATCAGCACTTCTAGTACCAACCCCTACTACTTTGTCCATTTACTACCGCCTGAGGCGTTTCACCGCCCGAGGCAATGACTTTGGTGCAGGTTCACTCAACACACACACACGCGTTACATTGAGGAGCAACACACATACACAACACACGTCTTAATGGAGGAAAAAGACTATAAGCCGACCACCTTACTATCCAACAGCCTTCAGTAGTTGGTCAGCCACTATTCCACACTAACTATTCCATACCTCACACTATTGCCAGCAATGCGATTCAATAGAGTTTAATAAAACTTAACTTTAATTGACAGTTTTAACTGAACTTGGTTCCTGACGAGTGTGTGCGGAGAAAATTTGAAATTTTATTTATATAAAAAGGTAATTTATTATATTATATTTGTTAATTATATTATTATTCAATTATAAATTTACTTATTTGTTATTTGTTTCCTATTGGTCAGTCCTGAAGTCACGTGACAGAATAAAAATTAATAGCTTTTTTGAGCAATTTATCTGTGCCGTTATTGGTGGGCTCAAGGTCACGTGACACTGTCCCATGAAAATAAAGCGTTCTAATCGCATTAATAATATATACTGCAATAGTTACTTTAATTAGAGTGGCAAATTGCAAAAGGAACCGTTATAATTCGTCGAGGGCTCATTTAGTTTGTGAAATGACTCTCGTAAACTGCAGGAGGTGTTGCTTCTTCAATTACTTCACGTAAATACCCCCTGATAAACAACTGATAACAGTTTAATAAGCAGGTTGATAACAATCGGTAATTCTTAAATAATTTTACCTGTTTAATCATGCACTATTTTTATATCATTTTCTAAAACCAAAATAAACTATTTTATGCGTATTTTATTTTGTAATTACTACATTTTATTATTATTTCGATTTATTTTATAATTATTTTATTTTGTAACTATTTACAGATTATTTTATGAAAATAATAATAAAAATATTCCTTAATTAGGGATCCTACGTTATCAAAGGCAAAGAGTTAACGTACTGATAACACCTGATAACAGATTGATTACAGGTTGATAACACCACCTCCCGCAGCTTCTTCGTTTCAATTAACTAAAAATTATCCAAACCGCATGGGTTTGCCTCCAATGGCGACATATGGCGCAGTACAAACTCGAACTAATTAAATTTAAATTTCAACTTGAAATTAATTTAAATCCATTGATAACACTTGACAACACATGATAACATTCGAAAAATTTGTCAACTAAATTTTACTTAAAAAAGGAACCAGAAGCCACAGGGCCATTGACATCAGAGGGGGTTCGCGACTTCGCTCACAATGTTTCAGAGACTATCAGGGACTTGTGGATGGTTTCTGGAAGTTGCAGACCCCCACTGGGTTGGTTGTGCATGGCATGTGTACCCAAGTTCCTCTGTGTGATATACAACACCTTATTACGTGCGGAAGCAACAGATGCGCCGGCAGAAGATTGTTATCAGGTGTTATTAACCTGTTATCAGGTCTTATAAAACTATTATCAGGTGTTATCAAACTGTTATCAACTTTGGAAAAAGCGTTCGCAGGGTTGTTACTGGGACGTTGGCATTCGGTTTAGAGTTGTTATCAGTTGCTATCAACCTATTATTAGGTGTTATCATTATGTTATCAATATTATCAGTTATCAAGGTTATCAATCTTAACTTTAACGAAACCTTGTAATCTACTGTTGTTATCACCATTTATCCACCCGTTATCAAGTGTTATCGACCTATTACCAATATTATTAAGGGTTAACAGTTATCATTTTTCACGAAACATTGCTTACAAGTACTGTTATCAGCATTTTATCAACCTGTTATCAGGTGTTATCATCATGTTATCACCCTATCTCGTTCGAATGGGATGAGATAATAGGGTTAATTCATCAGACCACCTGCTGCTGTTTTTATTACGCAATATTATTTTATTACATTCGTAAGAACGAAACTGAAAATTTGCCTTGAATCACCGTGAAGATTCGTATTCGAGATTCTCAACTGAAGAATCCAGAATCACGAGTCATGGAATATTATTTACCAATAATAAAATTCCTGAAAACAACCAAAATATAACATAACTATAAATTTAAATTGAATTTAGTTCGATATTGATATATAATAATACTTTATTTGATTTGTTTAGCAAAAATTCCTCAAGTCGCCGTCATGCCTTCAGCTAGTCCTTTCCTAGAGTGAGATCTCCAAATTTTATTGTATTTAATTAATTCGAATAAAATATAATTTAATATTAGTACAACAATAATATTAAATTTAAATATTTAGCAGGGGGCTTATGTTTCCTCAAGACGGAGACATCATGGGACTGCGAGGATTACTCGGTTTACGAAGAGTCGGCTTGTACAGCGCCAATGTGTACTTCCGTTCGACTGTCACTTCCGGTTCAAAACCTAAGCCACGCCCAGTCCAACACCACGCCCACCCTGATGAACCGAAATAATCTAGCCCAAGAAGAAAACGAACTAGCCCTACTGCTACCTTCCGATACCCACGATACCAAAACGATACCCCTGTGTAAGTACCAGAGATTCTTGTGCGAGATTCACAGGTAGGTTGAGTGACCTTGTCCTGAGGAATGCTGTTAGTAGTTGGAAGAAAAGTGAAAACGGACAACAGATGCGATTTCGGATTGAACCATCATGTCGACAAACAAAGATGGCGGCCCATAAATTACGCAGATTTACATCATCTTTTGTTCACGAAAAAAAGTTTTCAGAAGAAGTTGTAATTATCTCAGCACCACCACTGAAAGAAAAAAAAGTTTTCAAAAAAGACCCGTTAACTCGGAAAACTTCATTAGAAAAAGTTCTCGCTTGAACACAAACCCATAAACTGTGAAAGGTCAACAGAACATAAGTCTACAGGTTTTATACGATATTTTTGAACATTTCTCTGTGAACGTACGTCACACAGCAGACCGCAAAAACAAGTGTCCGCTCTAGTGTAAAGACCATTACTAAGTAACGTGGTTCCGCTCACGTGACTGGTCTCATCCATTAAGGACGCATGTACTTGAAAAAGCCACAATTGATTTAGTAATGAATGTGTTTTGGTATAGTTGCTGAAATGGGAGGCCATCATCATCAACAGCACCATCATCTCCATCCCCAGGAGGACGGTTCGGACTGGAAGAAGAAACCGGTTTGCAATTGGAAGTCTCGGAAACGGCTCAGTGGTTTCTGGATGTGGCGAAACGGTATCAGCTGTCTGTTGACGCTCTCCATGCAGGTGCTTTCATCAATCTCAAGGGTAAGTGATAGTTTTTCAATAAATCAGAAGCTGTGATGCAAAAGTTCACTTAAGCAGCCATCTTGAAAGGCAGACTACACCATCTGTTTATGGCGTATAGTCCGTAGTTTATTGCTGATAGTTTGACGAAAAAGTCACAACAGTTTACCCAAGGGTCTTTGGCTCTTTGTTGCCAAAAGCCGAAACATATAATGGCGAATGTGTAACGTTTTTTATGAGACGCACCACGCATGGTAATCATTGGTTTATTGCTTTGTTATGCAGGTACTCAGCTGCTGCAAATGACGTTATCGGAATTCTTGACCAGGGATCCGCTCCAAGGGAGACACTTTTTACACCGCCTTGCAACAGATGCTCGACAATAATCACCTCCAGCAACAACAGCACCAACAACAACAACAACACGAGTCGACTATTGATGAAAACGTATCAGACTTATTAGGACTCACACAAGGCGACAGCCAACAGCGTAATTACTCTATGACTTACACTTTCGATGGATAACTAACAACTAGTTGCTAAACTACTAAGAATAGTCTAAAAAACCGCAAAAATCTTTTAGCAGATCAGCAAGCGAGTAGCTTCACCTCTCTCATTTCCTGTGACGGATACAGCGATTCCAGACAACTGCATCACGGTTTGGTGAGCAGTCCGCAACTGGGCCACGTTCTGCAGTACTGTTTACAAAGCAACACCACAGACATGGTGCCATCTACCAACGAGTGGATGGATCACAGTATGTCGCAGAGGTATTACTTTTACAGCACGTTTTTACCATCAAACAGAAGCTGATTCGGCGTTTCTATGCTTGCAGAATAGAAAGGCAGTCCTGTAATGAGGCGAACGAAGTGTCCATTTACCAAAAACGATGGCCCGGTAGACATCGATCCAGCAGAATTCGGTGTGTAGACCAGAAGTTCTATCGACATTTTCCAGGGTAATGGAATTCTATGCCTTCCTTACAGGTTTAGATGGAGACTGGCATCAAGAAAGCATATCTGGAAGTACACCATCCGACGACAGCGAAGAAAACTTTAATATTCCAGAGTCCAACTCTTCCAAAAAGTCGGGAGACCCAAAGGAAAAGTGGGTAGCCGCAGAAAAACAGGTAAAAATAGACTTCTGCAGGTTTCTGTACGTCACCTAACGGTGTGCTGTTGAACCAAGCGTGTGAAATCGAGCCCACATGTGCTGATTTATTTTTTTCCCCTGTTATGTTTGTGCAGAAAAAGGATTCGGAAGGTTATGGAGTTCATTCGGGATCTGCTGCACGACCCGCGATATTGTCCCAGCATGGTGCGCTGGGAGAATGTGGATGAAGGGATCTTCCGTATTGTCAAAAGCGAGCAGCTGGCAGCGCTCTGGGGCAACATTAAGAACAATCCCAGGATGACTTACGAAAAGCTCAGTCGAGCCATGAGTATTTAAATCTCGTACCCAACACGAAACGCTCGTTCTTTATCGTCATGTGTTACGTATCTTCTTCGATCTCAAGGTACTATTACAAGAGTCGCGTGTTCTTGCCAGTACTTGGAACGTCGCCTTGTGTACAAGTTTGGTCCCAATGCCGTACACTGGAGACCTGAAGACCCCAACTTCGAGAGGAAAAACGCTTGTGAGGCAAATTAGCCATTCCTCATCAACGATCGGGTCTGAACGTTGCACGTCGATTTGCATTGCACACATATCATTCGATAGTATGCACAGTTTTATTTGGTAATATCGATTCATCGCACGTCTGGGAATCACGAAAAAGTTAACTGCAAGTGCCAACGGAATTCACCTTTGTTCTTATAGTGTAGAGAATTTATTATACGAACATTCCCTGTGTTTCTCAAAGAAAGAGAATCTATATTTAAGAAAAGTTGTTTGATTTTGTGTTGCATATCGTTTCCTCTTTTTGTATGTCTCTCTCAGGGACTTTAAGAGAAAAACCTGCGAAGACTAATAAAGATAATGGACTTTTTTTTCCTGTTTTACTCTTTTCTTATCCCTGTAACCTAGTTATGTCTCTGGCGTGGCTCTCGAGTTTGAGTTAAGAGGCAAAGCAAACCGCGAAACAACAAAGAGAATGGAAATCAACGAGGATAAAACAATAGACCTGATTGGGTTATCTTTCAAGTCACGTGGGATACGGGTGTTTTAAGCGAGACAAAAAAAATCATCAAGGCAAAATTTGTTTCAACTTTCATTTGCCAAACGACCCCATGCATGACACCATGAAATCGGAATAATTTATGCAAATGTAATAGTCCCAGCTCTTTTGTAAAGTGAAACGAGCAGCGTGCCAATAAGCAGCTAATGAACAGCTCCCGTTGTGAACAGCACCCAGTACTAACTATTAATTAGTAAACTGAGTTCTCGATACTTCTGAACAGTCCAATTACTCGGTCGATTTCGATCGACCAGATCGATCAAATGCTAAGGAGGCTAAAGCAAACCTCTACACCTATCTTTCTTCAAACATGGCTTAAGCCTAGCTCACGGAAACCGAGTTATCCTGACGAGTATCTCTTAAGGAAATCTGCCTTGTCTCGAACGCGCAAGCGCAAAGCTACACGTACAACACGGCGAGCACACACTTGGCTAGAAAAGACAGCGGTAGTGCTGGTTAGCCATAGTTAGTTGATCCAACTCGATTAGGTAGCAACTGTCGATGAGCTTTGCTTAGTAACATCGAACAAACCACAAAGCAACGCTGCACCTTCGAGCTTCTCGGGACAAGGTACTAAACTTACTTATCGAACTGTTCGAGAATCTAAAGAAGCATTGTTAATGCAAGAAAAAGTTTCTAAGCTACCTGCGTCAGAAAGAAGCTTGCTACAGAAAAGTAAGAGCTCTAGGGACCCCTACGCGTGGTTCCCAAGTGGGTGTAATACATTTTTCGTGCTAGATCACAAAACTAGATACTGCGGGAAACCTCACGAGGGATCTAGGTCCAAGACATCCAAATGAGTAAAGTGTCTTTTCACGAACCGTGTAAGCAAGTGCCGAAGGTACACCTTGCATTATTCTTTCAAAATGAACAGGTCAACGAAGACATCTTTAATGATTTCCCGATCGATAGAGTGCAAGTCAGGATTAGTCTCCAGTTTGGCCTGAAGTATTTACCTATAATATCGTATACTTTTCACGAGGTACCAGAGAGTTGTCACGCAAAACTCTTCTCTGTTATGTGGTCTGACGTGTTTCCATATAACTCTTCAGGACTGCCTAATGTGTTATCATAGGTTTATCGCCTGTTGAGCTAAGTATTTGTGCTGTTGTCGCTGAAGAATAACCTAGTAAATAGATAGCAAGTGATGGTTATCCTTAAGATCTCGGAAGATGATGGTTAGGGCAGATTGCAGGGGGTAAGCTTCTGAACGTGTTGACTCGAGGTCTTGAGTTATTCTTCAGATCCAGGTCTCAAGTACTCTCTTCAATCAGTCTTAACGACTGCAGTATAAGTACTTCAGTTGAACCCCAAACACACAGGTCCTGGAGTTTAGCAAACTTTTCTGGAAATTGTCGAAGTTTAAACTACGCTACAGCAAACTCATAACAAAGAGTTCACTTTTGATTTTCTGGCTTCTTATGCAGTTTTCGGCGAACAAGAACATTCCATGTGACGAGGGATTTCTCTTTCTAATGATATGTCAATAAACGCCATGGCATTACCAGAGTGTATCACGTAGCATGGCTTACGTATCGGGGCCATGTTGTTTTTTCCCGATAGCAAGAGCACGTAAAGTGAAAGGAATATTTAGAACTTATCGTTTTCTTTTTCTCCGGCACACGTCTTCGGAAAATAAGCTTTTATCGATGTCAACGCCAAAACATTTGAGAAAGAGATGGATCGTTAAATGGGTGTGGTGGGACAATTTTTCTATCCAATTTACTAAGAGATACCTTCTTTGCTATATAAGCTTACGATTGACAGTAACATAAATTCACGTTGCGGGCTTTATTAGTAGATTTATGTTCTGGGTGTCAGTGCCAATTTTGCAGCAAATTCACTTACAAGCTGTGGCCCAAATCAATCTGCATTAAAAATAATGGGAGATCGTTTCCGGGGACTGCAAGAAGCAAACGTCAGCAGCAGCAGCATATGAAACGGTTGTGTTATGAAACATCGAAGCTTATCTGGATTTGTTCTTCAGTTCGTATATGTCAAAACACATGCTCTGCTGGCCAGATGGTGTTTTCCCCCTGACTCTCATTTATTGCTGGGTTCATAAAATAAATAATGGAGGCTGACACGACAGACAAGGCGAAAGAGAAAGTGGCCATCATTACTACTCGCAAACTCTTGAATAAAAGTTCCGACACGTCTTCCCTCATGGTTACATATCAAAGACATTTAGAACATCTTTCAACTGTCCTGGAAACTACGTATAGTTCTAGTTCCAGACGTTCTAGAATCTTTTCACTGCTTTATGATCTTTAAATAAATCGTGACTAGTATTTATGCACGATAGAATATAATTAACCTAAGAATCACACGGCTTTAGAGTTTCATTCACAGAAATAAGTAAGCCACTCGAAGCCGTTTTCGTGCTAAGTGGAAAGTCCTGTCACAATTCTCGACTTAACTATCCTGTATTTACTTAAGATCTGTGCTACTAAACTTCTTAGCATCCCAACTTCCAGAAATGTCTTCAAAAGAAGATTTAAATGTCACCTCCTTTATCAATGGAGCTGATGGATCCTCTCTTCGACGTATAATAGGCCCCAACACTGGGTGATATTGAGGCTATTCCCAAGTAAATCCCTCTCGTACATAATCAAGCTCTTTTCTCTGGCCGATATCTGCGATGTAACGGCTCAATGAACTTGATTATCTCTGCTGAAAAGCATCAGGCTCTTGCAAGGAAATATACTCTAAGAAGATCGATATGTGGCGAAACACCGAAGATAAGACCGTGCTATTTATGAGGGGCTTTAGTTGAAGAACCTAACCCCCTTGGTTTCAGAGACAAGTCATATATTCCTCATGTCGGATTGTTCGTGGCAGACGTTCATATTCGTCTTAGGAGATATATGTTTAGCATGTTGCACCGCAGAGCGAGTGCACAAACAAAGATAATGGGTTCACCGTAAGCTTTGCTACAGTGCACTTTTTTCCCTTGGTATTATCAGCGAGTGCTGTAAGCGAAAATCGATACTAAAAACGTCTAATATTCAAGGCGGGTTGGCAAGGTTGGTCCACTTCATTTCTTGGACACAAAAACAGAATACAAGTACTGAGCTGGAAAGAATCGGTATATGACGGATGGCAGCTAAGTGCTTCTAGGAGCAGAGATTTCTTTTCCCTTCGACCATCGGAGATCAAATTGCGGCGTTTTTACGCTTTACTTGTCAATGTATCTTCATCTTTTCCTCTGCTACCTTCAAGTCCGGTCTCTTGGAAGACCAAAAGAGGAAAATTCCAATACCACGTCTGCTGCTCTATCTTTGTACACACAGACGATACTGAAAAGAGGAAAAAACTGCCAAGGCCGTGCTTTTTGTCACGTCAAACGAGATTTTCACTTCAATCACCACCCGTGTGTTTTTCTGGTGACTGAGGAAATGTTGTTGTCCCCAGTCAAAAGACTTATCGCCCACAGGATGCACCTTTAAAAAAAGACAAATCCTTGATGAGCTTGTTATCGTTATGGAAAACCCTCTCGAAGCGAATTGCTAAACCCTGTGCAAACTTTGTGTAATCTTGTGTCACGGCACCTGGATTTGCCAGCGTATTTTAATACCCCGTGTTTGACGGTACGACAGCAGGAGCTTCTCTAATCAGCCAAAGAGGCTCTTCGTGTATGAGAAAACTTCTTTCAGGGAGTTTAAGAGATGAGGTCCCTTGTCCTTTCTGTGAAAAGTTCTCCTTTCTTCAGAAAGAAAAATTTTTCGTAGATTAATCTGGAAGCCTTGTAACATTAGAACAGCGCATTAGTTCTGATACACGAAAAGACCCCTACGCATTCAAAAAAGGTGCCTGAGATCGTCATGGCAACGCAGTGTTGTTGACGTATGAGAAATCTAATAATGTGGGTCTTTTCGTTTACTTTTCAAGTTTGCCTTTTTTTTCTCCTTTCCGCAACAATCCTCCCAAGGCAGCGCCTTGTTAGTCTACCGGGGTACATAATAAAGCTCCTTTCAATATTTCACCAGTTTTATCCCGTGAAACAAGCAAACATTTCTCTCCCTTCATTAGAGTAAGGGTCTTAAACCGTTTAAGGAGGTCCGTGGATGGCTGTTTTATGTCCACTTCGGCGCAGCTACCATTAAGACCAGGCCCTGCGACAGCGTTCGTTTCTTTACGATTATCGCCTCGAAATATATCCTCTCAATTGAATAACCAATAGACACGCTTTTAAAAACACTTAAAATTAATGGATCAAACTTTGTTTTTCAAGTGTTCGCTAACCGTTTTTCCTTCTTGTAAACGATCTTAAAGCCGTGTCCCTACAATTGGATTCTGGAAAAGCTTTCACGCCAAGACTTGCTTTTTCAAAATGTTCGCGCTTTAAGACCCTTACGGGAATCCTTGAAGAAGGGTTCTCCAAGTCGAGGACTTGACGTCTCTCGCAACCCTAGAGAACTTACTGATCTGAAACAGATTCCCCTACTTAGCCTTGAAACGTGAAGTTTTTGTACGGGGATCCTTGTGATCCATAGCATACTTGGCGTTTAATGAAACTTCGGCTGGATCGTATAGTGGTTGTCTTTCAAGCTTCTCTTTCCAATCTTCATGAGTCGTGTTACACAAGAGCGGGGACTTCAATTACGTCTTAGATTGAAGTTTCCAGTTGGATAACTTGATCCTAATGACAGTTTCCAAAGCTGCAAGCACATTTCATTTCGCTGATCCCACATAAAGGATCCACGTCAATCCTGATGATCTTAAGACCAAGAAAGTTCTTCAAGGGAACAATACCATCTGATAATGTCAAATTCTGATCCCTGTGAGATTGCCGTTCTTACAGTCCGAAAATGAATGCAATCCGTGGAGGATCACTAAGTCCTTGATCTTCTATAGGACCTTCAGTATTTTCTAACCCGTCCTTGAGCAGGTTTCAATCAAAGGTTTCTTCCCTCCTATATTTGTATGCGTTGAAGAGCAAGAAGAGTTTTTTTTATGGTTGGTAACAAGTCTACCAGAGTCTTTGCAAATACAGCACGCTAATTAAGAATCCCTCAAAAGAAAACGTACAAAACTTGTCTCATAAAGAAGAGCCCTGTTTGCAGTATCAATAACTTCAGGTAGTTGACACAGAATCCAACTCTTTTACAAGGACTTAGCTTTAATCAATTGAAAGCTTATGAATCAATTGTAAAACGGAGCTTGTTTCATACTAAGGCTCTTTTTTTCTTGCATTCCTGCATCCACTTCTTGAAGTAAACGATACTTGTCTTGTTGCCTTTTGCCTTTTTTCTTTCTTCTTAAGAGCTCCAAAGTCAATTCGGCAAAAATGGTAAATATTTGAGAACTCAGCACTGGAGGGAATATCTCCGTACTACTTATTTAAATATGAAGATCAATACTAACATAGCAAAAATGTAGCAGGTTTTGTGCTACGTACCAAACTAACCGAATTAACCTATCATACAGCAGAAGTGAATTTTCACCTCCGGAATGTTTTGAACTTCAATTGCCAAGGAGAATATCCCACTATTAGAATAATGGCACCCGTTTTGCAACCAGCTGAGTTCAGCAGACCCTTGTCATCATCAATATCGGTACCATAATTCAATCGATTCGTAACAGCTTTCGATTACTACAACGAATCGATCAAAGAGCTGACCAGTAATCGATTAATTGTTACAGATTGCCCACCAACGGCTGTCAAGAGGAGCTGCTACCATCGATGTATCAAGCGGCTCTAGCGCACGCAGGGACTTACAGTCGCGGCCGGCCCAACGTTCATACCGCCCTGGGAAGCTGTCGCCTTCATCGCGGTAACAATATCTTCCACAGATCCCTGGACCTTCCTCACACATAAGCGTTAACTGACATAAACTGACACTAACATACTGAAATTATTTGTTTTTTATAGATAGTTTTGATAGCGTACGTCGTGGTTCTGGGCTACTTGGCTACACGCGCGCTGCGTCAGATACCACGGCCGTCGACCGGCGACGGACTCAACCGAGACGCGCGTTCGTCTACGACATCAAGTCCGGCAAAATGCCACAAGCCTCTTCCGGCAGATTTAACAGAAACACCGTCAGGTTCTTCCGATGTTTAAAAAAAAATTTTCAATTGCGGAAGAAAAAATATCAAAGTTTCCTTGTTGATTTTTTCGAGTATTTCTATAAAAGTGTCATTCAAAATTATTCTGACAATCTTTTTTGCATCTAAAACGCCGTGGTAGTTTTTTTCCCGATTATTTTGAGCTGGGTTCAATACACGCTAGACTAAAAGCCTGTGTATATACAAGGTTTTCTTTAAGATGAACTGTACAACGTATCGTAGCAAAGGAGACACGACGAAGGGGCCATTCAATCCAGTTTTATAATGGAGGGAACACGACTATTGTTCGGCAGCCTTCCAGAGTACATTTATTACTGCAATCAGAATCGATTTGCTTTACGATCGATCAAAACCTTACGGACATATTGGAATTAACTTTGTATTTCATTCGGAGTTTGGGATTCAAAGATTATTTGTTTGTATCACAACACCCGAAGTAAATCGGTTTTTCCGATGGAATTTTTTAATCTTTTCAACTGTGGTTTTAAAAAGGTGGAGGAAACAAACTGGGAGGATGATTTGTTTTAGTGGTTGTTTGTGTTTTAGTGTTTTTGTTTTAAATTAGAAGGGCGCGGGGAAGGTGAAGGGGAACAAAGGGATTAAATAGCGTTCAGCTGTCGTCCATCTCATCGCTGTCGTTTGAATCTTCGTCGGAGGAGAGAGGTTCCCTTCTTCTCTTTTTCTCGGTCGCAGGGTGGGCTTGTGAACTGGGACCGGCGAGGTTTTCATCGATTGCAATTTCAGCGAGCGCGACTGGCCGGCCGTTTCACCCGTCGCAGGTAGAACAGGACGTAGGCCGCTTTCGACTGTCAAGAGCAAACCGAATTCCTGATGAGCAGCAGTTTCTTGGTAAACAACCCAAGCCAACACCGAATAAAAGCAGAACCCAACGACCGACAAATGAACCATTCACGGGGCTACACAACTGCCAGGCTAATAGTAAATAGACGCCCACAACCGACAACACAACAGTCCGAGAAAGCGAAAAGATTACACAACAAGCTCTGAAATGGCTACAGCGTGCTCTTGACGTAGATCTTTAAAAGGTACATGCATTCCCAACTAGTATCTAGCAACTAATAGAAGCAAAGCAAGATTTTCCTCGTAAAAGCCACGGGCCGTAAAAGGAAGTGAACTACTAGCATGCACTCAAAAGCTAGAAGATACTGAAATGAATCACTTACGCAAACAGATTCCTCTGTAACAGGAGACACGCTGCTATCGTCGAAACAGTACCACTGAGAGTTGTCCTTATTTCTAGCGTATGCCGTATCTGTGGAATAACACAAAATAATGAAATAAGTAGGAAAAACGGTAAAAAATAACGTATGGTGAAATTACAGTGTCCTCCACCGAGTCCTCCGAAATGGTTGCAGACTCCGATGAGGTCGTAAACGGCCGGCGGATGGGCCTTGTTGATGATGTACGACTTCATATCGAGACCGCGCGTGGGGAACTCGACCAGCGTGTCCAGCTTGTCCCTGAGGAACCGCGTGTACGAGAAGCGCTTCAGGTGAATCACCAGGACGTCGGGTAACGACCACAGGTCGAACTTTTTCGTCGCCCTCTGGTGTTTTTTGCACGAAGGACAGTACCTATAAAAAGTCCAACCCACCCAATTCACTCGTCAAATTAGAAGGCTAGTCTCGCAAACGACCAATCAGCGCCTCTAGCGGCCATTACTGAGATTCAGAATTCAAATCAACTAATCGTAGGACCGCTACAGCTGCTGATTGAACCACTCGCTGATTTTAAGTTATTTTTAGCATTTTTTTTTCTTACCAGGCGTCTTCCTCTCCAAGGAGTTCAGTGGACGTAAAAAGCTCAAGGCACTCGCTTAACTGCAGCACCTGTTTCTTATTGGATACGCGCTGGTTAAGCGAGGAGTCAGGAGTCGAGTCCCGAGCCGCCTCTTCGTCATAGCAGGCCTCCCGCATCGGGGCCGACCATTCACAGGCGATGTAGTTTGTAGTTCCTAAGAGAGACGCAGCTATAAATAATTCTAACACAATATTAATTACATAATAACACATAATATAACACAATATAGTACAATACATATAATACATATACACACAATACATTTAATACAATATTAACATAACAATAACACGTTCGAAGCAAGTTGAAAAGTTACCTGAGAAAGTGATAAGCTGGCTGTCGGGAACAAGCTTCTTTGAAGTCGTTCCCGTCGAGTTGACGATCTCCAGGTCGAACAGGTATCGAGGGTGATACGGTACCACAGCTCCTTCATTACCGTTGGGTAGCGACTCTTCGTTCTTGTTTTCCGTTCCCTGAATATCTTCCATCTCTACATCAGAAGAATTCTCTTCGCCTTCTTCTTTCTCGGGAAGGGACTTGGACCACCGCTCGTCCCCATCTTCGAGTGGAGTCACGAAACGACTCATGCGATTCAGGACCAGCTGATAGAGCTTTTCATAAGAGACACCTTCCAAAGGAACCTGAACTATAAAAGGAACCCCGAACAATGTAACGTAGTTGTAGTTCTTCTTGTTCTTTTCCTTCATGTAGACTGCGACCTGCGTTGTACCTGCAGTGCCAACCTTCTCCGGCATCTCATACCTTTAAAAGTTAATTTACAAAATACGATTCACTTCAAAGTTATGATTTATTTGAAAGGGCTTGCAAGTAATTTGAAAAGCGATTTTAGTTTAATTTTAAATTAAAGTTTTATATCTTATTAAATTAAAAATCAAATTTAAAAACAAATTAAAAATAAAAAAAATTAAAAAAAAATAAATTAAAAAATGTAATTTGGAAATTGTCAAAGTGTAAAGTAATTTGGAAAGCTCACAAGTAAATGACGTCCTTGTCGCCTATATCTGAAAGGGGGTTTGATGGTTTCAGAATCTGGTGGAATCGGAAGTGGTAAACTTCCGTGATGACAAAGCAATCCGAGGGGATTCCCGTCAGTTTTGCCGCTCCTTCCATCAGGTCTCGAACAGTGCCGTTCTTGGGGACGATGACTCCGTACCTGACTGGTTTAAGCCCAGGATTGTGTCGAATGACGTGGACCTCGATATCCCGCTCCCGCTTGACAGGCAGCGGCAGCGACAGATAGCAGGTTGGGTCGAAGGTCACAGAAACTTTTTTGCACTCAGGACAAACCAGGGTCGACTTCAGCAGGCCATGGAACAAATCGACAATAACCGAGTCGTTGCGTTTCTTGTAGTTTTCCCACGCCTCCTTGGCGACTTCCTACAATACAAAATAAATCAGTTAAGTTGTTTTACCATTAATTCAAATTTTTCTAAGAGTTTACAGCATCAGGACGCCCGTCCGAGTCTTTCATCTCTATATACGGCTTCTTGACGATGCGGTTCAAGTCTTCGTGCAAACCGTCGAGTAAAAACGTTAACAGTTCCTGCGAATCGTGCTGCTGGTATCCGTAAAACTGGGGCGCAAATCGTCCTACTTGGTACTAAAGGGGAAAAAATAATTAATATAATACTTTTTGGCAATGAATTTACAATTTCATACTTTAAAAGCTCGAGGAGCAAACGATGAATGCTGTCCCGACCACATGGCTTTCAGCAAATCAGCAAAAGCCTTGGCTATTTCCCCTTGATTTCCTAGCGGGTTTGTGGGATTCAGCTCGTCTTCGTAGCTGTCCTCACAGAAGTAGCGGACAATGGGAGGCGTGTTACTCATGCACTAAAGAAAAATATTTTATTACAATAATATTATTTTTCTGAGTTAGATATACCTGAAGCACGCTGTTCATAAAGCAAGTATTGCCGAGGTTGTTGAGGCCGCAGAGACCCGGCTGAACTGTGCGGCTCGACGAGTGACTGGCTTCGTACATGCTCTGGCTACTTTTCCCGATTCAAACAAAATTTAACACTTAGATAATTAGACTGAACTCATTTAAAATTAATATGATGAAGATTAAATAGCTACCTGCTGCTAGCGGCTACAGCATTCCTATTGAAATTTTGTAGAAAAAGGGTTATTTATTTTTTGGCTCGAATTTAATTAGGAATTTTAGTACCGTTTGCTGGTTGCATCTTTGGGCCACGAGCCATTCGGGTTCTGAACTTCGATGACGACTGTCTGATTCGTAGTGATCGAGGCATCGTTTACAGTTTCCTCGAGACTATCGAGCTCCTCGTATGAGTTGTTGCTCGAGCGAACCCACAGACGAACTGCACTGTTCTCTGGGATTTTGAATTCTGCCCTACCAGCTGCCAAGACAGAAGCTGCACGAAATTTATACAAGTTAAAATTCAAACTCAAAACTGGGAATGTGTCGAGACGTTATTTACCGAGCGTGTCCATTCGGCTGAACTTCTTCAGCACAGTCTGTTCTACGTTGGGAAAACGGGCCAGCTTTAGCAATAACAAGTATATTTCCACTTGAAGGTATTTGTTCGTCCCTGCACTGTCAATAACCTACAACAGAAAACGCAGAATTTCATTCAATGTCCATAAAAGAGACATCTTAATATACCGTTCGTGCAATAGGTTTCTGTCCTGGAGTTGTTCCGTAAATATTGTTCAAAAGGTCCCACGCTTGTTTGGGAATCAAGTCGTAATCTATGTTTTCTGTAAGGTCTGATCGTACGTCTTCACAGGTACTATCTAGAAAAAATAAATAATAATTGCATTATGTATTAATGTTGAATGTTATCGATGATGTTATGTACAAACCTGAATACAAGTTCGAATTATTGATATTTCCGGGATGAAAGTTTGGATTTCCCGCTTCCCCACTGTCGAAAATATCGTAGCCCACGTATCGCTTCCACTGGCTGAACCATTTACAGTCGATAAGAAACCTGTGGAGAATTTACCTTTGAAAAATAGGGCTACAAGTTTTTACAGAAACTTTACCAAATATCGCCCTTCTCAAGAGATTTTTCCAGCATGGCCTTGACAGCCTCTTTTTCTTTCTCGATTCCCTGATGGTCCGAGTACTCGATACTTTCTGCCATTTTTCTGTACGAAACAACCAGAAGTTGGTTAATAATTCAGTAAACAAGTGGCTACTGACAAAGATAGCAGGAAGTTGCGGGATAACTCTGTCGAACGTTAGATGATTTACTTACGATTCCTTTTTGGATTTTTCTTATATCTTAACGTGGCCTTTACTTATTTCTGATCAAATGTCAACCGGTTCAGTTTTCAAATTCTGAATGTACGTATGCAGAAAAGGGTAACGACGTAGTCTTTAACAGGCAAAATAATCGTAACAAAGAGTTGACAACTGTTTAGATAGGTTCTTCTCGGAAATAGATATTGTATTTTAAAAGATATTTACTTGACTGTTATCTGGTGGCGACGATTTGATGGAAGTTTCTTGTTATACGATAGTGAACGCTTCCCGTAGTGCGATAACGTTACTCGGCGTATCGTGTGCTCTGAGCTGACGAAGCCCTTAGCAGACAGAAAACTGTAGAACAGCTTTGAACTAACGGGACACTTAAACTTTCGTCATCTAGCGGCAGACTCCAGAACTACTATCGACGCTACAACATTAATCGATAATGATTGAATAATCGATTAGTAGGGAATAATCCAAACGCGTGCCTCTCTATAGCGGGCACCGATACTAAATCAAATTCAACGAGTTTTAAAGCTTTCTTGGCACCAAAATGTTTCCTGAATTTTTCTGTGATTTTTAGAAACGTTTTTGAAGTGACATTTTTTGTTAAAATATTTATAGTTGTATCCGTAGTAGAGAGGCTGGTCCACAGAACAAGGAGATATAGAAGCGGCATCCCATTGGAGAAAGCGTCCGCGCCGAAACCGCCAACCTGGTGGCCTGGGATAGCAAAATGGCGGCGTCTATAGTTTGTTTACATTTGTGACATTTCGCAGAACTCGAACTTGTTTTTTTATTAATTAGCAAAAACATAGAGCAATAACTGTGTAAAGTAATTATTACGTAACTTTATCTTAAAAATGGCTGTAAACAAATGGTTTGGCCTCATCAGCTGACAGTAGTTACTATGGTTGCAGTACCCGTGGGATTCAGAAGCCCCGCCCACTATCCCAAAAACTTTCTCTTCCTGTCCTTATCGGCCGGACAGGGTTTCCCTATCCCTAGCACAGGCCTTGCCGCTTCTATATCTCCTTGTTCTGTGGGCTGGTCTTAATGGCCTTTTCAGAGTAGTTCCCATAACAAACACTTACACAAATATATCCCTTACAAAGCGGCCAAGCTAACATATGAGTCAAGTTAATTAATTACGTTTGCTGTATGTTATACTGATAAATATTTCCATAATAACAAAATGGCGTGTCTTTGTTGGTTCGGCTCAGGGGCTGGCGGACTCTATGACTAACAACGCGTGGAAATTTTTAAGGAATTTAAAATGCATGTCAATTGACAAGAAACCGGTATACACCCAGAGAACCCCATGTCTTTTTTATCCAAGTTTTCCTGAAGTACATGTTTTTGAATTGCAGCAGCGTCGCGCAAATGGTAACGGCGGGTGACAAAGCCATTCGTTTTCATTATGTGGGATACTCTCTTATTCCCGGTCTTCAATATTTTTTTCCTCAAAGAGTAAATTATACTGCAGCGACGCAAATGGTTCCTTACGATATTCTTGTATCATTAGCCACGCCTGATATTAAATTAATACTGGCAGTAATCTTGATGGAGAAATTCTGTAAGTATAAAACGATAAGAGGAGCAATCGATAGAAGCTGCGGATGTTGGAAGATTATCGCTTATTTTTGCTTAAACCAAACTTTTCAACGAGGGGCGTTTTTCTTCCTCTTGTGCAGGAGAGTTGAAAATCTAACTTGGATGCATCCATGAACCAGTGTTGGAGGAACCGTTTAGTGAATAGCCCATCAACAATGAATCTCCTCGTTTTCTGCTCAGTTGGACTGTGTTTCACAATCAACATGGCAAGTACGAAAGCATCTCGACATCAAATGCGCCTAATCTTTTTGAAAGTTTCTCTTTTTCTCTCTCTCCCTCTCATTGCAGTGGCACAAAACGACATAGATGTAATTGAGTGTGAACCTAGTCTTGCTGACAGTTGCTTCCGAATGGTCCCCCAGACATTAAAGTGCATTACGGGACGAGATAAAGGACCTCAGTGCAGTAAAAAGACCGTTTCAGATTTTTGCACGTATTTGGAATACTTAATTTTTGCATAATAAAACAACTTTTCTAGAAAATTTTTCTGCTTTTCAGAGATGTTGATGAAGCTCTTTCATGCGCCTCGGACATCATTCACAGCGACTGTGGTGAGAAACAAGGTCGAGATCGCTTTGATCAATGGCTCAGAGGACTTCGAGCAGTTTATTATAGTTTATGCGGAAAGGACAATACTGGATTACTGAGTATTTCAACGTAATAGACTTGTACACATTGCCAAAATATAATTTATGTTTCTATGTAGGTTTAGTGGCCAATCCTACATGCTGGAGTCCGATAGCTTTCCTCGCTTGCACTGAAAGCAAAGCGGGTATCGATCACGTTAACGATCTGTTGAAAACCCGCCTCGACTTGAACGAATGCAAGTGAGTATTCCATGAGCATGTTCCCTATAAGGGTCAGCAGGGTGTATTTTCTTGTTTTATTGGCAGTCGTTTACTGGTCAGTGTATCGATGTGCAACGTAATGGCCACTTCAACGTCGAGTCCGCGCTGCAGCCCTCTGGTGGACGTGGTCGGCGAAATCATCCACACTTTTTTTACGGCTACCGGATGCGGCCAGGCGAGCACTTGCCTTTCCAGCAGTGCAGCCCCCAAGGGGTTCAGTGCAACTCTGGCCGTCCTCCTTGTTATCTCGACGCTCCATTGCCTTCTCAAGTATCTAATAAACGTCTTGTAGTCCTCAAGTCTTCTGCATATCCTACACTTTAACAAATACAGGCCTCACTTCTCAATGCGCACGTAACATTCAAAGATCCTACGCAGCAATGTCTTGATTAATGAATATACTTTCTGTTCCTTTGGAATCGCTTTTTCTTGATTTTATGGTTTAGTTACATACAGGTCTGTTAGAAAATATGATAGCCAAAGACATACAATAGTTCGGCTCATTATTCCTCGCAAGGCACGTTATTAGCGACTGGCCCCTAATTAGACCCAAGTTCCAGATCATTTATCACTGCGGTAACATGCCTAATTCGTGTTATACGAGACGGATAATTTTTTGATGGAACCTAATGCAGCTACAGGGTTCCATTAGTGGGACAAATCTTCAAAATCAACTAATTAAAAGAACTCGTATAGTTAAAACGTTTTGGCTTTGCCCTGACATTTCGGTTCAAAAGCGTACGAGACATGTATTGATTTTCGTCAGATCTCTTACTTAATAGAAAGCCTGTTACCAGACCTCCATCTAATTGGCGTAGAAGACATGTTCGTCAAGTGGAGACCAAGTTTCAAGTGCACACATTTGCTTTCATATAAAGCCGGTTAATACACTCTTCACAGATCCTCCTTCATGTTGTGAAGAGGTAGACATCGAGGATGACTGGCGTATTCACCGACATCGTACAAGACTCCATGTGGGAAACATAACCAAGGGTCGTAAGTCTGTCTCCGCCAAGTTTCCAGCTTATGTTCCAACTTTCTAAAGACTTCCTATGTAAAGAAAATTTTCACCGAAATGTTAAATTTAGGCCTGGTGTAATCTAACTACCTGATATGCTTTCTTGTGAGCAACATTGAACAGTTCCCGGGGATCTTTCTTCAAATCAAAGAGCTCCCATTCATCTCTGAAATAGTATTCTTTCAAGTTTGCCTTATACCAGTGCAGAGGCAGTTGGCTGACAGTTCGATTCAGCATATCCTTGAAAGGAGACAATAACAAAGCTTTTTGGAAATACGTCGTGTGTGCAAGTTTTACCTGAAAGGTCAGGGACAAATAAAAATCCTGATCGATCGGGAAGGAACTTCTGCTATTCAGGTTATGAATCAACTTGTACCGCTTCGTTCTCACCGCCCGTGAAGGGTAGGACATAGTAATTTCGTGAAAATTATGACTTCCGAAAACTGCATCTGTGCTACTATCACTCCCTAGTGAGATAATACTGCTAAAATGCTATTCAACGGGCTGAAAAAAATCTGTACCTTTCATCCGTGGTAGCAGGGAAGTTCCATACAAAACAGTTGGCTGGCTTTTTTTCAGTATATTATAAGTTGGAGGTGTGATATTAAACCAATCCAGGATAGTAGGGGTAATATCCAACAAGTTAACCAAGGAAGTAATCACTCTGCTGTTATTTAGTTTATGACGAGGTGATTTAATCATCAGCGGTACTCGGAATCCTGGATCGTATAGATTGGTCCTTCCGCTAGGGAATGGGATACCGTTGTCTGATGTATAGATAATCAGCGTACTTTCCAGTAAGTTGACTCTGCGCAACTCTTCCATAAGTAAGCCAATACCTGGAACACAGATGTCAACTATTTAAATGGAATCTGCCGGAGTTTCACTATTATAACCTTGATCTAATCGAGAGATTGTTGTGTACTGTGCAGCGATGTCTCTACGTGCAGCTGGAGTATCAGGAACAAAATAAGGTACTTGCACTTGATCTGGATCGTAGATCGATGGCTCCCAGTCAGGAATGAGACCCATTCCTGGTTCCCCATTGCCAAATTTTTCGCAGAACTGTCCGTAATTTGGATTCGAGTGGGCGCAACGGTGTGGGTCGTGAAGAGCAACATACAAGAAAAACGATCTTCGTTTAAGCTATAGTGAAATGCAGCTCAGTTGAAACGTTGAAAATAACAAATTACTCGTTTCGGTACAAGTCGAGAAAATCCCTGACGAGAAGTTTAATCTTGGTAATATTCCTGCCAACCTGGAGGATTGAGTTATTCTCCTCCGTCTGCTCGTAATCAAATGAATAACTTGCTGCGGGTCCCACGTGCTTCTTTCCAATTATTCCTTTGGCAATTATTCCATCACGAATCACATAAGATAAGCTTAGCAAATGCCTTCTACCTGATTTGATAAACTTTGATTTTAATATCAAAGGAATACTCTGTACTTTGTCCAGTGAGTTGAAGTGATGAACGTCTTGATGAAGTCCGTACATCCCATTCTGGTGAACTGGCAACCCTGTCAACAAAGCTGAGCGGCTGTGATTAAATTAAAAACACAGACATGAAACTACTACGATCTTTCAAATGAATTTTTCTTAAAATGTAGTACCTTGGAGAGCAGCTACTGACTGAGGTGAAAGCTTGCGTAAATACTGCGCTTTGAATTGCTAATTTGTCCAGATAAGGGGTTTTGCATACGCTGTGATTATAAGCGCCTGTTTCGAAACCAGCATCATCCCCTTTAGTAATGTCAAGCCAAACTTAGTCAGTCGTTTTAATGGAAAAGTAAAGTCCAGTTTACCAACTATCAGCAAAACGCGTTTAGCTCCATGGCTAGAAGTTATGGCAAAACTGGAGCTCAGAATCAGACTCCACGGTATTGCCAGGGTTAGAATCTTCAGATGATTATCCATTCTAGCCATTCCCGCCGCACTAAATTATGAATTTATATGAGAGTTAATGATAAAGTTTTAGTCGAGTAGGTGCCTCCTCGCTAAAAGTTTTAATGATGTATTCGTGGTACCAAGCTAAAAGGGATATGAACACCGCCTACTTCAGTCCACGTTTCCGGTTCCACCCACTTGAAGCAAAGTTTTGATAATCAAAACGGGCAACTCTTATCTGACCAGTATTTGCTAACGTGGAGATTATATCACGAGGCTCACATAAGCAAGTCTCCTATCAACTTCGTTAGGGTCTCATTAGTGTCGTCAGAAGTCTTATCAGAATCTTCTTCGAACAATATCGTCCACTCAGTCAGTCAGAGGGGTTACAGTAAAGACTCCTAACAATATCTGACACCTTATTATCATAGTCATCCTCTTCTGTAAATATCCTATTAACATTTCATTACTTGTTAATCAAATAATCTTGGACAGATCTTTCTATCGAGTTTTAAGTACACAGGAATAAACATGAAATAACATACAAGTTCTAATGAAATCTGCAAAGTCCCAATATAAAAATATCGTATAAAACACTAAAAAAACGACATTTTACAATATCATATACGTAAAAATAAAATAGCTCGTCGTGAAGTTCAAGGTGCAGGATGGCAATCAACAACGCCATCTATTGCCAACATTTTCGTGCGCAAGGAAACGGTTTATTTTTACTATTCCTACATTTGTCCTGAATTACACTTCGCGTTAATGTCGAGACGCAGTAAACCTAGTGATAAATTGAATATAAAACTTACATAAAACCTATTTTCTTCGAATTATTAAGAACTCGTAATCTGCGTCGGACGCCCACAAAAGTGACAGCTGGTCATCTGCAGTTGTTGTTAGCAGACTACGCACCGAAGTGTGGAAACACCTTAATGTATTACAAAGGGAAAATTGTCAATTTCAGAATAAATTAAGCAGTTTTTGAAGAGGTAATGGTTTAAACCTAGTTTAAGCCTATTTGAAACTCGATTTAGAGAAAAAAGGTTCACGTCTACATGGAATAGGTAGAACACAAGTCCAAACCAGAAAGGCTTCAAAGTGAGGTATAATATAATGATTTTTTCTTTGTAAATAGAATAATCTTGATGGATATCTAATCTGCAAAATTTTTCAGTCAAATCTTACCGCTAGGAAAAAGGAAATTGTTTTTTGTTTGCTTGGTACACAAAATTGTTGAATCAAATGGCGGTCCTCGAGTTTTTCGGATGCTCGTTCCTCGCTTTCGGCCCACCGTTAGCCCTCTTCCTCTTCACGATAGCAAAAGATCCTATCCGTATCATCATCCTCATTGCAAGGTAATAGTAAACTCTAATAACGATAAATTTAACATCTAACGTCTTGTTGTAGTGCCTTCTTCTGGCTACTTTCGCTACTTGCATCATCGATCGTGTGGCTCGTCATCTCCGCGCTGCACGGCCCGCTAGCCGTCGGTCTTGTCTTTGCAGTTCTGTTGCAGGAACTCTTTCGTTTCATAATATACTTGATCCTCCGAAGAGCGGAGATGGGACTGAAGAAACTTACTGACTCGGACACTTCAATCATCACGAATAAACATATTTTAGCCTATGGTAACTTATATAGCAAGTAAACAGAGACGTAACTGTTCTAGCTGTGCTTCTGTAGTCTCGGGACTGGGCTTCGGAGTCATGAGTGGAGCGTTTTCCCTGGTCAACATACTGGCTGATTCTGTTGGTCCAGGAACTGTAGGACTGCACGGAGATTCGGACCTTTTCTTCATCACATCTTCTGCAACCACACTCTGTTTCGTTCTGCTGCACACTGCCTGGGGAGTGCTGTTCTTTCACTCCCTGGATCAACGGAGATATTTACCACTGTGTTGGGTCGTCCTGTCGCATTTGCTTGTCTCGTGTCTGGTAACATTGGCTTAAATTTCTTACCGACTAATGATATCTCGTAATGGAATTATTAACAAGGATCGATGTGATAAAATTGCTTTAACGATTTAAGTGTACGTGGGTTTGCCAATAGCAAATCCCTGGCGTATTTTTTTCTAATTTTTTTTGCGCGGTTAAGTTGCGGTATTGCGTGCATTACCGACCTTTCCGTGTTCTGAGCTCTCTTTTCGTTAAACGTGAAATTCTGACCATTTTTCCTCTTTTTTTTCACAGACTCTGCTTAACGAAATGCAGTTGTACATAGCAACGCTTCTGCCTGCCTACTTCGTTTTAATCGTTACATTGTTATGGTCGTTTAAAGTGGCTGGCATGTCGTGGAGATCTTTGAAAGCTGTCTTGACTCCAGCCACCCGCACAGTCGAAATTCCAGCTGAGTAACTTAAACCCTTATGAAAAACTTTCAGATCGAACCAGCTTCATTTATGATTTCCCGTATGGTGTCATTTTTTGTGTTCGGTAAAAATATACTGTCTTTAGATACTCCACTACTTGTTCAGTCTTTAATTTAAGCGAGGGTATCTGAGACGGCTTAAGCCTCACATTTTTCTTCACTATTTCCCAAGTGCTGAAAAAAAAGGTGTTGACCAAGATGTTCGAGAATCCCCCATAGACTTGAAGCGTACGGCCTCTGTTTCTCATTTGGTGCGCTACGCCGCGACTGTGTGGCCCCTTTCCGCACAGAAAAGACGAACGCGCGCATATTTGTAGACCATCCAGAGCTGCACCCTGCTAAGCTGGACTGGTTTGGGTGTTAGTCAGCGCCTGGTCTCATTCGGAGCTGGGGTGTTTTATCAACCGTTGTGCACTTCTTTAGTCGTTCGCTATCATCTTCGTTTAACTAGTTAACACAGGATGCTGCGCCACAAGCTGCTTATCTCACTTTGCCACTTATTCACTTGAAGGATTTTCTGCAAAACGCTTACAAGAACAACGGACCACTCTACAGAATCCGATAGCAAGAATGCTTGAAGGTTAGTTTTTCTTTTTTTTAAACTACTTTTTTGGCTCCGGTTTTGAATGATGAAGTTTTGTGGTGCTGGCTTGTGCAAAACGAGATGTGATTGCCGTCTGAGGTACTAGCCTCAATTGGACAGACGTGCTTCATCTCTACTCGGTAAAAAGTTTATCTTCTTTTTCGTCCTGGTGGAGTCTTGTGTCCCCTGTTTATTGTGAAAATTTTATAACGGCCCCAATAAAAAAGAGCCAAGAAGGGAAGAAAAAAAAAGGAATAAGAACCAGGGAGAAATCCGGAAATTTGGCAAGATTCCCGAGAAAACAGCGGATAGAAACATATCAAGTGTATTGTGCTTTCATGGAATTGCTGTCCCACATATTCCTGACTGGCTCTTTCATTTCTTTGTGGTTCCATTTTCTCGCTGAAGGATCACGAAGCAAAAAGGATCACGAAAACGTAGAGGGAGAAAGAGAATTTCATTAAGGAGTTCTCCAGTTTCAACTTAGACAAGTTCAAACCGCTAGTTTACGTTGTATCCTTCAAAACACTTGAAAATCAATGGGGCTAGGCAACCAACCCCTGTATATCGATTCACTTTGGACCATCATCCGTGGTGCCATGTTTACCTGATTAATAAATAATTACCGCGTTTTTACTGTAACCCTCAGTCCTGGACTGGGACCTGAACGTCGCCATTGTGACAGATGATTCTCAACTCACAGTCGAAGTAGATGTTTGCTTTCATGTGCGTATGTTAAATCCGCCATTAATTTTGCAAACTTCAGCTATGATGTGGTCTTTCGTAATCCAGGAATTCAAGATTACACGTCAGTCTGTTAAGGCAGGCAGGTATGCAAGATTAAACGTCGCTCCAACCACAATTTCAACTGTCAACTACTTTCCACGAGGCATTTCGGCAACACACGAAGACTCTGCAGAGTTGTTCTCATTTACAGGAATCGATTTAAATCACATTATTTACTTTGGATGCAGTTAGCGTTACCGAGTAAACGTGAACCTTACCAAGGACAACTTTCTCAGAATTACTTAGTTCCCCCCACTGAACAGAACTTCATTTTCACAGAAGTTTGCAGTTCGAGAAGGGACCATACACGGTGTACATCTGATTTGAAGCGTAAACAGGATTGTAATTATTTAACAACCAAGTGAAGACATCCGCAACTGAGATTCATTCGTCTTTCCCTCCTGGTTTCTTGGTATCGTTTCGGCTTGAACCGTGTGATCTTCTCGTGCATGAAACCCACTCGAGTTCCTTTCGGCACTGAAGACAGGGATCTCAAGGGTATAGCAAACCTAATGAATTTTCGCCATGGCCAAAGCAAGCTGATGTTTCAATCACGTGAGTTAGTATGTAGACTCGATACAGTGACGATGAGGTGTATCAAGAACAAAAGGCTCGTATTATAAGCTGCGAGTACTTCAACACACGCACGAAATCCTCGCATTAACAAGCGGACGACTTGCCTGCACGAGGTTTCTGGCAGAATCAGCGTACTATCGAAAATCCCCGGAGCAAATTGATACGTCCGCATAGATTTTGATTGAAAATCACGTCAGGGACACACGAGGAAAAAAGAAAAACGCATGCAATATACAATTTGCGTGTGGCGAACATATATACGATATTGTGTGTGGCTTACAACCGCAAGACACCACACATATTACTCAGTTTTAGGTTGTGTAAGAAAGTTGTGAAACGCACGCAAAGTTTGGTACAAACAGAACCCGTGCTCCCACCATTCTAGGTGGGGGTATCGACACGAAGGTGTTACGTTGGCCCCCTTCAATAATACAACCCATGCTTCTTTCAATGGTTATTGTTTTCTCATTGTTTAGTTACCCACGCTATATACGCTTTCAACTTTATACCAGCAATGTTTGGTATCTAATGGATCCTCTTGTTTTTGGTTTCCAGATTAATTGGTAGCGACTTGAACCCCTGTTGGGGGCAAGACATGGACTTGCGGTGCATCTTCGTGGAAAAAAGTCGTTTTATTTCTTGGTGAAAAAGAAATCGCTCCGTGCTCACCAACTGGGAAATAACTTGTGCCGAAGGTTGCCGGGGAAAAAAAGTCTCGACGTATATTTATTTACCTCGATATGCAACCAAGAATTGAAATATTGCTCGTCTTTTTCTTCCTCGCACTCGGTAAGTTTTTTTTTCTTCTCACAATTGATTGTAGAAAATTATTCATAGAATAGCTCTCTCGATGGTTTATACGTGAACATGGCTTTTTATTCATTACTTTTCGGGCGACATGTTGGTATCTCTTTCTATTTGAAAGCGTATTTTTTCTTGGCTTTACATCACGTTTTCCATATAAAAGGACGTGGAGTCTAAACAGAATAGTCTTCGGCTCTCTCGTTTCCCCGTAGTACTACTTGAGCACGCGCCCCCTTTTCTGCATGCACGCCGAGCATAAAAAGCGAAGCGTATCTAAAACATTGTTCTCTAATTTACCTTGCATAACGAAAGAGAAATATCAAAAGAAAAAGAGAGACACGCATATCGATCGCCAAGGCTACGTAATTGACGAAATAAAACGAGAAAATGGAAGACATTCACACGAAAGGTTTGCTATTTTCTCGCGAGCGTCGCCGAAACACGCAAAGATCATTGGCAACCTTTCAGGTCTCATTTCCATTAAGTACGATCCGACAATTGCAAATTTGTCCTGTGTTATAACTCATTTCCTCGTTATTGTATTCCCAGTCACGTGACGAGTAGAGAAATTCGGCTCCTAGACTTTTTAGTGCGCGGTTTCTTTTGGTTCATTGCAATCCGGATCACGATGCCATGAAGCTTATGTTTAGAGAGCCAATTCTTTCCTTCAGGGGCTCGTTCCGTTTCTAAAGCTACCAACCGCTAGCAACAGAGGTCACGTGACCATTACTTGACGAATAGAAACACTGCAAAACTTACACGAAATTGCCTAGAAATTTTATTTCCTTAACGTCGTGTGCTGGACAAATTTGATGCTTCCTGGGTCCCTTCAGACAATCAGATATCCGCTTTGCTCTGTGTCGATATATCTTGTCTAGCACTGTGGAGCATAGACTGATAACACATACTTAAAGTATCGACCATTATGCAAGCCAAGTATCACTTTCGTCTAGTCTGCAGTTGCTGTGGCAGGATTTTCTTCATGCCGTTTGTCTGCAAGAGGCGTTACTCCTTCATAAATAAACATCTCCATTTCGTCTGCTTTCTATTTTAAAAAACCTGCATTCCATAACACCCCATGACAAATAAATAACACGGTGATAACGTTGATAACAAAAGGTAAACTGGTGATAATACTTTTAAGGAGTATCGCTTCGTTCGTTGAGGAGGGGGGACTGCGACATGTCATAGTAAAACGCCTTGAATTTGTCATGAGGTCCGTGGTAAACAACACCCGATGTTGCTTAGACAGTAGCGCCACCAAGCGAAAAATTGCGACTACAGCGCTATTAGCGGTGAAAAAATGAACCACGTGTAGAAGATAGTGCTTAAATCTTTGAACCTCTTGTATTGCACTTGCCTCTAACAGTACTTTATTCGATTTTGCGTAAGATGTTGATAAGTGTTGGAAATTTTGTTTTTTAAGTTTGTTCAAGGATCGTATGGGACGTTTCGAGTGTTTAGTTCACATTGTAACCGCTGATGGCGCTGCTGGTCGAAGGATCCTGTTTGTTGGAGCAATTGCTTTAAGTCTAGGCGTTACTAATTCACTTAATGCCCTCCTATCTGCTGCTACAGCTCTTCCAACCTGACAGCTCCGAATCTTTGTCGTAATCTATTCTGTGTGCCCCAGCTTTTTCTTATTCTTATGATTTATTACTCTGCAGTATCGCTACTGTTAATTTCATAATCGTCGCAGTAGCAGTCCCAGTAGCCCAGCTCAGCAGCAGGTGCTACGATTAGCAGTAGCTATTTTAGCATTAGCATAGAACTAGCACTAGTGTAGTAATATTACTAGTAGCAGGGCAGTAGGAACTGTTCCACTGCACTAGTAGCTACATCAGTATCTGTAGTAGCAAAGACTTAGTTGCAATTGGTAGTGGTAGCTATTATGGTGTTGTAGCAGTAGCTGCTGTACTGTCAATAGCAGCTACCAGTAGGGTACTAGAAGCTACAGTAGTAACAGCAGTACAACCACTAGTAAGTAGCAACAAACTTACGGGATTTATGTTAAACTTCCAGCAGCTTTGACATGTGTTCTAACAAATGTGGTTCTTGGAATCCTGTTTAAAGATTCTCAGTGAGATTCTCTTGATTCTGAAAACTAAAAGCGAACACCCGTCGGTGCTCTCTAATGGAATTACAATGCGGTAGAAGCACAGAGACGAGGCGAAAAGCCGGTCAACCATTTCATGGGAGCACGTGGTAAGTGTCAGAGATCAGGACATCCACAAGAATCTTGGTACGATGCTGGGATTCACTTTTAAAGTTTCTCACACGAATCTCCAATACAGGAGCGTTACCAAATTTTCAATTAATTAAACTACTAATTCAGTAAAAGTAAGTAAGCAAACACTATCTCTGATTTGTCTGCGCTGCCGAAGAGTATCCACTGATACGCCCACTGAACAAACATCCTTTTAATTCAATTAGTTTCTTTTCCTACTTCACAAATTTACAAAACCGTCAAATTTCCCAAAGGTTAGTCTCCAAGTCCCACCTCTGTGGAGAAATGTTTCCCCACGGTTTGGGACCTTTTGGGAAATTGTTATTTTCCGAGTGCCTTTCTTCTCTGATTAATGAAGACATCGATCTGCTTTGAAGTTGGGCCAGAAAAAAAGAAAAGTGGCCAAAGAGATCGACGCAGAGTTTGTGGCGATTCTTTGGTCATTGATCATCGAAGATTCACCAAAACTCTTTCATCTTTCACATCTCTAAGGCACAGGGTCTTCTATTGCTGTTGTAATCTAGCTATTGCACTGTAGATGATGCCAGTATCACCCCGGGAATCTTGAAATCAGGGGATGTTATGATTCCTTGGAAGTGTGGGACCCCCCCCCCCCTACGGTTTATATTCGACGTGTTGATCCCATGTCTGCGGTTAAGTCACAGGAAATTGCGTGGTGAAGCTTTAATAATCATATTACGAGCTGCTACATCAGACATTGCTGCTGGTATATAGCTGTTTCATTTTGTAGTTTTAATCGATAACGTCTGAAGTCGGTGAAATATTGAACAAAAAATCTCAATCGATAAGTTGTTCAACTGATATTTTATTCAACTGACAGAATGTCTTAATAAACCAATGCCCTCAATCGATTCTAATCGATACAGCAATTCGATTTATGTTGTGGTCAATCGATCATCTCATTCGTTGGATCGATTCATTAGATCAATCAAGAGATTGTATAATGAGTCCACTCTGGAAAAAGTGGTGTGTGGTAATCAGTTAAGTATCCAAACAGATATGGCGGTGATACAAAGAAAGGGGTCAAAGGCAAATCAATATGGCGTTGAAGAGTAAATTGTTAGCCAAAAGAGGGAGTGGGAAAATGACTACTGGACAAGTGCCATCTCATTTGTAACAAATGACAAAGGTTTTCTTTGCTTTTTCTCTCGCTTCATTTGGGCCTCAAATTCTTTTGTAATAAGACAAAGAAAATTTTCTATCCTCTGCCGCATCGTCCCATCGATGGATCGATTTTCTTCCCTATTGTTACAAAGAAGGAACGCTGAGTTCATCACTTTTCTCTTTCAAGTCCCATTTTAAAAATTCATTCGATTCTGGTCACGTGGTTACGCTTTAATAACCATAGAAACTGAATAAGTCCTTACCCGTAGAAGTCACGGGCCATGTTCGACGAAACACTGCGAGAGTATTTCGCTTGATTACAATAGTGGACTTACAGCAAAGCAGTGCATACCTTAAAAACAGGTTCTTACCCTGAATTAGGTTTCAGTCTTAAGAGGGAAGTTCTTGGAGATTGTCAGGGGTCAAGGATCAAGCTGTCGGGATCATCCTTATTCTTGAACATCTTTTACCTCACCCAAGGCGGCTTATAATAAATGTCTCCAACTTTGATTAGAAACCTCAAAGTCGAGCATTTACTTGTACTAAAACTGTTCCAAGTAATAAAAATATAAACCGCATGTCTAAAACGTGTCACTGCGTGTTTGTTAGCAAAGCTTGCAACGTCACCTGGCGGTAGCCGACAGAACGAAACTGTGAACACTGCCACGTGGTCAGCAGATGTCTTACCGTGGACTCCTTGACATGCCGGAAAAGAAGCAGGTGCTATTGAACTTGTGTTTCTTAATAATTCAAGTAAAGGAGCATCTTTGAACCATTACTGGATTTTTCCAGACAGCTTTAAGCGCATCTTTTTCTGCGCATCGTTAGTAATGCATGCGTTGGTGTAACTTATTCATAGAGTGAGCGGTAGCCATTTTTTTACGGGATCAACGCCAAACATCCCAGTCACTTGAATGCCTAAAAATGGCTATTACTCATTAATTTCACGGGTAATGCGATATTCTCTTAGTTCGTAGGTAAACCCGTCGTTGCTATGGCAATAGATGTCTTCATCACAATGTGGAAGTAAAAGACAATGTTTGGTGGGAAAATGGCCTCCTGCCAAGGAGCCAAATGCGCTTACCAAACAATGCCTCCTTAAGCCTGTGTGAAGAATAATAAAAAAAGATCCGCAGTCAGAAGTGGAGCAGCCAGCGTCGTTCCCTCTCGCCTTACAGAAGAGGATAACGTCACTTCACATGAAGGCTTAACGAGAATTAATACATCATTCACCATCAATAGGCCTAGTTTTCTAACCACTACATCCTAATGATTCGTTTTGTGCTTCACAATTTTTTACTTCCTTACCTATTGTAAATCTTCAAGACTAGAAAACACTCAAGTAAACAATAAAAAAGTTCAACAACAGCCAGGCTAATTGTATAAAGCAGCCTTTGTGGTACGCTGGTTGGTCTTAAAAATGGTAGTTTGCGCGTGGCGAGCGTTTTACGACACCCCGGAAACGCATACTCCATAGAACTCAGTTGTGTGTATTGAACGTAACCTTAAAATCGACCATTGGTTCTTTCAGCGGCTTTTATAGCATCATTTCGCCATACACTCCCGTTGTTTACCTGGAACCACCCCGTCCCTCAACTTCCCCAAAAAAGTCTCCAAGTTTTAGTTTCGTATACGTTTCTCAGTGTGCACTATTGATGTAGTCTGTAATGCCAAATCCTGGGCGTTTCCTTGTTTCGCAGCCGTCAATACTTTGACTAATGTTTTGCTAGTTTGTCGTGAATTAAGCTTGAGCGAAGGTACGAATGATGACGAATTGAGGGCTGCTAAAGGTACACGTACCGGTCGGCACCAGGTGCTGGTAGAGTCTTGCAAGAAACTCTCCGAAAAACAGGCATGCAAGACCTTACAGGGCACTTTTTTGGATCACGCTGAAACAATTATCTGCAAGCTACTGTGCTATCATCATTGTGTACTGCACGGTGATATTATAACCCAAAAACAAAAAAGTATCTTTCACCGAAAGTATCAAGTAACGGTGTCTCTTTAAGATAGAGACGTCCGGAAAAAAATGCCTGCTATGAAAGCATACGTGAAGAGGTGAGCTGTTCATTAGCTACATGTCCTGAAAACAGTACGGCGACGGTACTCGAGTTACATGTACGCTTCCCCAGTCGTAGTTGTCCGCTTAAGGAACATAAAGCTTAAATTTTGTCTGTTTAGGCCTGAAATATCATGGGGGTACGTGCACTTCAGTATGAGAGACAATATGAAGCAAGATGAAGAAAATAACAGGCTGAGGATAGGCCATGACAGCTATGTTATTGCGTGTCGTGAGATAAGAGTTACCTTGGGAATTGTTACACAGTGGCTAAGACGACCTCTGTAGGTTAAAAGAACACGGTGCTGCTTTATCTGGCAAACCAGAAAAATGGCTTAAGCCCAAATGACTTTCGCCAACGTCTTCGAGACTCAAGGAATTCAATATTCGATCAAGAATGCAATTATTGGGAGCAGTCCCCTTTTTTCATTTTTGCTCCTTTTTTGGTTGAGTGAATAAGGATTAAAATAAATATTCTCTTAAAATAGAAAAGCTAACTTTATGAGACGCAGTTCCTTGAGGAGCCATCCATGAAAAGGACATAGCGTCTCCTACCGTTTGTATCTCCCAAGCTGCAACCCGAAGCATTCTAAGAGTCGTATGTTACCTTTCCCAATTCATGAGAAACTTTCGGGTCAGCCCTTCTCTTCCTTTGGGGGAAAAAAGCTAAGAAAACTTATTCGTCAAGATTTTATACCAACCTCAACTTCTCTTCTATTCTTGTGAAATAACCTTAATACCTGGGGTTTGATGATAGGCATAAAGTTGTCTCCTTGTAAAATGTGCACAGCGTGTACTGTAGAGGTGTCAAAGTTAAACAATAATCAGAACAAGTGTTTCAGTTTTAAAAAAATGGAGAGAGAAACTATCAATTCTGAGACATACAGTGAAGAGGCAGAGCTTGCAACTATTTATCACGCTGTTCATACAACGGGAGTCACATCAGAACAATAACTTGAAAATTTATAACACGGAGGTAGAATGAGGTGGTGTATTGTTTTGGTCCAAGTCCAAGGCAGTTAAATCAAGATAGCAGATTTCTGCACCCCAACGTACAACCACTGCCACCGACGTGGTATTCGAAGCGCCAAATCCGCTGCACCGCACACGTCGTAAAGCCGCACGGATTTGTTTGGTAGGGGAGTGTAGTGAATAGGTAAAGCCAGTTTCGATGGAGCCGTCCCAATCAGTAGTGTGCGCTACCCGAAGCTGACAGCATATGCCGAGCTCAAGCTAATTTTAGCCGGCTTGTTCTTCAAGCATATCTGGTGCACGTTTTACTCAATCGGTTCCATGGTTAATCGGATTGTTTTAAGCGCATCAGTAAACTCTGGCAACTACTTATGAATCCGCAGTGTGTATAAATACTAAGCGCGTGGACGAAAACGAACAGCTAAATATAGCTCTTCGTACTTCACAAAACGAGGGCATTCTATTCGTTTCTGTGAATATTGTTCTCAGATTTTCCTAAACGCAAAGCAAACGATTAAACAGTTGCCAGTAGCCAAAACTGAGGGGTAAAAACACCAAGTCCCTAAAACTAGTCTGTACGTTTGTACTTTAAGAAGATATGAGGCATAGGCAGCATTTAACGAGTCAAGGACGCCTTGATCTACGGGTGCCGAGATATTGAGTTTGTTCCCTCTTGTATTTTTTCAACCTCTTGTTGAGAGAAAAGAGGTGTTTAAAAGTTGCTCGATAAACGACAAAACTTCTTGGAGCTTCAAACTTGTTATTTCTTGCACCTATTAGCTCTCCCGTCAAGAGAAGGAGGGTGCTTGAACATTAATGAACCTCTATGTCTATCACGTATGGGCAACATAATGTTCATTACCTATCCTTTTCCCTAATATGTGCATACGTTTCTTAAAATCTTGATTTTTGAAGTTACTTTTCTGCGTTTTAACTTTACGGGGAAACTGAAATTGCGATACAGTGCGCAAGCAAAAAGACAAGACTTTTCTGTGGTCGAGTCATGCTTAAGTTATATGATCTACCGAGTGTAATAATGTCGGAGACTTTTGGTAGGGAGCGGCTGAGGAACGAATTTTGCATACCTTAGCGCCCTGTCAGGATAAGTCATGCATGCATGTTTCTTCTGGAAGGTAAAATTCTGTCCCTTTATGTGAAGTCTGTCGAACATGCTTTGAAGAGTTCTGCGTGGAATTTACGATCGTCCATTTGCGTGCCCACTGCAGAACGGCCAGGTCTAGTGTTCTACTAGAGACAGAAAAAGAGTGGCACCACCAACACACAACTTGGACACAAACTTTTAGTGGAGAAAATAAAATTGGACCATAATGCTTGTCCGGAAAGTACTTGTCTCCAAAGTTATTTGCTGGGTTTCTCTGTGTTTATTGGTCGGCATACGCGCCAGTGAATTCCCAGAGCGGGAATGCTGTGACGGTGTCAATCTACCGGACAGTCCACAACCGCCGCGACCCGATGAAACCGTCTTCAGCAATGTAATTGAAAATCCCTTTAACGAGCGGCACAACTCGTTCTCTTTGGATAGTAACAGTTTCCCCGAATACTACCCGGAAATCGTACCTCCTGAACGAGAAGCGCCCGAGTCCAGGCCGGTTGATTTAGACAATGCCATTGAAACAACGACAGGTATACTTTCATTAACCTCAGCTGAAAGCATTATGCAGTCGATTGGTGGGTTATGGCTTTATAAGCATCGAATCAATACGTTATATTATTCAGAGAAAACTATCGTTTGCATGGAAAGCGCAATAACTTGCTTTACACTGCGTGGCACCTTATCTCCCATCGGGTACATGTGGAAGGTGAAACAGATTTGTCAAGCATACCTCCACTACTCAGGTTTGACATTTCTCCCCTGACCTTGTTCATTATGGCAAAAACAGTGCATGCTTGCGGACAAATGACTGCGTTCTTAATGACCAAACCTAATCTCAATACTCCAATTTTTCTTCCTGAAAATGTGAAATTGCAGGAGACGGCTGAAGTGCAGTGATTTCTTTTCTGTGTATTCGATATGTCACGACTGTCAGCATATTATATTCAGGCTCCAGTTTCAACAGCTTTGAGTGTAAAGCAAAATATTTCTGAAACGTATATTTTTAGAGTGAATTATTGCTAGCGCTCTTCTCGGGTTATTCTTAAAATGCATTAGTCAAGTGAAGTGTATAGTGATCTTCATAAGGTATTCAGTCTAATTCCCCAGCGCAACGGTTTGTATATCTTGGACTTACAGTCTCCGTAGCAACGCTGTAACATAGAATTATTGAAATACCCCGCAAAACTATGACCATAAGGTTCCAGTTACGCAACCACATTACACCCGTTACCTGTGGAGATTATTAGTTGTTCTTTCTTATTCTGGAATAGTAACGTTCAGCATATTTACTATGTACCAACCTCGTTGAAACTTTGTGAGCTAACTTGATAGAAAAGTCTGACCCTGTGGTCAACTTATTCTCGTCACAGTAAAGTAATAGATTTACTCAACTTCACCTTGGACTTTCACAATGCATAAGAAACTTTGGTTTTAGATTGGTTTTATCTTCACATTAATTTATAGTGGAAATCAGTCTCACATTAGAACCCCATGAAATACCTTAAGTACACATAGCGAGCCAGAAAAAAATGTTCAAATTTTTTCTTCTCGGATGGCCAAATGGTGCGCCCCACTTTTCCTCTTAAAGGTGTATTTAAGCGAACAATGATTTCTTTATTATACTTCCCTACGATGGCTAAATGATAATGGCTTCTTTCTAACAATTCAATCAAACCTTTAATGCGAATAAAAGCTCTTCTTCATGTGAAAGCACACGTTAAAATAACACAGTTTTGCTTGAAGAGGTTCGATACTTCATTCGAAAGAAAATTATTTAAGTTCTCAAAGAAAGAGAAAACTTTTCTGAAGACTTCGAAACTTTTATGTTTTTGGAAAGCTTCCCACGTCGTGCACAAGTTGAGCTTTTTCTCGCCTCGGTTGGCTTTTTTTACCTAGTGGAATTTCTTCATCATGAGGAACGCTGGGGACTCAGAGTTCCTCGCCTTATCTACATACATATGACAAGAACCACATAACAGGTTCAGAAGAGTATTCTACTAATAGTTGTCATCATTCGTCTCCACATGATGTTTACACTTGTTTTCTTTTTCTGTGATAGGCTTGGAACCTGGGAAGGCCATTCTTGATTGTCTTCTGGCACGGCAACTGTGCACGGAACAAGCATCCTGTTCATCAATGCTAACAGTAATCCGCTATATTTGCGGATTAGACACAGGTAAACATGCATGTGTTCGCTTGATGAGACCTCCTTTCTTCCTTCTCCCTAATCAATAAGTTCGCCATCACTAACCTCTTTTGCGGTGAAGAGTCAAGAGAATAGGGGATGATTACTTTTCAGTGATCACTTTCGTTACACATCCGTGTCATAGTAAAAATAGTCCAAACTAACAGAACCAATTTACCAAGTTTGCTTCAAAGGAAACCGACTCAGCTGGAATGGAATTGGCATGTTTCTGCTTCATACGTTGCTGCCTTTAACGTATACACAACATGACAAGTTGGTTTGTCTTGAAACATGCTTTTACGTCACAGCAATGTGAGCTTTGTTGTCTAACCTGTCTATAGGACAGTGCGGATAAGGAAAAAAGTTATACGCAGCGTAAGAACTTTTCACTGTCACTTTACGTGTCGATCGAACAAGGTGAATACCTTTCTTGGCTTATTTATCCTTGGAGAAAATAAGCACGAAAATCGATTACAAGCTAAAAGAAAAATCGATGTTACGAGAAATAGTCCAAACTAAGAGAAGAGCCATGTCATAACAAGGCCACTTCATTAAAATTAACGATGTTTGATGATACCCTTCCTGGAACAGTGAGCTTAGGTAGAGATTATAATTGTTATTAATGCTCACTTCAAGACCGTGCCAGATTTCCCTTAGATATCCATCCCCAAACATTTGAAAGCATTTAGCCAAGAATTTTGTACGTTATTGTTAGGGAGTAGAAGGTTAAATGATACGTTGTGTAATTAATACATACGTGCAGTCGACTCTGATAGCCACAGTATAATTAAGGGATGTCTATCATATACGCCGACTAAGTCTATGTGCTAATAACTGCTCCCGGTTACTACGGTTTGTTTGGATATAGTAAAACGCATTTAAAATAGGTGTAGCACTTAAGATGTTGGAAAAACAAAAAATTAATGAGCTTGGCGGGGAACACCAGTTTGACATCTGGCCCGCTGTGATGGGGCTATCGAGTTTTCTTTGTCACTTTTTTCAGAAACTTTCCCCTGCTGATGAGTCCAACTTTTCTTCATTACAGGCAGCGGCTGGTTAATGTAGATGACAATGCGTTCCCCTGAAACAAAGATAAACCTAAACCTAACTTGAAACAATTAATAATTTATTTAGAACAGATTTTAAACGTTTATCTTCTCAGTTGCCTGCGCCACTGCAACAGTCACGAAATGTCAGGCTGGGCTGAGAACCTTGCAAGCATTCCCCTTCTTCCGGCCCACGTGCCTGTGCCGCGAGCCCCACCTGGACCCCGAGTGCAACGGATTTCGCAACTTTCTTTTCGATCATCCTTGCATGGTAGCGACACAGAGAGGTATGGAAAAATAATGTTTGTGACTGTACCAGAAAAATGGTAAATCCACAAAAACTATTGGAATTTTTCTTTAGAAAAAGATAAATATCCATTTGATGCCCTACCGATATGTACCCACGCAATGGAAGTGTGCCAGACAGATTCTGAATGCATCAGTATTTACAACAATTTCAGAGATCAATGCAAAGTCAAGGAAGGGCGTTGTCGCATGGAGAACCGGTAAACTGAGCTGTCGATTCTAACTTTGACTTTTATGACGAGTGAGCTTGAGCTCACAGAGTTTTATTTGAACATTCTTCCCCCATGCTTCTCATTTTAATACTTCTACCCACGTCTTTTTCATGTCGATAACGTCGTTTTGCATTGCAGAGATGACTGCTACAACGCATGGAGAAGTTTGCGAACTACGCCTCTCTTCGGTTGCATTTGCCCGAACAATCAGAGCAAGAAGAGGTGTGACCGGGTGTACACTTCGATATACAATAACTCCTGTATCGGTAAGTTATGCATAGACGTGCCGTGATAGCAGCCATTGATTACCGATATCCGAGCCGTGCTATGATTTACATGCATAAGCTGTGTGTTCCAAATATTCTACTTTTTTTGTGTTCACTCAGTATATATGTGTGTTATTCTAGTTGCTGGTAGCTAAGGAAGACATGAACAGTTTATTTGCAATTCTTTACCCAAAACCCATACCCCATGCCAGTACAAAAAATAAAAACGCAACGTTGCCAACTGTACGCATGAAGCTGCAGTGCAACACGATTGTTTTGTTATCTTCATTTTTCTTGTAATTTTATTAAATTGGAAAATACGCATGAACATTTCGGTTTATTGTTTATCTTATGTTGTTTTAATTTCTTTTCGTTTTTAGGAGAATTCTTTTTAGTTACTTCAGCTGGGCACAACGTACAGCATGCGCCAGATAAACCTACTTTAGTTCATTTTGACCCAATACCACTCACACCCTTCAAAACCACTATGGAACCCCAGCGCAAAGTTGATGTTAAGTCTCGCACTATGGCTATGGCTGCTGCCCACACCTATTCCCCGACCAGCTTACAGCACTCGTTGTCTAGAGATGCCAATCCGAGGATATCGGCGAGTAAAAGTGACCGTCAAAGACGCTTTGTTGCAGGCCGTTCCAAAGGCGATTACGGCATCTCTTCCGCTCTAAGCGTGCACAACCCAATGATAGATTCAGTAGCTAGCCAGCGAGACTTCTTTTTCGAGGTCCAAGGTATTAGTCACGTGGTCTCCACCTCGACCTCCCTGAGGAACGACAACTCTTCCATCACAACAGCCAGCCGCAGTAACTCTAGCAATACTAGTAGGTTCCGTAAGACAAAAAAAAACAAAACAAAAAACAAAAACAAAAGCACATAGCTCTTTGTTCCGTTGAGTGTTTTTATAGGGTTCACAACTCCAAAATAGAAATGTGGTCTAAAAAAATGGAATACCCAAGTATTCTAAGATAAACCCTTTCCGGTTTGTTGTCTCGCTTTAGCCAACGCTAACTGGTTTCCACGGCAACGGAAGGGGCTTCGGTTCAAATGTCAATTATTAATGCAAATTGGAGTTGTTTATCCCTCTGCACATTCTCGTTTCACATCTCTCTCTCTCTTTCTCTCTCTCTTCCCTATCTTCACCTTAGCTTGCATTTTGGTATATCACTCTTATGTAAAACAAGTTGAGTTAGACAGAGGTGACTTAAATAAGTTCATTACTTCATAATTGATATCAAAAGTGTAGCATGTTAACACTTGTTAATTGCTTTCCAGCATGCACTAGAAACACTGCATGCACCTAATCTGATTTTCAAGCCAATCACCCTTGAAACGGGCAGTTTTCCTCAACTATTCTCAAAAAGACACTTCAAGCATAGTTTCTCTCTTGTCCGTTCCATTGATATTTCATAATCAGTGTTTTGCTTCAATGCTTATGAACGAGAAAACCGTGTGGAGGCATTCTGCAAGTAAAAATAACAAGTCTAACTGAATACACCCCCTGTTCGTCGTCTTGCTAACGTTTCCATAAATGTGAAGCTGCCACTTGCTGTTCTCGAAAACTTTAAATTTGAGTGGATCATCTTAAGTTTTTGTTTCTATTGTTTTGAAAGTGTTTCCAGAGGAAACTGACATTAGACCTGTGATGTTCCAAAGCACATGTCATCGGGCCCAAAGTCAGTGCCAGTTGGATCAAGGCTGTCGACGACATCTCGACCTTGTGTTCCGATACTGTGATTCGTATACGTGCAATCGAGACCTTTGCATGCAAGCCCTTCAAGGCTTCTATAAAAATGCTCCCTCGCAGTTTGCGCTTGAAGTTGCATTCTGCGTGTGCAAGTAAGACAATGTTCACATTCTATTTTATATTTACTGTGGTTTAGTATGCAATACGCGCGTATACTGACTGAACATTTCCTTATTAGGAAAAGTAGTGATCGAAACGACGCTTGTCTCATTGCCCAAGAGAAGTTGCACCCTGGATGTGCCCGCCGGTCAGACAGATTGCCACCAACAATGGAAGGAGGCAACACGAACCCTGCAAATTACATCAGCCCCTGCAATCAACTTGTGGACGACTGTAAAGCTCATCCTGACTGCAGGTTAGTAGAATCACAGCAACAACTAGGCGGTAAAACATTTTAGAAGTGGCATGTGTTTATGCTGCAATGAAAAAAAAATGACACTGAACTCGTTAACAGGCCCAGACTAGAGTTTTACGAGCAAGCTTGTGCGGTGGATGTGGCTACAAAGGGATGTGCAGGACCACCAGCCCGATGTCGCCAAGCTGTGCTAGATGTCTTGGGAACTGAATTACGTACCACATGTACCTGTCGCGGAGGAGATATTCTTTCACTATACGAATGTCTAGAGTGGCAGAAACTCTTATGGCTAAATCCGTGTGTCGGTAAGAATTATTTGAAACAAACTGAAATCATCGTTTGGAGTTCAGTGAAATTGTGCTTGCAGTTGAAGCTCAGAGGGATTTCCATAAGATTCAGGGTAACATCATATCCGTACCAGTTGCGACTTCCACTGTCGCGCAATCCACTTTGCGCTACACTAAACCGATGGAAGATAACCGCGATGGACAGGAGGACGACGAACCACCGCAAGTTGAAGTGGTGCACGACACGGGAGAAAATCACACCGAAGCTTCAACTTTGGCGTATTCTACTACAACGACGACATCTTCACTAACGACTGCACCCTCAAGTAATAGCTTTACGTCCATAAATAAGATCAAGTTTGCCTTAAATGCAATTATCGTGTAGGATTTTGCGTTTTAACAAGGACTGAGCGGAGTATAAAAATCCCGCTAGGAACGGGACGGAGGGTAAATCGCTATTTTCTCCATATAATAGTGTTAGTGTAATTCTAAGAATTGAAGGTATTGAATAACCTTAAATAAATAGTTATAATTGTTGCTACTGCTCTTGCTAAGAAAATATTGATTCGATATCTGAAACGGAGAAAACTTGTGTTTTTTCTTCTCTCCCAAAGGTTGGATTAAGTTACCGCACTCTTATCCCAGCATAATTAGTGCAAATAGATTGTTCCTTCCATATTTTAATAGCAAGTTCTGTTGGTTTAATAGAGATTGTCCACAAAACCTTTTTAAATAACTAAGATAGAGCTCTCGTCGAATTTAGCATTCATTGTGCAAACAGGAAAACGAAATACTTGTGATCAAAGCATGAAAATGCAAGTTTGCTAAGACAGTTTCTCCGGAAGAATGCCGTAATGCCTTATCAGATTTTCTAACTCAGACTAGGAACCTTCCGAATTATTTATTCCAGTGTTTCACACACGGGTAGTGGAATAGAGATTGTTCATTGCTCATGGGTGTCGACTCGAAACTCCCAACGGGAATGCCGAAAACCAGGCAGCTCCCCTTTGCCAGAGAGCATCACATCTATTTATTTATGTTTCCCTTCCGACACTTAAGCTAAAGGTCCTAAACAGCATTTTTTCTTCGTATTCTACTAAACAGGATGAGTGCTACATTTCCTCTGTTTCTAATCCTTATTTGTCTGGACACAACAAGTGTTCGGGTAACGTCTACAGTGTTCAATTAGACGCACCTAATGACAGCACTAGTGTTACTTAATGATTTACGCGCAGCCTGATGAGTACAACTTGAACGCTCGGGGCTAACTCCTGAAGTTGATACTCGTCAGGGTGCAAATTTTTCACTGTCTCAAACTCAGTCAGCTCCTAAGCGTTCTAGCCTAGTTATTATTTGCAACTGCCACCTTCAATCCTACTACACAAGCTAAAATTAGATGAAATTTTTGAAACGCTGACTTAAAAAGAACCAAATATACATTCGCGATTTAAAAATATCGATTATTCCATGTCTATTCTTAAAACATAGGGCTCGTGCTGCATGCTACCTACCTATCGATTACATAGATCTTTACGTCTTAGGAAACAAGGGTCCGAAACACAATGAATAGTTCATGCCTGCCTGATACAGTTTCACAAGAGTATTAAATATTTGATAAATTTTTCGTTCATTCTTAATTACTATGTGTTGTTTAAGAGTATTTTGTGTCGTCTAGTTTTATAGGGAGGACGATCCAGACTGTTCCGAAATCTGTCGCTGCATTCTGAGCGACAATCTGGAAAACCTGACATGTTCCACTTACTGTGCCGAGCGCAAACCCTGCAACACGGCGGCTGCCAACTACAGTCACTCGGCCGCGTCCTTCCAAGCGTATCGCGGCGAGTGCATTTGTCTTTCTGGTGTTTTCGTATGCGCTCGACCTGATCCTGGTAATTTGACGATACAACATACATATCCCAAGATATCATAGCAAATCCTAACAAAACAATGAATGTACTAGAGGTACAAGAGAAATAATTTCTATAATGGGGTTGTTGACTTCAAGAGGAGTATATTTCAAAGCAAACTGAATTGTAATCATGAAAATGGATAGCTCTTTTACGATCGAATCCATCATTTCATGCTCGCGTGGAAGCTTTCTATCGTCTATTCCCTATAGAAATATCACAGCGATATGAGAATGTCTCATTCCGGCTCACATATAAATCGAAACCAATTTCAAATTTTACAAACTAACCCTTCTTCGCTTAAATTAAAATACACTAATATCTGATAAATCGGTTTATTAGCACAATACACACTATCGTTGGGAGTATTCCTCTTCCTCGGATACAGCCAAACAGACGAGAAAGCGATGGAACGTTGGACCAATCTGAGTATCTCGAAACACGTTCTAGAAAAACTACAGCAACTGATTCGGCAGTTTAACGAAAACGTACTATGATCACAATTCATTATCTTGACACAGACTGATCAGTAATTTTATACTTAGTACGAATGCCGAATATCAATCCATGATCACATTCAAGGGAATCTGATCTTGCAAGTTCGTCTTGCAGAACTGGATGTTCCTCGAGCGAACAACAGTTCCGTTACTTACGAGATGCTGAAAAAAGAAAAGGTACTCTTTAAAATAAACCTTTATTTTTTAAATGTCCTTTACGGAACTTGGGGTCACAGGTGAACTGTTCAGCAACTGCCAACCGCATTCGGCACATGATCAACGCTAAGCTGCCCGAGCTTCACGAAGACGAGTTACTATCAGTGATCAAAGTGTCGGATATCAGTGTCAATCTGCCAGAACCGCGTCGCAGCTGCTCTTCATTAACACTTCCATCATTGATTATTCACCCCTTGTGTTTAATGATAATCAGCATTATCACTCACACCTGCCACCTTAGATGAGTCTCTCCCTCCATTAAAAATAATAATAACTTCTAGTCTAATCCCCGAAACCAGAACCCCTCATATGCTCAATGCACAAAGCTTGTATCATCACTCAGTTAGCTTTTATTTAGTTGTTGAAATCCACTGTATAGTGTTTTGTGTGTGTGTGTGTGTGTGTGTGTGTGTATTAAACTGAAGAGGTGAAGATCTAGGTTTCGAGACTATTTTCGAATGTATGAAAAGACACTCCTGGCGTTCCTAAATTTTCTATTTATATAACTTTGTACAACATGAGAAATCGTGCACAAGCCCTGGTTGGTGATCGCACTTCTTTATTTCTGTTGACTTTATCGTTAGATTTTTGCGAAATATGGATTTATATTCTCCCACTCGTTGTTTGAAAAAAATTTGCAACAAAAAAAATAGCCTCTATCTCTTTTCCTTCTCTTGGCAAAAAGCAATTTGACTCCTTTCACAGTCGTTAGGGTTGGATTTTTTTTCTTCCAGGTGCCTTGCTGCTTTGTGAAGTGAAAGTTAACCGAGCATGGAAGTCTATGACTTATAACCTCTTTTGCCATTTTTTTCTACAAAAAAATGTACTGATTTTCCAGAAATGAATACAAGTATGCACGACCCCCTCTGAACGGTACAGCACATTTCCAAGTACTAAGTTTCGGTATACATTCATTTATTAGCGTCTTTTATATTCAAGTTAACATAATAACTGACAACTCCCTGGGTAAAATACCCAGTATAACAATCTATTTGCTGTTTCCTCCCAGTTCGGTGTACGCATGTATTATTCATGTCACTTGGAGTTGAGTCTCTGGTACAACAAGGTAATTCAACTAATGAATCTTCTCCAACCTGGGTCTCGTTCAAGTACTGAAACGAGATTTAGCGATAGCAACTTGAAACAGAACTTTTTGCAAGCAAAACATCTTCACTGGAAAGTACACAAACGTTTCGTATAACTTAAAGATTCGTATCAAAGTTTAAGTTATTTGCTTTGGAAGTTCATAGACTCTGCTGGTCTTATGGGTTTCTGCATCCGTTCATTTAGATATATTTTTGGATTTGGCACACACTAGCTTAGAGAGTATATTTGTTTCTCAAGGTTGGAATGGAGGAAGTGCTGATTCCGGTATGCACTTTTCTTCAAACATGACACTAGTTCAAAGGAAAATATATAAAAAAAATCCTGAATATGATTTCCATGCATCAAAACTTCGGAAATGGGAAAAGAAAAGAAAATACAATGCATTTCAATGTACAGTTGAAGGAGCACATGGTAGATTTGATGTTTGATAACATTTTTCATATTTTTGATACGCAAATAACTGAAGATAATATAGAAATAATAATATACATTCATAAAAAATATTTTTAAATAACAAATAACTGGTAAATGGGTATATAAAATAAATAAGAAATTAATAAATTTTTTATTTTCTTCTCACGGGTTGCTGTTTATCCACCACCTGCATTTGTCCGTTGCTAAATAAATTTAAAAACTTTGCGTGGGTTTGACAGGACAGGACAGGAAGAAACAAAACAAAAGGGAAGACTGCGGCTTTTCTTCTTGTCACTTCGTCATTTTCTTTTTAAAATTCACACTTTTGGCAAAGCAAAATTACTTTTCATTAAAACTATTTTAACAATTTGATATGCTTTTGTTTTCCTAAGACTTTTAGGACGTCTGTTTTTATTTGTAAAGCAAATTTTAGCAACTACAAAATGGACTCTTTGAAAGAGCTTGGCGTTTTAAGCCATGTCACAGAATTTATTGAGGGTATTTCATTCTTAATTTTCGTTGAAATTTATTTAAATCTTCATTTTTCTGCAGATCGCCTGTATTTTGCAACTGCGTCCACTTCCGTTAAATTAAAATCCGCATCAAACACCCATTTTTTTAATGTTGATGATCAGTACGTTTACCGCAATTTTTACTCGGATTTTGGGCCGCTGAACCTTGCGATGGTTTACCGATATTGCCAGAAAATAAACCGAAAACTAAAGGTATTTTGATCATTCTTGTAAATGGAATCTTTACTTTATTTTGAGTAAAACTGAAGGCCCCCGCACTTTCACAGAAAATTCTGGTTCACTACACTACAGACGATCCTGAAAAACGAGCAAACGCAGCCTTCCTTGTTGGATGTTATGCTGTAATACCATTTAATCTTCTTTATTAAAATAAAAATGTATGAACCTGAATTTTATTACAGATTATTTATTTAAACAAAAGTCCTGAAGACGTCCTGAAGATTCTCGAGCAAGGAAACCACAAGCCGTATCTGCCGTTTCGGTAAATAGCCACAATTTTTTTCTCAATAACCATGAAATATATTCTAAAAAGTATAATCAAGCTAATTTAATTTTTATTTTCAGTGACGCGTCTTTTGGTTTTGTCTACCACACGATATCGCATTTATCCTGTTTCAGAGCATTGCAAAAAGCTATTAAATTCAACTTTTTCGATATGGAGGATTTCGACGTCAAGGAATACGAATATTTTGAAGTATAAAATCCGTAACATTATTTTGATACTTCAATAAATGATTATTTTCGCAGCGAGTCGAGACAGGGGATTTCAACTGGATTGTCCCAGGCAAGTTCCTCGCTTTCTGTGGGCCTCACTCGGTTCAGAAAGAGGAGGAGGGTCAACATACGCCCGAGTCGTACTTCCTTATTTCCGCAAGCACAACGTCACCACGATCATCCGACTCAACAAACGAATCTATGAGGCTTCTCGATTCACTCAAGCGGGTTTCATTCACAGGGACCTGATCTACACAGACGGCAGTACTCCATCAGACGCTATAGTGGATATCTTTCTCAGTGCGTGTGAATCTAGTCCTGGAGCTGTAGCAGTACATTGTAAAGGTTGTTCAAGCAACTATGAATAAGGTTGAACAAAAAATAGTTATAACTTTCTGTAAATAGCTGGTCTGGGTCGAACTGGAACTTTGATAAGCTGCTACCTGATGAAGCATTATAAATTCACTGCCCATGAAGCGATTGCCTGGTTGCGAGTTTGTAGACCTGGTTCCGTGATCGGCCATCAACAAACGTGGCTCGAAGAGTAATGCAATTCCTTAATTTGGAAAAAATTGAAGTTAATTTACTGTATTTTTAGAAAGCAACTTCAGTTATGGCTAGCCGGTGATTCTTACCTTGATACTCACAAAGACTGTCCACTCGGAGTTCGTTGCAGGTTTCCCGTCTACAGTCGGCTTGAGAACGAGGCAAAGGGCAACGGGAATGTTTCCAGCGTGCTTGGTATCCTCGGAAACTTTAAACTAGAGGACTGCACTGTTGAAGAAGCAAATAACCAAGAAAACGCCATGGAAGAAGATTCTGGAGATAAAATTCTTAACGAGGAAGAAATAATTTGTAACGGACTCAGTCAGGGAGACCGACTGAACCAAATCAAAGCTCTGCGGAAACATCTCCGAGCAAACACTATGTGCCCAGTGAGGTACAGAAACATAAATATTCACAAAAATAAAATAAAATAATATAATGTTTCTTTTGGCCAAAAAATAGTGTTGAGGACCCCAGCCGTTCGAGGAGTAGGACATCGCAGAAAGCCGCAGTCTTTCCAAAGATCTCGGTCATCGGGTCGCCCCTGAAATCGAATCGAGTCAGCACGACAGTAGCCATGAATCATTTTCTACAAACATCTTCCTCCAGCGAAAAATTCACTAATAAAAGGTTTTATCCAGAGCTTTGCTTACTTTGCAGTTATCTCTAGATTTAGTAGGAAAATAGTATTTATAACTTAAAACTTAGTTTTGCTCGAATATTGTAAAATTTAACCGTAACTTGTTTTGGCGGGTCAGACGAGCCAAGCTGGCAGGTTTCGCTTTCTCCAGGACGCATGTCCGAGGTTTCCCGCTGCGTTTGCTGCGGTCCTCGGTGCTCAAACGCCGCGTCAGGACCGCAGCTTCTGAGGTGCTGGTCGCATCCCATCGGGTGACCGTAGCAGCTGAAACCGTCCAAGGAAAAGCAGTCAACTTCAAACAGGGCCACAGGTTTAAAACCTAACCTCCTCCACCTGGGTTGCACTGGACCAATAGCTTCACCGATTAATTTTTAATTTAAAAAATCCCTAATTGGTTAAAAGGCATGGTTCCCCCAAGTTCTAACTAATTTTTATTTTTGCTTGCTTTCAACTAATCCATGGGTTTAAAAAATCTTATTGATAAAGATTAATATTTTAATTAAGTTTGATTTTATTTTCAGTTCCAGCGTGATGTCCAGCCTCTCGAAACGTCGCCTGTAAACCAAACGGAGCACGGATTGATAAATGTTCTCCAGCTTTAATGAAACCTTTTAAAAATTCTCGTTTTCCTTTTAAAATATGCTTTTCTTGCAAGTAAGACTCACTTCACAGAAAACAATGAAATTACCACCAGTATTTAAGTCTCCAACATTTCTTTACTTGCAATACAACATTTAAATTCTATGTTAGACGTTATTTAAGTTATTTATGGAAAAAAAAAATTTGCGTAATTCAGTGGCTTCAGCGATCATCTCTTCTTCGGTTCGCCACTGAGGTTCGCCTTTATCATGGGTTTGCAGTTTTTCGTAAATATCGTCGTTTCGCTGGAAATCACCAGGTCGTCTCGGCAGAATGTGGACGTGCACATGCTACACATACAAAATAATTAATCATGAAATTCAGAAAATTAATAAATTATATGAATACGCAAATAGTTTGTCCAGCATCAGGTCCATCTTGCACTGTGACGTTGGACGAGGAAACGTTATGAAATTTCTCCATCCCGATTTGCACTTTCTGCGCTGTCTGAAACAAATCTGAAATTTCCTCTGGTTTCAAGTCCTGGAGACGTGTTACGAGTCTTAAAGGTATCACCAAAACGTCTAAAAAACAAAAACTGAACTGATTTTTTTTTTTATAATTCACAAAAGCGCTAACGTACGTCCTGGAACGACACACTTCTTGTTAACGAAAGCAATGGACGTTTTTCCACAGAAAAAAACCATTGATCCCGCAACAGTCACCTGTCCGAACTGGAAGATTTCATCGTCTGTTGGAAGACTTTGCAGGGCTTCTGTTTGTTCGTAGACATTGTAACGTCGATGATTCCAGACTGGCATTTCTTTGCGAATCTTCTTGAGATATTTCGTATCAATTTCTGCAACTGCGATTCCCGTTCCCTCTCGGCACTGGGCCACGATAGTTCCCCAAGGGTCTACAATCTTTTTTTCCAACATTTATTTTTATTTAAAAATTTTATGGTTAAGATTAAATTACCATTGCATGGCCATAAGAAGCTCGTTTAGCATTATGCGATCCCGTCTGAGCTGCGGCCACAACATAACACTGTGTCTCGATAGCTCGACTGCGTAAGAGACTTTCCCAGTGAGCCAAACCTGTAGCAACAGTAAAGGCTGACGGGTAAGTTAAGATTTCAGCTCCCTGCCGAGTTAGCGATAAACTGAATTCAGGAAACCTCAAGTCATAGCACTGAAACAATCGAGACTTATAATTTTATGGAAATTGGAGTTTTTATACAAAAACTTACGATTCCGAGTCCGACTTTTCCTGCTGGGGTTTCTACGACAGGTGCGATGCGACTACCTTTCTCGATATAGTCCGATTCTTTCAATTTTATGTTTTTCTCAGGGATCTCTACGTCAAAGAGATGAAGCTTATCGTAGGTTGATTTGATTTCTCCGTCCGACGATATGAGGACGTGTGTGTTGAACATTTTCGCACTTTGCGGAACCTGTGGATGTTACAACAGATAAAAACTAAGAAAAAAATAAAAATATATTTGTTTTAATTTTTACCTTGTTATGGAAACCTCCTACAGAAATCCAAATGCTGAATTTCTTTGCTAGTTCCTTGTACTGTTTCATTAATGGGCCATTTAAATCTTCCGCAAGCTCAGAGGATTGGGAATGGCTCTCGGCAATGTAATCGCAGGCTTCAGGAAGAAAAATCACCTATAATATAAATCAATGATTAAGTTACATAGATGATGTGAAAGTAAATTACCCGAGAACCTAAATGTGCTGCTTTCTCAACAAGTTCTGAGCAAATGTTAAAGTTTTTCTCTTTGTCGGCAGTTGCAGTCATTTGAGCCACAGCGACAAGTTGTGGGTCTTTCACGTGATTTCCATTCATTTTATTATAATTTGAAAATGAAACGACTGAAAATTGTGAGCTGAAGTATTTTGTAACTGAGTTGAAGGCAAATAAAGAAGTGTTACGCATATATTTGGTTTTCAGTAAAGATTTCAATAGAGAACTAAACATTTGGGCTATGAATTTCCTTTATAAAGATTCAAATTAACTTTTTAATGTGTTATTTTTCTATATCTTGTTATCTGACGTTTACAGATTTTAGTGATAAAGCAGGAAGATTTTGGTTATTTGCCTGAGGCTACGAATGTGTAAACAGCGGTTGGTGCTAAACAGCAGACATCCTCATTTTAAAATAATAATAATAATAATAATTTTGATAATAAGGCAATATTAGACGTTCTTTCTGGTATACTTGATTATTCAAAATATGTTTTACTTTTCGCTGTAAATTAACATATCAAATATTAAACACACATAGCGAATTATCTTCACGATTTGTAAGCTGCCTTGGCAAATCCCACTCTATTCTTGCCCACATCGAAAATGGTGTAAACGGTTCTCATGAAAACATTGCCAAGAATCCAATAATTCTTTGAATGTCCATTGAATCCGGAAAAACAGGTAACCGTCTTCCCATCAAAACTGGGAAGCTGGATAGAATAATAAATTTAAAAATTAGGTGTAGAATTTCAAGTATATCAGAATACCTTCAGAATATATTCTGTCGGAAGAAGCGAGAATGCAGTTCCACCAAGTTTGAAATAGATTATCGGAAGCTTGTCAGTCGTCTTGCAGTTTACCTGGATGCCATATGAAACGAACGAATATTCCTAACATGTTAAATAATTAACCTATTATTATATTTACTTCATATGCTGCACCATTCAGTACAGCACCCAGCTGCTTGTTGATATCCGCAATTATTGATTTCGGTCCGTAGATCAAGGAAGCTCCAGAATCGACCATCGCAATGCATCGTTCGGTGCAGACAGAAAATTTGGGCTTGGTCAACAATGTCAAACTACATAAAATACGACAAAAAATTCGTCTTTTTACAGTAACGAAGCAAAATTAAGACTGTTTTATGAAATAAAGGGTTTTTAAACGATTTCACTCTTACTTTAGTGTTTGCAGATAGGGAAATAAGACTAGAGACTAAAATTTTCAGGTAGATTAAATTACGCTGATTCCAGAAATGTATAGTTTGCCGTGTAAATTCGTAGCCGTTTGAACGAAAATTAGGTTTAAAGTTTGGGAGAGCGCGCGTGGTTGCGCTGCCCCTGATTAACTTCCACATGCCCCTAACTGCAGCGCTGTGCCTTTGTGCCTCTACTTTAAACAGTGATTTCTACAGAACAGTTCGAAATTTTTATGACAAACTATACCTTTTCGGAATCAGCGTGGTTTGCTCTACAAGTTTCCATATAAAGTAAAATCAGAAATTGAGGTTTAATTATGAAGAGTTGATTGAAATGCTAGTTCCTACGGTTACCCATCGATATAAAACGACCACAAAGGTTGTTCTGCAACTGGAGTATAGGTAATTTTCCCTTTATAGCGCTTGGTATCAATACCACCAAAGACGATCTCACCGGCCTGCTTTCCTTTGGAATACCTATACCAAATTCTCAATTTGAATCATACACTCATTTAAATTAGATTCTTTACCGATTCAACCAGATAGAGAAGACAGATTCTGGAAGCAGACCTTGCTTTACCATGTTAAAGAAGACAGTCGTTCTATTCTTCTTAGGGTAGGCAAGTCCAAGAATTCCGTCAAAATTATCATTCAAAGCCCATAAGCCTATACAAGTGGCTTCACCAAAAGTTTGATTTTCAATTTTCACTCCTCCAATCTTCAACAATATTTTTTAAATTATTATTTACTAAAATTTTTGAATTACTTTAAAAGACCTGGACTGTATCAGTCGACAGATATCCCGTAACTGTTCCAGATCCGTACTTCACTTCAAACGGGTCTCCATTAGCTTTGAACGTTGTCGAACTGTTGGAATATCTGCTTTGCAGCGCTAAAACCGGGGTCTTTGGATTAACTAGCAACTATTTGTAGTAAGATACTCTCTTACAACATAACGAATTGCAGGAACTGCTTTCTATTTCCCCGCACTCAGCAGATGGAATCCAGAATTCGGAAGATCCCGTATCAACCAACATAGTGAAGTTTTGCGGAGGTGTTCCTATTGACAGTGAGCCGAAATATACGACCTAAAGCAAACATTAAATTCTAGGTAAATGTTATAATTGATGATGAATTAGCAACTATGCCTTTTGGTAAGTTCCCAACGACTGAGACTGAAAGCTTCCAGTACGAGAACCATGGAACCTTTCGTCGAACTTCATCATCTCGAACCTACAAAAAGAATTATTCAACAAACTAACTGAATATTCACATATAAAATTTACCGAATAACAGAATTAGCGCCACAAATAAACACACTTGCTATCACAACAAATAAATAAAGCGGATTTACAGCTGTCCCCTTATAAAGCATTTTCCAGGAATTCTAAGTACACCAATCAACAGGAAGGTAAAAGGCGAACTGCGTACTACGTGGACGTTAGTGCTAGACTAGTCTTGTGAACTTAGGAAAAGAATATAGCGCTAGTATCTCATTCTGAACCGTTATAGGAATTTCGTGGTAAGAATACACATAAAACAAGAAATGGACACTACTTCAAGAAGTGTTTTTCATTCGTATTTGGTTTAGCACTAGATTTTAGAACCTACACGTTATACTGATTACTTCTTATCTAGATCAACAAATCTGAAAGTTGCTGAACCATAGTGGGATCAGTTATTTATTCTGTCTTTTCAAGCCAAATCCAGATTTCTATGCCTCTCAGTTACGACTACAAACGAATCATTAAGCGAAACATGATTTAGTATTTATATTAGGTCTATCATAAATACAATTTACTATGAACAACTCAAAGTATTTCATTTTAACTGAATACTAATACAAGAGAAATACCACGGTTTGCTTATTATATCAGAAATAATCCAATCTGTCGAATGCTCACGGCTGCTGTTGGACTGTTCTAACTCGTGAAATAGCCATTCTAAGTTTTATAATTCTGCTTTGAGATGTCACATCAGCTCAGTTAACTGGGAATAAACAAAATTATTGCGAAAACATATTTTACTAGGGTTACGTTTTGTAATTTTTATTGAATATTTTTAAGCGACTTTGCTCATTTGGCTGTGCGCGATAAATATGAATAAAATAACTCAAATAGAAATGAAGGATTCAACTGGGGTGATATTTTAATTTTGTTACTATCTATTTTATTCCCCAAATAAGTTAGTAATATTTATGCAGATTTTCCTGATTGTTCCAAAGTCATCTTTTGAGGCAGCTCTGGCAAATCCCAAACGCCTTTTGGCGGCATCAAACATCGAATAAAAAAATTCTCATAAAAACGTCGCCAAGAAGCTAATAATCTTTTTAAGTCCCATGAATCCAGAAGCGCAGTAAAAACTGACCCATATTATCGATAGGAATTTAAGAAGATATATCAGTATTCATGCATTTTTTTCCAGCACATCAAAATACCTTTACTATAGATTGACTCGCAAGTGTTAGCTCAGATATGAGCTTCTGGTGAAGGGATCTGGTTCTTTTTAAAATTTCCTCGCTAAAATAATAGTAGATTTGAAAAAACCAGTCATATAGAATTGGTTTTTGAATCGTTTTGTTTCGATACCAAGATGGTAGAGCAATCCGCCTTAAAGTACCCCAGACTCGTTCTTACTTATCTCAAGTTCATCAGAGTTCTGGCTGTTCCAAATTATTTCAAGACTGAAGCCATATACTCCGTAATTAAGCTCCGTTACTAATCTAGAACATGAAACTTCCAGCTAACAACTTTTCTTGTAACTCGCGTTTGATAACCTGTTTGAACAAATTTCTACATCGTTACGAACTGACAGTTACTCGCGCACCACAACAAAAGACTTTTCTCAAAACTCGCCTTTTTGGAACCATGCGGGACCATTCTTTTCATTGCACCCAAGACCATAGCCTTGAACCTAGCTGCTTGAAAATGTTGATTAAAAAATAACTTCATCCCTTCTGAAAGCTGATGGGTTCCTCAAGGACGACAGACAAATCTAACTAGTTTTCACGACATCAATCCAAAAAGCAGGTATAAAAAGCTGGAAGGCTTTGGTCATGCAAAAAAAAAAAAAAAAACAGCAGAAAAGAGATGGAAAATGGAAATGAACTATGATGCTTGTATTCAGACACAGCTTTCAGTCTCAGTAAGGACTCGGAAAACTACTGGATGTAGTTAATAGTAGTGGAGGTTTCTGTTGGGTAGTAGGCGTAGGGTTATTGTGTTGTGTTATCGGTAAATGTTCTAACGTCTGCCTTTTACGGCTTACTCCAACTAGTATCGTCCCCCATTAGAGCATGTTCTTGTGTTTCTTATAAGCACATGCGAGAATTACTTCAGCGATAAAACCAGTAATAGATGCCAGGGAACCGATGACCAGCAAGATGAAGGCGCTGTTCATTCCTTTCAGCGCTAGAGGTAATTTTCTAGCTTGATTTGGTGTACGTTCAAGGCATTTGTGGGGCGATTTCAGTTGATCCTTGAACCACTTGTCCGTGAGACCCACGGAGTTGGCCCAGGCGATTCTGGCAAGAAATAAATTGTTAAAGGCAATCAACAGTTACAGCCCTGACTTGCCTTTTACTTACTCTTGATTGAGTTCTTTTCGTGTACGGACTGTGCTTTTGAAACATCAGAAAAACTAATGTAGGAAAGGCTACCTCTTTAGCTCGAGAAAATTGACACTTGCGATTTTCGTGTAAGCTTTTTTGCCATGAAATTTTCGATGCTTTCCAGTTGCCTATAATAAAATATGTATTGGTGTCTGTTTCATTTCGTGCATGTAAATTACGCTAAGACAAAAAACCGTCTTTCCTAACAGCCTCTTCTAAGCACGAAGGCTCTAGTGGTTTGCGGGAATCTGAATGCTCAGTCAAGTATTCCTTCAGAACCTTTAGGTATCCACTTTCAGAATTCTAAATAACAAAAAAATCATAACTAACCCTATTCTTATAAACATACCGAACATATGAACCATGATTTGAGTATCAGGCCATGAACCGACAAACGTGTAAAGGGAAATCTGGTCGAGTTTTATCCGAAAGTTCTTGCAGGGAGTCTACAACTGGGATCAATTTTTTTGTTGAGAGAAACGACATCAAGAGACTACTGTACGCAGAGATTATAACGAGAGCAGCCAAACACCACGCTGTTCCAAGAGTTATTAATGATCTTCCTTTGTGACCCAGATAGCCACCTGTGTGAAAATATCCTTAAGTACTAAATAGATTTGATTGAAGTAGTCTCACCTTGCCCAGTAATCACTCCAGCTAGATACATTAGTTCAGAACCCACTGACACGGATTTGGATTTAGTTCCACTTGGTTTGATTTTCGATCCAAGTTTCTTGAAAATTTGCATGCAAACGGCTATCACCAAAATAGTGAACAAGATCCACAGCCATAACTATACAATAATACCAAACTGTAACAATAAACTGGGATCTTTAGCCAACCCAACTATCACATGGAATGAAAATGTAAGTATTCTTTCACCTGGTACTGGAAAGGCTTTAGTGAAGCCCAAGTTTTGCTGTCTTCCTTGGGGAATGGTATTAAAAGAGAAAAATCGACTTGGCCCCAGATGAACGAAGGATCGCCAACATTTCTTCCGGCAGCTTCATAGCCGAATGCACTTAGTGCTATATCGGCATCCTTATCGGAGAGCATAAAAGTACAAATAATAAGTATAATTTACAATACCTACCTTTCGATGCAAGAAACCGAGAAGTCCGGTATAGGAGCCATTCACTTCCACACCGAAGTCGAATTCATCCAAACAGACAATATCAAAACTGTTTTCCATCAGAGCTTAGTTTACAGTATAGGTTGGAAGTCTTACAATTGTAGTAATTACGTAAAGTTAAGACGACGGGAAAGCCACAGCAGCAACTCGTACGTCAAGCCTCCGAAAGAACCGGTAGACTTGTTAACGTGGAACGTTAATACAAGCTTTTGCATGAATTAAGGTACATCATATTAAAAGATGTTATTTGAAGAAAACCTTAACTTACTTCTGCTGCAACAACTTTGAGATGACTTCCGTTGATAAAGCTACCCATGGCCGAGTAAATAATAAAGACTAGCAAGAACAGCGAAACCAAACTGGTCCGTTCAAACCACATGCTCACGAACGTAGGCTGCAATCATGAAGAAAACTGAGTTTAAATATACATAGATTCTAAAGGGAGAACTAGTGTTGATTCTAACTGTAAGATCTATTTACCTGTCTGACTGAGAGTTAGGTGAAGTAGCGTTTCCTTCTGTGAAGAGTTTCAGTTTGGTGACTGCATTTATACAGACGTACGACAACCTTGGGCTGCATCAAGTAGCATTTGCAGAATCTCCCCAACAAAGGAAGAGTTCAATAATCTATTTGTTTGCACCTTGACAGTCCCCTTGGTGTTGTTGCTTGCGTGTTCCAAGTTACGAGTTCCAAGTTTCCAAGGTTCTAAGTTAATTTTCCAGTTCAAGCTTCTCGATATCGATTTCCTGCATCCCCAGATTACATCACGGACAGTCCAGAAGTTCAAAATGGTTGATTCAGTGCAGGTTAGCAGGACATTGCATATTTATCTGGAAGCAAAGACCACCTTGTTGGTCACCTTTGAACACGTCAAGGATTCGCCAGTCTCGCTGAGCGTTACTGTAACCAGTGAAAGGGGTGGACGTTTAATGTAACTAGCTGCACTGTACTGTGTCGCAGTTACTTCTCGTCTCTTCACGTAAGAAGACGAAGATGAATCTGCTTGAGAAATCGATCAATAGATGGAATTTTGTTCTGAAACACACAGACACACACCTGTCATTCGATTGCTCTGTTATTTGTTTACTCAGATAAGAGTACAATCAATTAATGAATCCAGTTATTCGTTATTATAGCTCTTGAAGCCCGAGTAACATATGACTTTAAATTTAACAACTTAATTTAATCAATTCTAATTCAGAGCAGTGGCTCAAAACGTAAACTGCTCAAGAAGTGGACATGTAGTACTGAATCTTTCAGAAGTCGGTCGCGGATTACGCTTGACGGTTGTGTGTAATTCATGCTCCGTTAGACGTCTATGACATTAATGCTCGAGTTTAGAACATCATAACTCTTAAGTTTAAGAAGGGTGAAAAATACACGCCATGTAATTTATTCGAGATAAGTAACAGTAACAGTAACATAGCAGAGTATTAGAACTGAGTTAAGTGAACCTCGGCACTGTAATATCATAAACAAAGGGAAGAATTTCTTCATCTAATCAGACAGCTCTAGCAAGTCCCACACGATTTCGGCCGGCATCGAAAATCGAGTAAACGGTTCTCATGAAAACGTCTCCAAGAATCCAGTCACTTCTGTTGTGACTCTGGAATCCGGAGTAGCAGTAAAAGTACTTTCATCCAAACCGGGAAGCTACATAAAAGAGTATCAGTATAACTTTAACGCAATCTAGTCAAAAGTATAAAGATATACCTTAAGAATATAATCTCTTGGAAGAAGCGAAAAAGGTTTCCCTCCAATTTTGAAGTAAATTATCGGAAGTACACCAATCGTTGTACAGTTAACCTAGATCGAACAATACTTTAAAGATTTATAAAATAAAATGAAAATGTGTTATGTACCGTATACTCTCCACGGGTCACTACGCACCGATTTTATTGTTGATATCCGTAATAATCGACTTTGGTCCCAAGATGAGGGAGGTTCCCGAATCGACCATGGCTTCACATCCTTCGCTGCAAAACGAAAGCTTTGGCTTCGTTAACAGAGTCAAACTGAAACAACAAAAGTTTTAAAGCACCCTTCTAATTTACTGTTTATTGTTGCAGTCAGGTCCATGGGTTTAAAAGCAAAATTTTATCTTTGGACTTTGTTCTCGTGACTATTTCCCACAGATGCAGTTTTGTCTTAGTTTCATTTTTCTTTTAGTTCTTCTATCTTGTCGAACTCTCTTACTATTACAGGAAATTACTCTGATTCTAAAAACATATAGTTTGTTACATTTATTCCAAGCCGTTTGGGTGAAAAGCGCGTTCTAAGTTTTTGTACAGCAACGGCAGCGCCGCATGGAAGGCGCCTGATTCACCAACGAGCTTCCGGTTCTCTGTCTTTGAACTGCGATTACGACCGAACAGTTCAGAATTTATGTGACAAACCATACCTTTTCGGAATCAGCGTAACTTGTTCTGCAAAACGCAATGAATAAATTTACAAAAATAGGATATTTCGTAAATACTGCAGACAGCAGTTAGGATATTGGTAATAGGACTTACCCAGAAAATTTTATCCACCATTTAGTTTGCTGTGTGACTGGAGTGTAAGTAATTGATCCTCTGTAGCGCTTGGATCAATCCCACCGAATACAATTTCACCAGCTTGCTTTCCTTTGGGGTACCTATATAACAATGTACTATGAATGTGACCTTGAAGAGGCACAACAGGTCTTACTGATTCAACCAGATTGAGAAAACTGGTTCGGAAACCTGGTTCTGATTCACCATATTAAAGAACACGGGCGTTATGTTATTTCTAGGGTAGGCAAGTCCAAGAATCCCATCAAAAATAAGCGAACGACCGAGTCTAACGACACACAAGTTACTTCGCAAAAGTTTGGTTTTCAACTTTGACGCCTGCTATCTGTAAAACACACATTTTATGGTTAATTACAATATATTTCGAATAACAATAATTATCAACCTCGACTGTATCAGATGAAAAATACCCCGCAACTTTTCCCGATCCGTAATTTATTTGAAATGTTCTCCATTCGCTTTGAACGTCTTGAACTGTTCGAATATTTTTCTTTGAAAACTGAGTCCAGTAAAATTTCATTAACAAGTTCTGTTTCTAGTACTTTTATTATTGCAATTACGGCAGGTCAGGTCACATGACAGGTCGGGGCTTTCACCGCATTCTGCAGAAGGAACCATAAAGCCGAAGATCCTGTATCAACTAATACGGTAAAGTTTTGCGGGGGATTTCCTATTGATATTGAACCGTAATAAAGGGTCTAAAATAAAATTTATCTCGTATTAGTTTATTTTAATGTAAATGAACATTGAATGAATAAGCAAACTTTTTTATTAGTGCCCAGCGATTGAAAGCCTACAGCACGGCCAGCCTGAAGACTCTGGTCAAACTTCTGAATTTCGAACCTAGAATCATTTCAAATTCACCACAAAAATTGCGAAGTTCTGCTTATAATTAATGCATTTGGTTCAAAACTTACCGGACAAAGCAGTTAACGCCAGAAATAAGCACAGTTGCTATCAAAAATAAACAAACTTGCTCTTGTTCCCGCGTAAAGCATTTTCAGGGAATTTGAATTAAGCGAATCAGCAGGAGAATAAAATATATACTGTTGAACACGTGGGCACTTAGTATTTGACTTGGGGACGGCAGGTTAGAAATGTATTGCTGGTGTAGTGTCCTCTTTCGTTATTAAAGGTTTCCCAGCAGGAGCATTTAAACGTTATTCAAAAACCGGTTGTAGATTTTTTTTTTTCTTGAAACCGTTTTTCTGGACCTACAGGCTGTAGGATTTAATTTTTCAAGACTTCAAACTTTTACTACGGAATTCGTTCTCATATTATAAAATATTGTTTCTGTCTTGCGATTTTTGCCATTTTTTTTTTTACAGACGAAGAGCTTTTGTTGCTAATATTCATTAATATGTAGATTAAACTAAATATTGGTATAAATTATTTTTGTAAAGTTGTTTTCCTCTTACTATTTTTATTAACTCAGTAGATCTTTTTTTATATTCGTGACCTCCAGGGGCTTAGAAGTTCATACAACTTCAGGCTATTTCAAGTTTTCTTATCAAGATGTACAGCCTACAATCCCAAGTTCCGTTACAGGCTGAAACCAGAAAAATCTTCAGGCCAGCACCATTTCTTGTTACCTGTTTCCATAACCTGGTTCAGATCCCCCCTACTACGTCTTACCTAAAAATTACCATCAGTCTTAACCAAAATTTCTGGAATATGATTACTTAATAAATAAATTTCCCCCGCATTGAAAGTTTTTTCCTCTCATGTGAAATGACAGGAAATAGAGACTGTGTAATAATTTTGACTCTAATTTGGTCGAATCTCATTTTTAAATATGTTAGTTATAACTGAAGCGTATTCCTGATTACTCCAAAGTATTCATCAAGACTAAAACGTTTAGTAGGTAGCTCTAGCAATTCCTAAGCGGTTGCTGCCGACATCGAAAATCGAATAAACGGTTCTCATAAAAACGTCACCAAGAAGCCAAGGGCTATTGTTATGGTCCTTGAATTCAGAATAACAGTCAACTTGACTTTACTGCCGTTAGGAATTTGCACAAGAAATATCATTATTAATTAATGCAATTTTCTCTAGCATATCAAAATTACCTTGACAATATTTTCCGCTGGAAGAAGGGTGACAACAGTTCCTCCAATTCTGAAATAGATTATCGGCAGCTTACCGATCGTTGTATAGTTAACCTAGATTACCAAAGTAGTAAATATATATTATAACAACAAGCTGTGAGAAGAAGTGAAATATTTTACTTTATATTTCCCATTTGCTCATATACAGCGCCAAGTATAGGTCCTATGCACCAAAACTAGGCGGGGCGGGCGGAGCTAATGAGTACCCGCCATGTTGGATGGCAGGTGAGCCAGACTGCCTTAGTTGTTGGTTGCAATCAGACAAAACACCAAGTTAGTGTTTTCTAATCAGAATGCGTCAAGTTGTTCTTTTTGAAAATGCACATGAACTTGAAAAAAATGGGTGAGAAATTTGTAAAATAAAGTTGCACAATTAAAAAAGCGATTGTCCTCAAGTCATACTGAGAAAATTTATGTACCAGCGACCGTCTTAAAATGCAAGGAAATTTTCCCAAATCTAGAGATGAGCGGATTAAACCGTTTTTGTAAGCCGAACCTTGAACCGGCTCACTTTGTCCAAACTGTAAACCCAACCGAGCCGTGGAATCAGTGCCCAGTCTTAAAGTGAATCTAACTGGGGCATCAAAACAAGTGAACTTAATTGTTGACCCCTTTCTCTGTTAATTTTCTTCTCGTTCAATTCGGTTCAAAAGCTGGAAGGAAAAGTTTCAAACGGGGAAATTCTGAGAGGAAGAATGATTTCGCACGTTAAAAGTTTCAGGGAAAAAATTTTGGCTTAGCGTACCAGCAGATCCCATGAGGCTTCTTGAAAACTTGAAAACTATTGGATTGCTCGTTTGCAATCCCTCAGTTTTTTTCTTAAAGTTTAGCTATAGAAAATAGTTCGAAAATTTTGTCATTATCAATCATAGAAGCCTACTGTTCTATTACAGCTTGTTTCTTATGTACCGATCTAAACATTTCTTGAACCGGAACTGAACCGACTTGAACGAGAAAAGGTTTCGAGCCATGAGCGTCATCTTTCCGTACTAAATTAAAATGTTCCCGTTCCCTGTCCTTTAATAATATCAGGAAAACGAAAAAAAAAAAATTTCGCGTCCACTACGCATTAAACGCAGCCAAATATTCCACAGAAAATTCCTATATTGCACTTTTGTTTAACACACCACAACATCAAGAAACGAATGAACCAGCAAACGAACAAGTCACACGAGCTGGCTCAGCTGCCATCCAACATGGCCGACAATCGTTTTATTAGCTCAATCCCTATTTTGTTGCATAGGACCTATATTGCTGATATCAGCAATAATCGATTTTGGTCCCAAGATGAGGGAAGTCCCTGAATCGACAATGGCTTCGCATCCTTTGGCGCAAAACAAAAGTTTGGGGTGTGATAACATATTCAAACTAAAACAACAACATAAACACCCGCTTGTTTAGAAGCACCCTTTAGTTAACTGTGTCCAAGGGGGTTTCGAAACTCCGAGGAAAAGTGTACGAAGATTATTTGATAACATATGATAAACATGGAGATAACACGGAGATAACAGGTTGGCAACAGTGATAACATGATCTAGGTGTACGAAGATTATTGAAAGTTTCAGACCCGTTGACTGTGTCTTAGGACAATGGATTCTAGAACTGAACCTAGGATTATCTGGTAGATATAATTACGCGTGATTTCGAAAATATATGGTTTATTGTATAAATTTACATCCGTTTGGGTGAAAATTCGGTTTGAAGTTTTTTAAACGCATCTAGCACCGCCGCACCGGAAGCACCTGACCACTCGCGGCGTTCCCGGTTTCGCGAAACTTTGAACCCCGATTACGACCGAACAGTTCAACATTGGTATAACAAACTATACCTTTTTAGAATGGGCGTAATTTACTCTACATAATGCATTAATAGGTTTGAAATTTAAATCGAAATCAGTCTAAAAAACCTCCCGGTCAAATTTTATCCACCAGGGATCTTGATGAAGGACTGGACCTCTGTCATTCGCCTTCTGTCCTTTGATTTTGCCTCTGTAGCGTAAGGGTTCAACTCCGCAAAATGCAATTTCGCCAGCTTGCTTTCCTTTTGGATACCTATAGGCCGTTTTCCACTGCCCCGGGCAAGGGTAGTTTCTAAACTGCGGCGTCGTCTGCTGTGCTGTTAGAGTCGAATCCCCATAAGCCGCCATGCAAAACTAGGCAACTTTCAAAGACAAAATTCTTGTTATTTTGAACTCTACGGCGATAAAAACTTATGAGAAACACTGTACTGTGAATGGTCTAACAATAATGAGCAAAGCAAAAAGCTTTGAAAAATACTGAGTACAGGAAAATCACAGAAAAAGCTAGCCGTCGAACTAGGTGGCTGTCACAGTCAAGTCCAGTAAGACCAGCCGCCATCTATAATAATTATTAAAATGTAAATAACCAGTTAATTTGCACAAATATATGGTTGATCAGACTTTGTATAAAAGTAAATTACTTTTGTGCAAAACTAGTGATTGTTTTCATTTCAATAATTTTTATAGATGGCGTTGGTCTTACTGGACTTGACTGTGACAGCCGGCTAGTTTGAAGGGCTAGATTTTCTGTAATTTTCCTGTACTCAGTATTTTTCAAAGCTTTTGCTTTGCTCATTATTGTTAGACCATTCACAGTACAGTGTTTCTCATAAGTTTTTATCGCCGTAGAGTTCAAAATAACAAGAATTTTGTCTTTGAAAGTTGCCTAGTTTTGCATGGCGGCTTATGGGGATTCCGACTCTAACAGCACAGCAGACGACGCCGCAGTTTAGAAACTACCCTTGCCAAGGCTAGTGGAAACGGCCTATAGGAATCCTACAACGTAGGATTTATGTAACTTAGTCTAGAGCCTAAGGATCATTACCTGTTCAACCAGACTGAGCCGGTACCAGACCTTGCTTTACCATGTTAAAGAAGACAGACGTATGGTTGTCTAAAGATAAGCAAGTCCAGAATACCGTCGAACTGCGCGAATGTTGACCCTAGCGATACGCAACTGCTTCGCCAAAAGTTTGACCTTTAACTTTGATACTTGTAGTCTGTTATAAATCTTTGAGTATGAATAAGAATGGAGAGGCCCTTAGCTATCTCTCCTCAACAAACCACCCGGCCCCACCAACTTTCGAAAAAGCCCTGAGGTGCTTAGCTTTGATTGGCTACTCCAGAAGAAACAAAACACTATCGCTTAATGTAAACAGAAAGCAGACGAAGTTCAGAGACAAAGTGAAAGCGCGCCCTATGAGCAAATTAAATATTTTCAGCCTACTGCGTTCGTTCATTTGTTTCATCTATTCTAAGCCCCTCCTACAAAGTGGGTGGTTGAGGTAGGAATGCGCACCTGGTGAGACCGGGTTGGCCGTACTAACGGCCTCTCCATATTTATTCATCCTCAAAGATATAAATCGAACAAGAACTACGGATCACTATTTCCCAATAAAAAAATTATGAATTGTCTAGCTGGACTGTCTCAATCGAATGATATCCCAAAACGCTTCTCGATCCGTAATTCATTTGAAACAGTTCCCCGCCCTCTTCGAATGTTTTTGAAGTGTTAGAATATTTGTTTTCCAGAGTGAAACCAAAACATTTCAAGTAGCCACTATCTAAAGCACATTATTGCTGCCGTGCTGCAGAACGGGTCACAGGAATCATCAAGGTCTGCACCGCATTCTGCTGAAGGAACCCATAATAATGAGGATTCGGTATCAACCAACAGAGTAAAGTTTCTGTGGAGGCGTTCCTATTGATAGTGAACCGTAATAGAGGACCTAAAAGCAAACATATAATCAAATTAGTTTCGATAGTGAAGAACTTTGAAGTTTAAATAAACATTTTGATATGTGTTGCAGGACCCCAGTACGAGTACCATGATCATTTGCATCCAACTTCTGAATCTCGAACCTATAAAAAGCAAATGAAATTCGTGTATTGACCAGTCTAACTGGGTCTTTTCCATGTAAAAACCTACCGAACAATGCAGTTACTACGATGAATACACAGGGCGGCTGTTGCAAACCAGTAAAGCAGAAATGCCCATGTCCTCACTTAAAGCATTTTAGTGCAATTTCAGTTACTCAAATTAACAGGGCCAAGAAAAGATAAACTGCGTCATACGTCGACAAGTAGCATCTGACTCGGAAGTAGTCAGGAGACAAAATGTTACTGGCATAGGATTCAGTGGTTATGTAAATGGTTTTCCTGACAAGCAAATACGCGGAATTTGGAAAAATCCAGTTCAGACCTTCTCGTTATAAATATTCTGTGGGCCTATATTGTAAGTTGTAAATTCAGTACTATATTTGAATTATTATTTTACATACATTTTTATGCTGTACAGTTGTTTTGGGAACGTGGGTACTTAAAATTTTGCCTACTTAACACTCGAATAACTTTTCTTTTATTTACATGACCTCCATCTTCGTTCAGTGAACTTTTGATTTATTCCAGTCACTTATTACGATTGAATTTCAAACTAACTGAAGTTCCGTTAAAATCGAACACATTTTTTACGCAGCCGATCTATAAGGTTCTAATAGCCTGTTTTGAGAATTTTTTTCACAGCTTTGTGACCTTGGAGTATACCCCCACGCCAGGATATCTTGGATGCGTAACCAGGCTTCTAAAGTGCGCCATCTTAGGTGGCTTTCAAAATTTCGTTATTTCACATACAAACACACTAGAGTTGTACTTTTGAATAAGATTACAGATTTTTGTTTATTTTATTCAATAAGTCCTGTCGTGCTAACAAGAGCCTATACGCAACTAGAAAGAACGGTCATCAGTGAACGAAACATCGAAATTTTCCTACATCCAATAAAGTTCTAATAACGAATAACATAACTTAACGAAGTTTTAACTAACACGTTGTCACCATGCTCGCTGGGCCGTTTACCTAGCAGCAACATTGGCCAGTGACAAGTCTTGGTAAGTCTGAAACGATATAGGACTCTGGCTACTTGTCCACCGAGATCATGAACGTTTTGAAATTTTTTTTATCACAGAGACGAATCAAACGAGCAATATACCACTTGCTAAGTGGTTGTACAAGTAAACCTAAATAAGTATTCAGCAACAACAGTTACGCGCGGGCAATGCAGTTCTTTCATTCACCACCCACAGCAGCCGAGCGTTAACTAACTAAAATGTTTGAGCTAACGAAACTCAAAAGTGACAGTTTAACCTTTCGCATTAAGGAAAATTCCACAGATTTGGACGTAAGATTCCAAATCTTAAAGAAGCTCTTCTATGTCTATTCTTTACAAATCAGTCACTGGATAGCTCTCCGCCTACACACATGCTCACTGCCCCTGTCGTTTGATGACCCTGTCTGCATTTACTCATAAAATAACGCAATCAATTAGATATTGATCAACTTTATTGATAGAAAAGTAATGGGACAATAAGAGAAACGCACGTTATGTCTAACAAGCGCATGCGTTTGCCACTGAAACACGTAAAAGCAGTTGACTTATTCCATCACGCAATGCCGTTTCTACCTCAATGGTTTCACAGTCACCCATCGAGACAGTTTCACATGTCACATTTCCAGAGGAAAACACCGAGAGACGATCACATGGACAAGTTCCATGGAGAACTTGGAAACATGGAAAAATCTCGCGGAGAACTTGAGGACCTGGAAAACTCGCACGGATTGTGATTCCCGTAGAGCCGAGCTACAACAAGCTTTCGGAAAATTTTCGCAAGGTCACGCCGCAAGAAGTCCTGTGTTCCATGTTCTGCGGTGGTCGCAAATGCAAATACGAGAACTGGCAAAACTGGAAAATGAACGACATGGCTATAGACGGCATCTACTCTCACTGGTAAATAACTTTCCTATGGAATCATTGCACTGCGTGCTTTGAAAAGAGAGAGGTTAATTATCTCAACTAATTAGAACTTGCTAATTGGATTGAAGCCATGCAATTAAAAGCAACAGAAGCTTAATTGGGAGCTTCTGTATTGAACTGTATCCATATAAAACAAAGCTTCTTTGCTTTTGGTTCCCCAAAACATCGATACATACGTCAGCCCTTGGTTACCTGACCACCAAAACCACCACTGATAAATTATTTCACGACTATCGGTTTTCTATAAACAGTCACAGGGTCCCAGTCAAAAGTCGGAATTCAATTTAGTTTTTATGGTTCCTTTTGCAGGATCACTACAGACATCCTGGCCATGGCACGTCCCAATACTAAAATCATCAACGACAAGAACATCATAGGACAATTTCTACAGTAAACTTGACAAATTTTATGATCTTTTAACGCATTCTAAATGTTCTACCCAACAAACAGTAACGGAATCAAGACCCTAGTAAACCTCCAAATGCCTGGAGAACATTCCAAATGTGGACCATACCCCCTGGAACCTTCCGGATTTTCATATCAACCGGAAGATTTCATGGAAAACGGAAGTATTTACAAATACCCTCCAAAAATTAAATACATATTTAACTAATATAATATATTTCAAGTTTATTTCTACAATTTCGGCTGGAAGGATTACGGCGAATCCACTCTACAGGGACTTTTAAACGTGTCAAAGTTATAGCATTCGCAGTATCGGAAGGGAAAGTAGCAATACACTGCCACGCCCGGTAAAAAGTTTCGTGTTGGGTTCACCTGGCTCTTTTTAATGATATGGATCGATCCTATTCGGCAGGATAGGAAGAACAGGTGTACTGATATCGTGTTACTGGTGTACGCTCTGCGAGTTCGGGCTTACGACGCCATCCGCTACGTGCGCAAGAAACGAGCGCACGCAGTCCAGACCCGCAGCCAAATCATGTGCGTCCAAGAGTTCGAACTTTTTCTTATGCCTTACTTCAGAGTTTTCTGTCTTCGGTATTTATTTAATCATCTACTCAATACTTACACTACAAATTTTAGCGAAATTTATTCTTTAAAGGGACTACGTCAAAGATGTCGAAAAGAAAGACCATCCCGACTTCACTCTTGCCAGTCACTTAGCAGCTCAAAATGTTATTTTGCACGGATTTGAAGCTAGAAGTTTACGGCATATCCCTAAAGTAAAAACGTATTGCACTATTAAAGAGTGTAGATGTACAAAACGTTTGTTGTTAGATTATCTACGTGATTTGCGAGCGGCTGCTACGGTTGTGTCAGGCTGGAGAGAAGAGTAGCAACGGCAATACACTTTAGATTGACTTCCAAGAATCTGCCGTTTACGCGGACATTCATGAGCAGTCAGTTTGACAGCGACCAAACGCGTCGTCTGCCGTATGTCAACAAATGGAGATCTGAATCGACAGACTCGGTTGTCAGTTCAGCTTCTTCGGTTTGAAACACTGGAAATTTTCTTTTTATTATTTGATTAATTATAACTATTTTGTATTATTTTAGTTACTAGCGAGAGGGATGGCACTTAATTTCGCTTGGGAGCATTTTCCGAACAAAGTTTGTCACTGTGGAAATCTCCAACGCAAGTAAAACATATGCGCTCTATGCTTTGCATACAGTCTAAGCTAGATCATGTGGCTAGAATATCCCAGGCAGATAAAAAGCAATCTAGCGTTCCAAGATTTGCATTAGTCTCAGTTCGAGTGTGTGACTAGAATGTTGCGAGGCAGACGAAAAGCTAATCAGGGCTCTATACTTTACGGATAGTCTAAGCCTAGATCACGTCACTATAACACCTAAGGAGACTAACAAACTAATCAGGGGTTCTATATTTTGCGGATAGTCTAAGCTATAGATCACGTGACTAAGATATCCTAGCGGACGATAACTAAACAGGAGCTGTTGTTGTTTTAGGCGAAATCAGCCACACAGGGACGTTGGAGGACCTCCTGGACGATGCTTTGGGTGACAGCGAGATATCGTCAGCAGACTTCCGAGATCTCAGCTCGAGTTCGTCGCTTTATAAAGCCATCAACTGCGATACCGTTCAGGTTTAGTCTCTATTTTTAAACGACGTCTACTATTCTGGTAACGAAGATAATTTTCACACAGATACCAGCGTTCAAGTTGCTGATGCCTGTCAGCCGCCCCCGAGACTTATTACGGAAGTCGTTGACCTCGTTCGAATCTATAAATTTGACTTAAACGGCCGTCTGTCGGTATGGTGCAAACTTGCATCGGAAACGAACACCTACGCTCTCAGTGCTTTGCTTTGGGACTGGCTGCTTCATTTGAAATCACCTATTCTGACTTACGAGGAACTCAGTTTTCATCGTAGTCTACGCCAACGACCCGAAGTTCTGCTTATCGAAGTTCGACGAAGTAAGCTAATACTAATAAATATATATAACCTTGGTTGATTACAGTTTTAAGCATTACAGGCAGCTAGATATACTGTAGAATATCTACTCTACTTCCTGTCCGATTACTGAAACTTTTTACGGGGGATCAGGCCAAAATCTACGAAGAACGTCTACTCAAACGACTTATCGCCGTTTTAACGCAGCAGGGCGTTGTAACAGAAGGTCTTCTCTTCCCTCCAGGTAAGACATAATTAACACTGGTATTAAAATCCATAATATGAATAAATTTTAGAAAGCAGAAAGCTGGCAACGGACACTGGAATACACCACAGAGTTTCTTCGCAACTTTCTGAGCTGCATCGAAAGCTCTGCGTCGAATAAATCAGAAAATAGCAACAAAAATACTAAAATTCGACTGGAACTTCGGCAGTAATGTATTTCATAATCTTTTCAAATACATAATGGAAAAATGCTTTTTATCAACTAATTTTTTCCCTAAATCGCTTCTACGTAGTTTTTTTTTCTATCACAAAAAATGCATATATTTCTTACTTAAAAAAGGCACCGGATTTTTTCTTTTCTTAAATGAAGAAATGTCAATAACAAACTGAGGGATAACCACAGATCTAAAATCGGAATAGTCAAATACGTTTCATCGGGAACTTTGGTCTTGGCCGTTGTTTTCATTGTCATCGATGTTGACGATTTCGTTGTCGTTTTGGTTGTGGAGTGAGACGGAATAGGCGGATGAGACACTGAGGCCATACTGTGCAGCGTTTCATCAGGTAGAGTGAATTCAGCAAATCTGGCAAAAGTTAGCGGATTCCAGATGCTCGGGTACTGTCCCCGATTCAGGTGAACCTCGGAGTGGGTGTCTTTCAAAGCGTTTAAACCTCTTCTGCAGCATGGGCACTCGACCAGTTCCGATTTGCAGGCGTGGCTTATTTTCTAACAATCAAGAATTCACAAAGATCAAATGAAACTTCAAAACAACCAATACACAACTAGATACTTGCAGATCGTCTTCCCATTGGCTTGGTATTAGCTACGATGGCCAGTAAGGGAACAGGCAGGAGGAGGAGGGTCAGCAACTGACCAACCCAGAACAGAGATCCACGACGGGTAGACGTAGTTGCCGTGATTGTATTGCGGGTCGCTGTAGTCCAGCATTTGGAAGAGACATATACCCTACAATGAAATAAAAATTTTGTAGAAAAAATTAATGAAAAAGCTATTTACACAAACAAATAGCAAAATTGTGAAATAACCGTATATTTATTATTTGTCAAGCGATTTGTACACTGGTTTACCATTTACGTGTTAGAATATTTATAAATTACAATATTTCGATAATAGTTACAGCAATAATGAGTGGGCTGATTCCAGCCCAGCAGATGACGAGGAAAGGTGACGGTCTATGTCCAGTCATTTCGCGAATCTTCCGACCAAGCGAGGGGCACCGTAGACGATACCGTTGCCGTCACTTCGCCAGTGCCAAGAAGATCACTCCCGCGGTAGCGATGTAGTAGTCGGCTAACTGAACTAAATAGATTCCAGCCTATTGGTATTTCAAGAGAATATTAATATTCATAATTATTATATAGATGTTTTCCAGTATTATTAATCCTCCATAATTACTTTTTTATTTATTTATTATTATTATTATTATTAGTAGTAGTAGCTATAGTAGTCGTAGTAGTAGTAGTAGTAGTATTAGTAGCATAATTATTATTGTCTATTATTCTTAGCTTAGATTATTGTTACGGTTAATTCTGTATTATTATCATTATTACTAGTCTATAAACTTGGGTTAACAGACTGAGTAACGTAGGGGAGGGCTCCAATGAGACAGCAACAGCAAATGACGAAGACTGTGATTTGGGGACTGATTTCCTTGTGGAAGATTTGCTTGATGCAACGCTGAACTGACAGGAATAATCACTTCCACTGTGGCAAACTAATAAAATAATTAAAATTTATCATAAATGACTTAATATTATTATTATTGTTTATTCTTCTTATTATTATTATTATGATTATTACAAGAGTATCCAGTCCGAGGCAGATGAACATGAGGAAAAAGAGAACGGCCCAGAACTGCGGGAATGGCATTTTTGAGACTGTGTATGTGTACATCACCAACGCAAATCCAGGACCTATGACCAAACCAGTTTATGCTACTACTACTCTTCCTTCTGACACTACTACCACAATTATTTCTACTTGTAAAACTACTAGTACTACTACTATTACTTAATACTACTTTTACTGCTTACTACAACTACTTCTACTTCTACTTCTACTACTACTACTACTGCTACTGCTGCTGCTGCTGCTGCTGCTAGTTCTACTTCTACTACCACTACCACCATTACTACTACTACTGCATCTACCACTCATCAGTAGTAACAAGATCAAATGATAATATACCATCGTTAGCTGCTTGTTCAATCGGGGCTCCGTAGAGCAGCGACAAGTGTCCGAGGGTCCCGAAGACGATGATGCCGGCAACCAGGGATGTGACAGAATTGAGGGCGGACAAACAGAAGGCATCGCGGACGATCGGCCCGTGGAAACGGTTGTAACTGGCGAACGCACCAAACAACCGTAAGAAATGCCCATCGACGTAAAAGATTGCGCCAAAGCGTTTTACCCAAACCTAAGATTTTATTTAAACATTATTTATTGATATAATTCATTATTTATAAAACACCTATATAATAAATATGATGTAATTTATGTAATAATAATAATCTAAAATATAATACATAATATTTATAAGAAATTATAATATTGTTCTGAGGGACTGTTCAACGATTGGTTTGGGTTGAAATATGGTGTGAGCCAATCATCACCTCGCTGCGTGACAGAAGCGACCAATCGGGTGGAAGAAGTGTTTGAGGCCGTCGTTGGCGCGTCTAGCGTCAGGGTGCGTACCATTAACGTTGTCAACAAGAAATACGGGAAAGTTGCAGTGAAATAAACCGCTTTACCTATAAATAAAAATTCGGCAATAAAAATCATGATACAATAATTTATAATTACTAGTTATTATAATAATTACCGGACCATCGGACACTTTCTGTAATGTGATGTATAGGAGAACCCAGGATAGGACGAGACCGCCACCAGTTCCCAGCGAATGTCCCCCATGTCCTCAATCTGATTCGTCACTTGCAGAACCTGCGTACTTTATAATTACCAATCATATAATTTTAATAATATTTGAAATAAGGATAAAAACAGTAGTAGTATTAAAAATAGTAAAACTAATAGTAGAGTAATAGAATGCAGAATAGTAGTAGTTAGTATAGTATATAGTGTATTGTAAGTAGTAAGTAAGTGCAGTGAAGCAGTAGTAGTAGTAGTAGTAGTAGTGAGTAGAATAGTCAGTAGTAGTAGTATAGTAAGTAGTAGTAAGTAGTAGTGAGTAGTGTAGTAGTAGTAGATAGTAGGAGCAGCAGTAGCAGTAGTAGTTGTAGTTATAGTAGTAGCAGTAGTCATACTAGAAATACCAGTAGTAGTAACAGAAGCAGTAGTAGTAATAGTAGTAGTAGTAGTAGTAGTAGCAGCAGTAGTAGTTGTAGCAATAGTAGTAGCAGTAGTCATACTAGTAATACGAGTAATAGTAACAGCAGTAGTAGTAGTAATAGTAATGGTAGTGTTAATAATAATGATAATTGATACTCGAAAAATTCCTGGATGGGCATTGTCCAGTTAAACAGCATAAGCGTCTGCTGGATCGGTTTCCGTGGAGACCGGGGTCTTCCAACCAGTCTGAAGCGTTCAAGACAGTTGCTGCTGTCTGTTTGCCTTGGCGACTGTGCTGTTCCAGACAGGGGCGTAGCAGGTTCCGTGTTCCAGGAGTTGTTGCAGTGGGTCCACGGCAGGGTGCTGCTAAACGACGAGCCCAGGTAGTAGACGGCCCAGGACACGACGACACTGTAGTAGGAACTCAGCAGCACTGAAAGGAACACCATTCTACGCCCACTCCTATTAATATTAGGTATTATTAACAAATTTAGTAGTGAAGAATAAGTTGTAGTACAAATGGATGTAGTAGTAGTAGCATAAGTAGTGGTAGAATTGAATGTAACAGAAATAATTCAATTATTCAATTATTATTGCATAATATATTAGAACACTAGTATTAGTAGAATGGCAGCAGAAGTAGTAGTGCGTAGTACTGCTGCGTAGTAGTACTGTATAATAGCAGTCAGTATTAGTAGTATTAGGATTAGTAGTATCAGTAGTGCTAAACACCATTAGTATTTGTAGTAATAGCGAAGTTAGTAATAAAAGAAGTGCTTGTAGTAGCAGTAACGGTAGTAGTAATGGTAACACTAGCAGTAAATAGTAGTAGCAGTGGTTGGTAGCAGTAGAAGTAGTAGTAATTAGTAGCACTAGTAGTGACAGTAATAGTAGTAACAGTAGTAGTAGTTGGTAGTTGATACCTGCCAGAATGGGCAAATGGACTTGAGGGCCCCAACGGGCCCCTCCCGCGTGTACTGACCGATGGCCAGTTCCAGGATGAGCAGGGGCACTCCACAAAAAAATACCATCAAGGCATACGGCAGCAGGAAAGCACCTAATCAATCAATCGATCAATAATCAATCAATCGATTCTTGATTCAGTCAAACTGTCAGTCACTCAGTCACTCACTCATTCAACCGATCGACTTAAAAATCCAATACTCAGTGTCTTAATCGATTTAAATCAACCACTCAATCAATCCATCATTAAATCAATCGGAAACCCCACTACGACCCAGTGCGGGCGGTATCTTACACCGGCACTGGGTCGTAGTGGGGTTTTGGTGTAGAGCGTTAAAATTGATTCAGGATGCGTTGTGAGTGCACTGTTTCATGATAATTCATTCAGTCAATCACTCATTCATCCAGTCGATCGATATACCTCCTCCGCTCTTGTAGGCGATGTAGGGAAACCTCCAGACGTTGCCCAGTCCGACGGCCAGTCCGATGCAGGCCAGCAGGAATTCGAGGCGGTTGTTCCACACCGACCCGCCGTGGCGGCTCAGGCGCTTGTGCCGCAGCCTCCGCCGCTGCTCCGTCAGGTCGTCGCTGTCGCTGCCGCTGCTGCTGCTCTCGTCCTCCCTCCATTCCGTGTCCGTTCAATCTGATTAACACGGAAAAAATTTTCACTGTGCAGTGCTTTCACTTTCATTTTTCCGTTTTCCCTTTTTCCCTTGCAGATATCGAGTATCCTTTCCCCTCCATCTAGGATATCAAGCTATCCTTTATGGTGTTTTCCCCCTTTGTCTTTCCTTTTCCAGACTTTTCTTCTCTTTACAAGGGAATTTCCCTGCAAATTGGAACGTACTGTCATTGTGTTATCATCTGCTACCACGTGTTATCGCCTGCTTCATCAATTTTCTTATTTAATACGAAAAATTTTAAAATTTTCAAACCAGACAACTGAATGGCCCATTTAGAGTCTAATTCACGTCTCATCAATCAATCATTCAAACTAATCGATTCAGTTAAATTTAATATTCCGATAGATTAACGAATGAACGAACAACTAGAAGATCGGTGTTATCACTGTTATCAACGTGTTATCATCAGTTATCACCTGTTATACACATTCACCTTACAGCTCAAACCCCAACCTTCAGTCACAAGCATGTTATCACCCTGTTTTCAAGTGTTATCAATGCCAACCAACTTCAAGAGAGTTGTTCCCACTTTGAATTTCCCCTTTTTCCCTTATTTTCCCTCCGTACTACAATACAATGCTCTACTTTCCAGATTTCCCTTTTTCCCCTTCCCTTATTTTTCCCTTGTCAGACCCCATTTTCCCCTTTCTCAGGAACATTTCCCTGCAAAGTGGAAACACCGGTTGGGGGAAAACGCAGTTTCTAAAGTCAATGTAAGCAAAGTCACGAGATTCGCGTGTCTTCAATGAAATTTCTTCCAACCATTGTTTTCTTTTCTCTCTTGTTATCAAGGTTTCCCCTAAGCACAACCAGGAAAGTGATAACACATGATAACACAAGATAACACAGTTTCAATTGCGTCAACGAGTGAAAAACACACCGGGAACTTCCAGAATGTCGCAACAAATGTGATTTCTCGGGTTCAAAATTAGTTTGAATAACATTTGATAACATGGTGATAACACTGATAACACTAACTTGTACGATTATCAAAGCCTATCTGATTAGACAATAAATCATACAGAACCATAATTATAACAGTTATTAATATTAGTTGTAAAGTTAATTTTATAATCAAATGAACTTTTATCGTATAGTCTGATAACTTAATCCCTGTTGTAAATTAACGTCGAGTGACGCATTAAGATTACAAACTATAAAAAATATATCGCTAATCTGTGTTATCAAGTGTTATCACAAGTTATCAACTATTTCTTACAATTACAGACCCATTATTATTATTGGTAGTAGTTGCAGGAGTAGTAGAAGTGATAGTAATGGAAGTAGTAGTGGTGAAAGTACTAGTAGAAGTAGTACAGTAGCAGTAGTAGTAGGAGTGCGATAGCAGTAGAAATAATAGTAGTAGTAGTAGTGTTAATAATGCTAGTACAGTAGTAGTAGTACCAGTAACAGTAGGAACAGTACTTGTATTAGTGCTGATAGTAGTAGTAGTAGTAGTAGAGTGCCGATAGCAGTAGAAATAGAAGTAGTAGTACTATTGAGAATGCTAGTACAGTAGTAGTAGTAGTGGACAGTAGTATTAAGTAGCAGCAGTAGCAGTAATAGTAGTAGCAGTAACAGTAGTAACAGTACTTGTACTAGTGTTGATAGTAGTAGTACAGTATTAGTAGTAGTAATAACAGTAGTAGTAGCAGTAGTAGTATCAGTACTAGTTGCAGTATTAGTAGTTGTTGTAGTAGTGATAGTAACTAGTGAACAGTAGTAGTAGTCAAAGCAGCAGCAGTAGTAGCACTACTATTCTCATTATTATCGCCGCTTTTACAAACAGTAGTAGTAGTAGTAATAATAGTACGTGATTTTCAGCGGGACAGGCCATTGCTGATTTCCGTTGTCCTGTTGACCAAGGTGGTCAACATGGAGATCCAGGGTTTCTCACCTGTGGTGTGAACTCTTCGCAGCAGGATCTTTTCTTCCATTGGAGGATCCCAGTCCCAATGGAAGCCATGGATCGAAACGCGTCAACTGTGTCTGAGGATCCGATCCTACAAAATCAAGATTAATTAACTTAATTTTAATTACTTTAAGTTTATTATGCAATAACAGGGTGGGTAGGACCGAATTTGGCAGGAGGAAATTGAAATCTCAGCGGGAAGTAGTTAATCCGCAAATGAGGATGCAAAGGATCAATTTTCCACACGCGGGAACGAATTTCGCAGCCAAATCTAGTCCCCACCTTAATGCGGATGGATTAAGTATTTCAAACCAGTGAAAGTGAATTACTATTTATTATTATTCAATCATTTTAACATTACTTAAGTTTTATTTGCTTTCTAAAAAATTATTGACAGTTAGAAAACTACGCCTAGGACCAAATTTGGCAATGGGTATAACTCAAGTGTCTGGAAAAGCGCAAATGGGTTAAGAGCCTAAGACCAAATTTGGCAGTGTGCAATTTCGAGAAGACGTTCAAAACACCTCAAAATGACTGAAACAAATAGGGGGACCAAATTTGGCACGTCCATTACTTAACAATGTTGTTTTCAAATTTTATGATTTAACTTAACTTTCAAGCATAGGACCAGATATGGCAGTAAAGAGGGGACTAAATTTGGCAATCGGTTATATAATTGCCATTTTTGGTTCTTTTTGGTAAGTGCAACCCGGTACAAGGTTTAAAGCTGGTACGAAACAAGTTTGGTTAAGTGTAATATAGTTCATGGCCATATTCATACTTAAAATAGTTACGATTTCAAGATAACACTCAATCAAGTTTAAAATGGACCTTCAACATTTTATTTTACCATAATAAATTTAAACTTAACCCTAATAGTAATAAACTTTATTAAACTTCTCATCATCAATGAACCAAGTACGTGAGGGGGGGACCAAAGTTTGGCAAACAACAACGTTATTCACCATCTTTAAATGGCCACCTGAACTTAAATGTTATTCTTCTAGAATAACTTAAGAGTGTACGGGAATAGAAGTTTTATCGTAAACTTGTAACATAAAACTTGTCATAACTGTAAACCGAGATAAACGCATGCATTAAAACTAATCTCACCAGATTCAACTGGATTCTGTATATGAAAACAAAAGTGAAATTTGTAAAGAAAGTTTTACGTAACCGTTCATTTTCTCGGGTGGGTGGGGACCGACTTTGGCAAGGACACAAAAATTCAGCGACAAAGTTCGAGAACGTGATAGGAAAATGCAATTAACATTCCATATGGCGAGAGGAAGATTTCAGAGGTAAGGGGGGAACCGCATTTGGCAGTAGACTAAATTTTGACGAGGACTAAATTTGGCAGAAATCAAGGAAATGAAGATTAACGAAAATTTGAAAGGGGACCAAATTTTCGCAGTGGGACCCAAATTTTTAGGTGGACTAGATTTGGCAGAAAATCAAGGAGAAAATGAATTGGATGGAAAATTGAAAGGGGACCGAATTTCGCAGGGGGAACCAGATTTTGACGGGGGACAAGATTTGGTAAATTGCACCAACAGAGCATCTAGGGCTTTAATCACAATAATTCGAGAGGACCAGATTTCGCATTTCACATCTCACGGGGACCAAAATTTTGAAGTGGGGGACTAAATTAGCAACTGAACCGAGAAAGAAGATAATCTAAAATTCAATGAATAACTTGAGAGGGGGGGGGACCAAATTTATCAGTCCATATTGAGAAATTTATAATCTCAGTGATGACACAAGTTTGTATGCTTTTATCATAAGGATGTAAACAAAAGCTTAACAAACTAGGACGGAAATTTTTACGCTTTCCATTACTACGACTTACGTACACGTGATCATAATTGGGCTCTTCATTTGTTGAATATTTCAAAATTTTCAAAGTGCGGCCAATTCACAAAGGACCAAATTTGCAACGTTGCTGGGAATTCACAAGCAGTCATAGCAAAACGGTTAAGGAATACAGAATATCAAGGATAACAGAGGGGGGCATACTTTGCAAGATTATTGGAGCTGTTCAGAGCAAGACACAAACTTGTTAAATATTAAGTATAAAATAAACAAACTGTAAGTAATAATATTTACTATGTATATTTTTTAAAAAAAGTTAAAGGACGTTGAGAGATACAGGGGAACCGAAATTAGTCCGGGTGGGACCGTGTTTACCAAAGAAAGGTAAAGAGGGGGGCAATTTGGCAGGGTTTGGTAAGGTGATCAACATTAGTCCACTATGCAATGGGGACTGTTTTTTGCAAGAAAATATTGGGGGATCCAAATTTGGCAGAGTTGGGTAGGGTGTCTAAAATTGGTCCAGGGTAGGACCGTATTTAGCAAAAGACTAGTAAGGGGGGACCAAGTTCGGCAGGTTTTTGGTGAGGCGTTTCGAAACTAGTCACTATATAATGAGGATCAAATTTGGCAGGATTAGGTAAGGTGTCCAAAATTGGTCCGAGTGGGACCGCATTTAAACAGGACAGGTAAAGGGGGGGGGGACAAAATTGGCAGGGTGATGTTTACCAGTGCTTTTGGCATAGTCGGTAGAAAAAGTCCACGTGCGCTCTACGGAGGAGATGGAGTTGGAGTGATGAACTTGAGCGTCTGCGGGAGGATCTGCCGTCTCGTGGTCCCCGAAGGGCCGACGCATCGCCTGCAACACAACAGGCTCCACAAAAAGCGGACATTGATGTTAGCATTTCTCCTAGCGGGTTTCTAACGGTTGTGATGACCTGAGGCTGTTGATCTCGCACAGAATCACAACCGTCGGCCATGGGGCGCTTCACTGAATCAGATTCGCTGCTAATGCTGCTGTGTAATCGCATGTAAAACTGGAAATTTCTCTCTTCCTCTTCACCCAAGGCCATTTATGGCTTTCACTTTCATCCAAGTACAACTCTGAACAATAATATACAAGTCCCGATTTCAGAGTTTTTCGGAGGAAGACAATTTTCAGTCGCCGAAAAACTTCCAAGTTCATTTACGCTGTAGCGCTTTTTTCACACACCACTTTCTCTAGACAGGTCTGACGGGCGCAACAAGTGGTCTCGCTTTGCGACAAAGGAGAGTGAGCGAACGCGTTATTATACAAGCAAATAGCAACGCCATCTAGCGGTCACTATTAACAACTATAAATTAAAAAAACAGAAATGATTAAAGATTTACATTGCCATCTAGCGGCGAAATTTGAAGCTAAACGTTGCGGAAAATATAGGGCTGTGCGGATCCGGTTACTTGGCAGTAACCGGTTACCGCTTACAGATCTCACTCCGATAACCGGTTATTCGGTACTGGTTCCGATTACTTTTCACTTCTCGTTATTTGATGTAGCGGATCAATATCCAATGATTAAAATAGGTCTGAATTACATCTTCTACTCAATTGTGTAATCCAGAATATTGCCTGAAAAATTCCAACTATTGTTATGTCCACTTCGAGGAAAATATTGTACAATTACACAAAACACAATCGTGCCTAGTCGGCTTTCCGTGGGCCCGGAAGACCATCCATAGATCTAGTTGGAATAGTCTTCAAGTCTTGGCAGCTGGATAGCCATTCATTATTTGATTTCAACTACAGTGAAAAGTTATCGTAATTGCTTTTTTCATCAATGACATCCTGCTGTTCAGGTAAGCGCACCACAGCATGGAAGCATTCAAGCATTAACTTTGCAAGATTAGCATCTTTCTGTTCAGGTTTGCTCTATGCAGATAAGTGATTCTTGTTTAAGAATGTCGAAAGTAGCCACACTAGCGGCACGATTATTACAAAGTATAAAAGTTCCAAATTATCCTTTAATAATACTTAATTTCATTATATCAAATTTTCAAAAATTGATTTCGTTTAACACAGGAAGATTCCAAATTGCACAAAATACTGATTTCTGTATTAAATTAAACATGGTCGTTACATAAATTCATTACAGATGGCCCTAGTACTTGGGCGCAAGGGCGTAAGCTACGATGCTTAGGATTGAATATCCACAGGCCTTCATTTGGAATGTAGCTCCGCAACTCCTTACGAAAACTAAAACACAAACTTAAGCTTAAAAATACGTTATTATCGAGAAATCGTTTAGCAATTGAAATTTGTGAATAGATCAAATTTCGTATAACGCTATCCATAATATGTGTAAAAAAAAAAATAATTTTCCGAGAAGTAACGGATCGCGGTTATCTTTCAAGCCAGTAAACGGTTTACCGGTTAGAACGTAACCGGATCCTGCACAGCCTACGAAAAATAACAAACCTAGGTTTTTTACGTAAAACTATCTCAATATTTGTCGTCAGGTGAATTTTTTTTCACTGTACAATAATATGAAACATTAAATACCTTCGAAATTTATTCGTATATTTGAAATACTTGCACTTTTAAGTTTCGCGTACATTTATATTCTATCATTAAATATGTTGTTACTTGAAGTCTGTGTCTTGTTTCATTGGTATATTTGTACACGTGATGTTAGAACTGGATTGAATTTAGCAATTTTTATTTTTTCTTTACAAACTTAAGGCTACCATGAAACTTGCAAGATCGATTCTTATAACAGGATCAAGTCGAGGTATAGGCCTCGAACTTGTTCGGCGGCTAGCTCCGTTAACTGAAACGCTGATCGCTCCTGCAGGTCTCCAGATACTGCTTCAGTGACTAGAAAATAAAATTTTAATAAAAATTGCCTATATCTAAGCAATTCAATTGTCTGTAAAATAGGATCTCCAAGAGATAGCTGAAGAAAATGAGAACGTCAAAATTTCTCCGCTCGGTAAACATCATTCATACCAGCAAGTTATTTTAATTTCTTTAGATTTTATCTTTTAGATGTTACGCAGCACTGGATCGTTTCTGATGTTGCAGAAGAAGTGTCTGGAATTGTGGGGTCCCAGGGTTTGAATCTTTTGATAAACAACGCAGGAACTCGCCAAGGGCCACCAAGGTTAACCTCGTAACTGCCGAGCAGATGGAGGAAACATACAAAGTCAACGCGATTGCCCCTCTGATGCTAACGAAAGCATTTTTGCCGCTACTTGAAAGAAGCCGCTCAGCAGTCGAATGGCGAGGAGGGTGAATACATTATCTCAAACGCGGCTGTTTTAAATATGAGTTCAGTTTTGGGCAGCCTTGCAGAAAATACAGGCGATCATTCAGGAGGACTTTACCCTTATCGCTGTAGCAAGGTAACAGTATTTTAACAAAAATCTAATTTGAGACTATTTTTTGTATCTTAGGCTGCACTTAACATGACGACACGTTCGTTATTGTGCTGATCTAAAGCATACAATATCAGCTGTGTTCAGTATGCATCCCGGCTGGGTGAGAACCGACATGGGAGGTGCCAATGCACCACTTTCGACTGAGCAAAGTGTCGAAGGCATCGTCAACTATCTTTGCTCGGTCTGAATTCCGAGCACAACGGACAGTTCCTGCGGTAACGATGGGGAAATCATCCCCTGGTAAAACCCGATTAACTGAATGTTGTAGGTCCTCATCAAAAAGAGAGTTAATAACCACAGTGAAAATACAGCAGTTTATTTACATCACTACGATTGCTCGGAGTAACTTGTTAACAAAGGTTTTAAGCCTTGTGATGATACTTGGATCTCGAGAGTCTGTATTTGGCTTCGTGCTGGAGTAGCTTGCGATAATACTCGGGAAAGTATTCGTTCAAGTTGACGTTTTTTTGGGTATTTCGGAAACTGTGACGTTTTGCTCAGTGCTGGAGAGACTCAGAAGTTTTTCGGCAATGTCCGTTTCTTTCCAAATTTTCCAACCCTATAAAAACAGGTTGAAATTTAAATGCTTTATGTACGCGATACGCAACGTTCCACTTTTAGTTTTTTCCTTATCCTCTTTCTTCTCCGTGCTAGAATCTGAAGCTCTCTTTCCTTGTTTTCCCTTTTCCTGCTCCCTGTCTAACATTAAGGTATACCTTCCAACCATCACTTCCCCTCTTTCCTCCTTTTTCCCTTTCGAGGCCTACTTTTCCTCATTCAGGAAATTTCCCTGCAAAAATGGAAACACTTTATGTAATTTTACGTACCCTAGTTAAACAAACTGAAGCATAGATTTGGTTTGCTTTGATTTTCTGAGTCCAAAAAGTCTGACCCACGCTTGTTCTGATGAAAAGATTCAACGTTTTTTAAAACTTGGCTGTTTCCTGTGATTCCAGCTATAGTAACGTCAAGCGAGGTTGTCTTTTTTGGAGTTTGAAGGCTCCATATCGGGATATGTTCAATCTGCAAATAATCTGACAACAATCGTTATTTGATGACACAGGCTGGCTTAGTTTGCTGGACAGTATGCGACCGTATAACTTCACTCCAGCGGAAAAATATTCTGGAGGAATCTGTCGAGGGTCCTTGAAATCTTGTAAACTGAAGAGAAAATATAATTACTGTTATAATAAGCCGAGTATTTGTGTATACTTACTATGCGTTAACTTCTGAAGACTTGTAACAGCCAAATATACCAAGTCCGTAAATGCAGTACTTTTTGCCATAAACGAATAATAAATTTAATTCCCATATTTTCTGTTAACAGATTTCATACTTTGAATTTCCCGAATATGCTTATCGACGAATGTTGTCAATTGTGATTCGAATCTTTCATCTTATTCACATTTACCTGCCATAACACGTTAGTATCGCTTTTCTATTTGTTTGCATCCTTTTCCCTTTTCCCCCTCTGTGCTATAGCTAATGAAGCAATACTTCTCGATTCCAGAATTCCTCTTCCCTTATTTTTCCGCTTTTCTCCCTTCTTTGCTAGAGCGAAGCTATCATTTCCCTTTTCCCTTTTTTCCCTTTTGAGATTTTATTTCCCCATATCCAGGGAATTTTCCTGCAAAGTGAAGGATCCTAGCAACAAGGAACCCAAATAATAATTGGGATTCATTTTAAAATACTGATTTTATTAATTAATTAATTTGGGAACCAAAAAATCTAAAATTCATCAAGTTACGAAATTGATTCGTTAAATTTTGCAATAAATATAATTTTAGTTTTCTGTTTAGCACAACCTGCAACTCAGCAGAAGAAGTGATGACAAGCAGCTTTGTGTTGAACGTAAGGTTCCGCAAGCTGTCATTTCTTTATTGACTCAGTATAATAATTTCCGTTATATGGCTGCTGTTTCTGCTATGAAAACAGCAAGAAGTCTTCCGCAATCCTCAGGGGGTACATTATTTCTGACAACTAAAATTTTTATTTTTAATTTCTATTCAAACTTCACAGAGGAAGCAATGGATGTTGTTACGAAACTCCGACTGAGGAAGAAGCCATTCGCTCCAAAGAGCAAGAAATCCTCGAACTGGGCGAAAAATACCAAAAGGAAGGAAAAGCGCAGGAACTGGGACCTCATTCGTGATTCCCGCTCATTTTTGTCGATGATCAGCAAGCAAAGCCGCAAACTCGTCCGCGCCCTCGTTGATCTTTTTTTCTCGACATGGACGCGGCAACGGGAAGAAGTCGACTCTGCAAAGTAATATGACATTTAATCACAAATATGTTTTAAATTTAATGCTGACGTTAAAAGGATGCATTGAATGGGCGTGAAGAAACGAACTTTCCTGCGCCAGAGTCTGAGGCGAGACTTGTCGCTTTGTTTTTTCGATACTGGACGCTATTCAGAGGCCCTCAGCTTGGAATGAAATTGCTGAAGGAACTGAAAAAGCTGGACGATAAGTACCTGCTCGTTGAGGTAATGTCGCTTAACGTAAATTTAAGTTAGTTATAATGATTTATGTTTTTATTAATTAGGTGCAACTGCTCGAATCGAAGACTTATCATGCACTCGGAAATTTAGCCCAAAGTCGTCTGCTCTCACATCTGCTCGAACTACGGCAATGCCATTTACTGTCCTCCCAAACTTCAGGCCGCCTCGATTTGCAGTCTGGTAACGAAAATTGTATTTATAATGTTAAATATAATAGGATAATGATTGGAAATAAGTTTGGCAAATTTATTATTGGTAAAAACGTGTTTTATAATGCTATTACATAGTTCAAATTACTGTAACAGTAATAAAATTATTAGATAGTAATCATGTTGTATGAAGCGAAGTTATCACGATCTCTTAATTCTGTTTTATTCAATATCATAAGTAATTCATAAAGTATATTATTTTGTACTTTAAACACGCATAAATTAATACTATTTGATATATTATAGAATTTTTGTTTCTTTAGGCATTTGCATGCTGCTGACGAACGTGACTTCAAGACTGCGTACTCCTATTTCTACGAAGCTTTTGAAGGCTACGACAGCATGACTCCCCCAAAGCCGTCACAGCACTCAATACATGTTGCTCTCCAAATATCCTCAACACGTAGTCCAACACCAAGTCCCTAATTTTACGATTTATTGAGAAGTTTTCCTGCAAAGACCTGAGGAGTGCAGGCGATTCTCAGCGGGAAATTGGCTCTACGATATGCGGGGTCGCGAAGTGAAGCATGAAAGCTGTGGCCAATTCGGCAATCAAGAGATCCTGGCCCAGTTCCAGCAAGCTCTAGTAGACTTCCGTGCCGAACTTGTCGAGGATGTATCATTAAAGCCCACTCTCGAATCGCTGTACGACACCATGCTCGAGCAGACCTCAGCCGGATCATCGAGCCCTATTCTCGAGTCAGGTTTAATAGTTTAAATATTAAATTAGAAAAAATATATTAATAATTTGTTTTCCTAAGGTTGCTCACGTAGCTAAGGTGATTGCCTTGCCTGGAGACAGGTAGAGAAGAACTGTCGCAAATGATCTCGATGGCAAACTGTCGGTATTCTGGACCAGGGTGATGGTGTCCTGATCATTTTTGAACCGACTAAAGTTGACACTACGTACGAAAGACGCTCTGGAACCATTCAAAGTCTTGGTAAAGTTGTCGATACCCTGTACCAGAAGCCAAAACTGAGTAAAGCAGTTCACTCAACATTTTGCGATCCCTTAACACAACAAGGAATACAAAAAAAAAGTTCATTTTTCTCAACGTTTAAACTAAAAATTATTTTTTTTTATTTCCTTGTTTATTTTGAAACCCAAATCGAGAAAAAGGGACACCAAACTCTTGAAATCTACAACTAAACAATGTCTTAAAAGTTTCAGTCTATAATGCTGAAACAGAGTCTGAAAAATGAGTTTTCTTAATAGCGTGTGACCTTTGACCTATCGACGGAAATTATGATAATTTTGGTATAGAAAGAAATGGCAAAGGCTAAACTGCAGGTGAATAATATTTGTTTTTTTAAATTTTTTCTAAAGTTTTAGAAATTTTTGAGAAGATAGCCAGCAGTTGCATTGCGGGGGCACGACCAATACGACGAAGGCGACCTAAAAATTAACAACAATAATTTAATTTATAATTTATAAAATTAATCTGAAATATGGAGCCCAACCAACCAGGTATCTTTCTTACTTCAAAACTGACCAATCAGAGCATCAGTTATTTAAAAAAAACACACCAATTTCATCCAATCACAGATTAAATTCAGTTTTAAACATTAAATAATTACCTTGGTGTCAATGCAAGTTCCACAGGGGTGGTTCAGTCCATGCAATTCACGAAACATTATAATGCAGCACATCAAAAGAAACGTTAATTTTTTGCAATACAAGACTAAGGTTACGGGTCAAAGGGAAAGTTGTAGATACATGCCAATAGTAGTTCATTAATTTATGAATTTTTTTTCAAATTTTTTGCCGAGTCGTTCTTAATTCAGCATTCCTCGTTACGAGTGAGCGGCACCGACCCGCTGCTGGCGTTCTGTACAAAATTTACCATTCAAATTAAGTTAATTAATTAATGACATTCAAATCTACGATATGCAAGGTTAGTTAACTACAGTTCGCCCATGCAGAATACTAACAAACTGATCCCACAGCAACCAAGAAAAACAAAACAAACAAGAGAGAGGGCAGTGTTTCCACTTCTAAGTTTCCTTTTCCCCCTTATTCAGGGAATCTCCTTGCAAAAGTGGAAGCACTGGAGAAGGATTGGGGATTGCAAGGATGGAAGGGTTGAAATGCCTTAGTAATACTCAAGTAAATGAGAGAATCTAGTCTATAACGAACACATGAGGAAGTTGGACAAGGAGTTTGTCTGGTCAGTCAACAGTCAAAACAGCCGCTTGGTCCGCGTGCTGTTCAACAGCCGGACGCCAACGTTCCTTTGACCGCCCGCCGTGCTACGACCAATCAAAATACACGGATAAAGGGTGGAAAAAGAAACAAACACCAATGAGAAACGACAGATTGGAACATCGGGCCTGGATTAGCTGAGCTGGTAGAAGGAGCCGGGGCTTGATTAGCCAATGGTGAGACAGAAAAGTTCGGGGGCGTGGTTTGAATCAAAAGCGCTAATTGAATTGGGCGAGGAGAAGAGTCACGTGATAAAGAAAGAAGCAATAAAATTAAACAAACTTTTTGAGAAGTAGATATTAAATGAAAATCATAAACATTAATATCAGTTCCCCTTTTTCCCTCCGTGCTAGAACAACGCTTCTAAATTCCCCTTTCCCTTATTCAGGGAATTTCCCTGCAAAGTGCTGGTAGTTGATACTTACTCCTATCTAGATTGCGCTGTAAGTGGGTAGCAATCTGCTACGTGCGTCATTGAACTCCAGAAAGAGGCCCAGCCGTAACAAAATCGGATTCTGTTCCACCAGAGCCGTTATTTCCATCTCAGCTTTGTTTCCAAGGACTTGTGATCTCTATTTATAGAAACAAGCGTTGAAAGAATCAATGAATGAACATAATTAATTATATAATTCAGTTTAAACCTGGTTCGTGGCTCGGAATTCCTCGATAAGATTTGTTAGCGAGCATTGCCTTGACGAGTGGACGATAACTGCAGCGCTCAGCAGATTCGATTCAACGCTAACAGAGAATCATTAGAATTAAATTCACTCAATTAATGTTAATAAAAATTACACACCTGAGTACACGAAGAGTTGAATTTCTTTCCAGGGCGGTGCCAACATTCAGCAGTACGGTCGTTAGTCCCGTATTACAAAGTTCAAGCACTTCCAGGTGTGTGTTGATCTCCAGAGCCTTAAACAGTCTGCGAAAATTTAAATAAAAATTATTCTTTTGTTCTAATTTTTGTAATTGTTTGTAATTTACCGTTTGAACTGGTCTTCCGACATGCTGACGTTGTTCAGGCAGAGCGTGATGAGTCGGGAATCGTCATCGTTAACTTTGACGATCGACTCCTCGGGATCGGTGGGATTGGGCGGCTCGGCGGGCAGCGGTTTGGGCTGCGAGGCCTTGGTGATCCCGTCCCAGCCGAGGCCACCTTCTCCTTGTTAAGCAGGCTGCGTGTATTGGTCCTGGTTCATCATCGAGTGAAAGCCAAAAATAGCTGAAAAATATCAGAAATAGTTAAATTTGACACCACCAAAACTTCGAATATAAAAATCATATTATTAAGTGATAGAATACACATCCATAGATTGAGACAATACACATAGATAGACAGAACAAAATGTTTATAAAAATATGAAAATATATGTAAATTGCGAACCAGCAAGTCGACGAGTTCTTCTTCAGTGGGCCGTTCCTAAAGCCTGCTCGTATTCGTCTCCGAGGTCAAAGGTTATGCCGTATCAAAAAAAAAGGCGTTGAAGGTGCTGTGGTTCTTTCCGGAGCTACCACTAAATCAGTTAATCCAATTAAGCTTCTACTTGCACTATTTGTCTTTTGCAAAAGTTACTCATTCAGGTAATACTAATTAAATTAACTAATAATTTACTTTTTTTCCCTCGAACCACTCAGGGACATAAGGTACAGCGTCAGGAATCAGGCGTTTCCATAGCGATTTTATTAATGTGCTCGATCAGTTTCTGACGATTTAAAGGTCCAGTCGGCTCTCGAGCACAGGCATAACTGCATCTCTGACTGGGCGGCAGAAAACGATCCTTGAGAATTTAAAACTGAATTAAGTAACAATTATAATATTTCTTGAATTAATATTTTGACTTACGTCAGGATCAACTTCTTTGACAAGATTTCCAACTCCTCCGCAGAGAGTTGTTTGAGTAAGTCATCAACGTCAACATCGTCGTAGTCAGAGAGGTCCTTTCGTAAAGTTTCTTCGTCGTCATTGTAAGAACTTTGCCTGAATTACTAAAACGATTAGTATCCCAAAAGTGTAAACACTTGCAACTATCTAACGATCATGACAATTTCTAAATTTTGCTTGTTATACGTGTGAAAACATTGACCCAGTTACTATAGCTTTACAAATCGACAGAAAATTTTATTAAACCGTAAAATTGTTTCTACTCACGGTTGGTTTTATTTATTTTATTTCTTTTTTGCAATCCTGGTTACTTAATTGATAAGTTTATGAGTTCTGAAAAGTTTATCAAAGAATTATAGTTTAACCATAAAGTGATTATCCGTTTGATCAAAAGGTGAAAGTTGGTCAGAATAATATGAAATATGTTTATTCCTCTGTTATTTGAAGACGTACCTCCAAGAAAACTTGCAGCTGATGTCCATTTACCTGCAACACTGCACTCCTCTTGACTGAGCTCTCACATTCAGTTTTCCCTTTTCCCCTAAAGATGGCTTCTAGTTTCCCTTTCCTCCCCCTTAGTTTGAAGATTCGAATTCCGCTTTTCCCCACCAATTATGACGATAAGTAAAGCTATCATTCTAAATTTTCCCTCTTCCTTATTTTTCCCTTTTGCAACCAGTTTTCCTTTTCAGGGAACTTCCTGCAAAGTGGAAAGCACTACTCTTACTAAGGTTTCGAAAATTAATCGATTATTAACAAATCGAATCTGAGAGAAACTTTAAAAAACATTTCATTACGACATAGCTAATTATAATAATATATAATATTAATAAATTGGAATATCCGCAAAACTGTATCAAAAGTTGATTAGGAACACGATTGTGGACAGGCAGTAACGGCTTTGGTAAAGTCTCAGTGCTGTCCACTGATTCGACAGATTTGCTTTTTTATGCTTCATTTTTATTTGAAGCTAGTCTAAGAATTTTTTAATCAAATTTTCATTGAAGACGCTTGGTAATCGATTCAGTTATGATTTTCCATTGCTAATAATTTACTTGAATTACAATTTAAATATAAGTTTTATTAAAATATTTCGTAACAACTAAGTGTTTCACATTTCACGGGGCCAATGAACTTGATGCTATTTTAGTTTCTTGTTTTCAGATCTTCGCCTATTCCTATATGGAGATAGAGGTCTTTACATTCCAGTAGTCGATTTATATACTCTGTTCTGAATACACTCATTATTCCATTGAACAAGCACTTAATGTTTATTCGTTTATTCGGAAAAAGTTAGCTATTTATTTAGCCTAGTTTCAATTTGGCGCCCTTTCAAAACCTATTTACCCCGCCCACGTCAATGAAGATGTACACGTACACGACAGTAAATATTCTCTAGTTTCTATTTTTAGAAAAAACATGTCGCTATTTAAATTTCATGCCAGCGTTGAGCAAACATACACATGTATCATTTCGACGTTCCACTGCCTGTAAAAAAAAAAAATATAATTGCTGTCTGTTGAACTTTTGTGAAGTACCTGAGACTGCCACTAGACTACGATTACTTCAAAGAGGTTGTCCTTTTCTGTAATTCAGAAACTATTAGTTTGTGATATTACAGCTAGGTGGTTAAAACTTGCTGTTCTTCGTCCCTAATCAGCTGTGCACGGTTTTATAGTCGCTGAGTAGATGTTGTCTACTAGTTTTTGTTTTACTAACTTGAATTCAGTTTGATCGGCCGTGATGCTCGTAATATTACATTTTTTGTGATTGATGAAAAGAAACAGCTGAAAAAGCATCTTGAAACTAACTAACAAAACGGTCACAAACTAAGATGTCAGAAACCATGCGAAGCTGGATCTCTTCATTAGGTTCAAACTGAAATTGTTTTGGACGTTCAGAGGCGCAGACGAACTAAGTACTGCACTTTTAATGAGGTGATGACTACGGATAAAAATAATGATGATCGATAAGAAAGTCTTGCTCATATCGCGAATCTTCAGTCACTCAGCGACTTTTGAGTTGTCTCATCTGCACTTCAATGAATTTTGAGAAATGGATTTACAGCAGGTACAAGCTGAATGCTAGCTCTTCAGTCCTCAGGAACATACTGACAATCGTACGGTGGTTATTGGTTTAAGGTGGGAATCTTTCCTCTGAAATAATTACTTCTTTCCTCCAGAACACCGAAGCAGAAAGAAATCTTACATCGTCGGGTATTACATCTAATGATCTAAACTCTCGTCAACTCGGCGTCTCTAGCTGTTCTGTTGGCCCTAATTGTTTTCTTCCGACTCTATTAGAATCACGATCTCGACTGGGACAACTCATTACCTGTGAGTTCAAGTAAAGAATGGAACACATCGACACCGAACTAAAGCTGACCCACGCACTAAGTGAGTCGACGTGTCTAACTTACTGATAACATGTTGTCTTGGACAAGTACGTGTATTCACAGACCCAATCCCCACGCCTAGCTGCGGGGTGACATATCCGGATATCGCTCCTGAATTCGGTCTTTAATGGCCGGGACTTGAGTTACTCCGAAGAAACAATCTAACATTCATAAATTAGACTTTTTGCTAGTGTTACTTCGTGTCGCAAGGCGCAGCTTTTCATCAAGATGGTGCTGGAAGCTGGAATATAGTGATATAGTAATTAAGCTTGGTCGACACTTAGATTGTCGTTAACTTTTTTCTGCAGCACAATCAAAAAAGTTGTATGTCTCAATCATGGAAGATAAAATTACAAAGTTCTTCAAAACTTAAAAATAACTTCAACACGGTTTTAGTGAATTCATCGGCTGATTTTTCTACACGTTGTAATTTGTTCAACTTAGGGTCAAGTACTTAATAAAACAACTCAATAACAAAAACTAAAATAAAAACATTTCTTGAAGTGGAGAATGAACTTTTTAATTTCAGAAGAGAGCACAATACTCCTCACCAGCCGTTAAAAAAAAAATTACATTGGGCGTAGCAGCACACGAGACTTCGCAAGAATCTGGTTAGAAGTGTAGTGAGTAAGTGAGGTGATTATTTTTCGACTTTGTTAGAGGGTACCGGTATACGAAGTGCGTTTGCTCGAATCAAGAGTAGGAAACACGATTGCTAGGACCTCACCTAATCTGCACGCACCACGCTGGGATAACTACCATTATGTCGCTTTGGGTTAGATGAACCGCCAGACCTTAATTCCTTACTGAAAAATTTGTGAAGGCTGGAATCCGTGGGATTAAAGGGGAACCGCCTTTCGTGTAGAAGAACGGGCATTGTGCTTAGCGAGCTCGAGAATAATTTGCATCGTGAGAAAAGGCAATGTTGTGAGGTTTCCCTAGAACGTTCGACACCCGCTTTTGCCGTCGAATAAAGAAGTTGTGCGTTAACGTTTGCGATCTTTAACCGAAGAAACTGTTCGAACCCTACTCATCTAACCACGTACGATCAAGCCAGCAAACAATAACTGGATCCGGATGCATCGAAGAAGTTGCCTATGAAGATGTAAGTCCTGAAGTGGTGTTAATTATCCGTCTCACAGCGCAGCATTTTCCAAGTACTCCGTACCTGCATTCTGGTTGAGAATGTCGTGTCGTTTTCCGCGAATGTGTGCAGATTTACGCTGGTAATTCGCTGTCAGAGATCTTCCCCAGTCGACGGCCTGCTCGCACCAGTTTATCCTTCTACGCCGTCCTACGCTCCGCCATCTTATGCTCGCCAGCTTATGAAACTTCGGCCCTTCGTATGCTCTACCGTTTGCTCGCCACCGGCACTAACCTATGCTTCGCCCGCACCAGCCATGACCCGCTTTCCTAGTCGCACGGCCTATCCTGCACCAACACGACTTACGTTCTGCCGTCGTACACTACTCCAGCAACCTATGTTCCCCAATTCACCAAGCGGCTCGGCTTATAACCCATTTGCGTATATGGCCCAGCGTATTACCTCTGATGACTTCGATGTATCTTCGTCAATGTACTCTTCACCGATACACACTCCACCGACCTACGAGCACATGAAAGAGGCTCCTACTACGCAGCTTCTACTGTAGCTCGGTATATGTACGCTCCGACATTGTTCCGCACCATCAGCCGATGGAATACAACTCGCTGACTGCGGCACCGTACTATACCCAGATGACAGCCACCGTTGAGACAGATTCGTCAATGGTATACCGTCTGTGACTAGTTTATATCCACTCGAATGCTCTTCCGTGATACTACCGTGATGTTTCTACCGTACTTGTTCAATATATGCCGAGTGAGACTATCCAACCGTCAATTTTTCTACAACGAGCCCCCCCCCCCCCATTCATCGCAGCGAGACAAAGCCGCCGTCCGCAGTTGCAGCGCGTCAGTGGAGGTTATCCTGGATAACGAAGACGAAGATATCGCAGTTCCAGGGGAGGATGCGTGAATTACTTATATTTGTTTACGTTAGGGTCGATTTTGTTCAAGGTACTTTCTATTAATTTTTGTATCCCTGAAAATCGTTTCCTTTTATTTCTTTCTTTTCTTCTGATTGAATCTTGCCTGATCGTCTGAGAGCAATGAGCTTTGGTTCGTTGAATACGGATGTTCAGTTAAAGGTATTATTCGTTGAATCTGGTTTATCTCCTACAGCTTCATTTTTTAACGACCATCAACAGCAACACCAATAGAGGGATGTTCAGTTATCAAAGGTAGTGTCCACTGCATGTGATTAGCTTGTCTGTAATTATTTGGCATAGGGGAAGGGAGCTCTCCAAAGGGCAGTGATGTTAATGGAGTAGTGTATCTTGCAACATATACGATATATTCCCTTTGATACCAAACCCTGTAGTAGTACTGGGAACTCCTGTTGAACTTCTGGTTTGTCCTTTCGGCTATAGCTTACGTTGTTCATTAGACGCACTGACGCTCCGTCTACTAGAAATATCCTCCAATTGTGGACGTTCTTTGTATCGGATTTGACCACTAAGCTTTCGATCAACAATAAAGGAAACTAACACTCCTTTCATGTCAGCCGTTTTTTTCCGCTTATTACTGGTCAAATGCTCGAACTAAACCTATGCAACTCAAGCTGAAAATATCTTCAGTTCGTACAATAACATTTATTTGGAAATAACGTAGTAATAGATTTCTGAAGTAACTCGAGGAATACAATAATTATCTTCCGAGGGACTTTGTAATTTCAATTAATTTGAGTTATCATGACCTGAATAAACAGAGTTTTACTACACCTCATCACACGGTGATGATTTTATAATTGATTTAATTTAGTTAAACAAACAATCACTGAACAGTGGTGTCTTGTATTATCTGAATGGGCTTCAATAAAACATTCACACAACCCTTTCAGAAGATGTATATGCAAGGTGAGTATAAACGAGCTGGAGTGCAGCTTAATGTGTGCGCAGCACAGGATAGTAATAACTTTCTACTTTGACAACCTTGCATGTAATTAGGGTCAATCTACTATGCACGTGGATTACTATTTTCTAGGTTCTTTTACAATGCAACAAGCACTTCAGCTACGGACAGCAATTATGATAAGGATACCGATCCTAGTATAAGAGAAGCGCTGCTCAGTCCTTAGTGTCAAGAAGCGTTTCTAGGCTGGCTAGGTTGGCGTTCAAGACATTTAAATGGATACTTGAGTTGATCCTTAAACCATTTGGCGGTAAGTCCAAAATCATTAGCCCAGGCAATCCTTAACAGAAGATGTAACATAGTATTTAACTAAGGGTGATTGTGTATTCAACAAGGTACAACGTACTGGTGATTCAGTTTCCTTGGTGTAGGATATGCTTTGAAAAGCAGAAATACTAGGATGGGATAGAACACATCTTTCGCTCGAGAAGCTCACATCATGATTTTCTCTTAGGTTCTTTTCTACAAAGATTTCAATGCTCCGAGTTGCTGTGGGGCGAACGCAGTGCAGAAAGTAACTGGCAAGGAACTAGTGGTTTTTATTTTATTTCTGGTATCACTTACGGTAATACAGACGCCTTTGTTTAACAGAGCTTCATTAGAAATGTAGTTCAAGCTGTTTCCGTGATTCAGGATGCTGTTTCCAAGTAGTTGCGCAAAACTTTTAAGAAGCCATCTTCCGCATTCTTAAGTAAACATCTTAGATATGAACCGAACTGAGACTCCTTAAAGTACATACATGATTTCAGTGTCTGGGCTAGTTCCCTTAAAGTGAATAGTGGAACTCTATCACTTTCTCGGAGAGTTCTCTCAGCGAATCCACGAGGGGAACAACTTGGTAGTCGACAGAAACGACATTAGTAGACTAGAGTATGCAGAGACAAGAATAAAACAGCCAGGCACCATACCGCTCCAAATACACAGCAGTTTTGCCTTTTGACCAAGGTATCCACTGTAAATAACATCCAAAGTTGAACAATTTTTAGACTCGAGAAGGTTCTCACTTGTCTGTGACCACACCAATAAGATACATTACTTCAATACTGGCTGACTCGGAGAGGTGCTGGTTTCTATTTAACTTCAATTTGATTTGAAGTTTCTTGAAGACTTGTATTGACAGTGTCATCACAACAAAAGTGATGAAGATACATGTCCACAACTTTTGGATTTGATTTGCCTTTAAATTCATGTTTTCAAAAAGGGTTCTAGATATAGATTACCTGAGGTTGGAACGGTTTAATTGCTGCCCACGTTTTACTTTCTTCTTCAGGGAACGGGATTTGAACTGAAAAATCTATTAGCCGCCACATAAATGAAGGGTCAGCGACATACTTTCCTGCTTCTTCATAACAAATGCACTTAGCGCCAAATCTGCTTCCTGTATTTAAATCGCTAAATTCCGGTTTACCACCTTACTCGGTTGTACACCTTTACTTTCGCTGTAAAATTCCCAGAAATCCAGTATAAGATCCGTTAACTTCTACTCCGAAATCAAACTCTTCCAGTATGTGCATTTCGAAACTAAATACATAAAACTAAATTAAGATAAACGATTAATTGTAACAGAAGTCACGTGAAATTCAAGCGAGTGGACAACCAAAGCAGCAACTCGTACGTGACTCTCCAAAAGATCGGCTGGGTGATTCGCTTATTTCAAACGTCATTTCAGCTGTTTTTTTCGGAAAAAAATATTATTTAATATTTACCCATGAATTGAGGTAATTGACTTACTTCTGCTGCAACAACTTTGAGATGACGTCCGTTGATATAGCTACCCATAACGGAGTAAACATTGATTATTACAAGCAGAGTAAAAGAAAACGTTTCCGGTCGAACACATGCTCATTAAACGAATGCTGCAATCGCGAAGAAAATCCTCTTACAGGCATGGAATTCAAAAAATGTTTATCATAACTTTCAGATTCCTAACTGAGTTTTTGACTTACCTTGACTAACATTGTAGATAAAAGCAGTGCTTCCTTCTGTGAGGAGCCTCAGTTTGTGACTGCATTTATATGAAGAGGGGAATAGCCTTCAGCATGCATCAAGTGCACATCAAAATCTTTAGAATGGAGCAATACTTTAATAAACTAATCTTATTTGTTGGCATCTTGACAGTCTCCTGGTATTGTTAGCTTTGACGTTCCATGAATTTTCAAGTGAGAGAAGTCAAACTGTCGATACAACGGGCCTGGATCTCCAGTTTTTATCACAAAAAGCCCAGAAGTTTGAAGTTTTAGTTGAAGGGTTGAAGCAGAGACTGCATATTTTATTAAAAGCAGAACACCAATCTGTCATATGAGAATAAATCTCCTCCATTGTTACTGTGGTCAGCAAGAGGATTTCATGCCTAGTTTAAGTATGTGCCTATTAGTCTGCTACCAAGTGAGTCACGATTCTGCATCGTGTTCCATACTCCCGTCCTATGGCTGAAAGCTAACCTTAAACATGATGAATTTAATTATCCCTAGTTAAACTACCGGATACGTGCGGAACAGAAAATTCCAGCAAATGATTTTCAGCTCATTTGTTTTCTTTAATTCTCAATAATATAATCATGAGACAACTACGGTAACATAGATACCGTTGTTTAACAGTTTTATTAAATAATGAAGTCTCAAGCTGTTTCCGTAAGTCAGGATTCTGTTCGTGCGTTTACATAATAAGAACTCTGAAGTAAATATCTCATATATTTTACAATAAAGTCCCTAATCTCACCGATACTTGGGGCATCGTAACACGATGTATCATAACTCGAGTATCAGACAAGACCCATTAAACGTCAACAGTAGAACGTGATTAACTTTCTTAAACTCCTTCAGTGAATCCACGACAGGATCTAATTCGATGGTCGATAGAAACGACATCAGCAAACTGCGATACTCAGAGACTAGAACAAATTCAATCACGTGTTGCAGCCTCAAACCCACGACCCCCACATTCCTGAACCGACCACAGTCCATAAAGCGGTAAACCATACCCTAAGTCTGTCAACTGCATCGAAGCCCAGTACCTAATGTCGAACCCCTACAACCATGCTCATTAATTTCCATAGGAAACTGTCTCGGCCACAAACTCGTTTTCCTCAAGAAGTCGCTTTGCTCTAGAACTTCTTTTTTAGGCCTACGTATCTGTAGCTATAAAAACCTCTGTAAATCAGCTCACGCTCTTTCTGACTCCGCCACGAGTCTCTCACTCACGCGCTGCTACCAGACGCTCTGTACCGTTTATACTCAAGTATCTCAAGGTATCCAAGTAGACTGCATTTAGTATTAAACCCTGTCTATTCATTCGTTACTCGCCTTAAACCCTATGTAAGTTTGTCACGGTATCATGCCCGTAATACACTGCACTTATGCCTTTTTGAACAAGATAAACCTCCCTTTAATCAAGGTCAAACTATTTGTCCTGCTTTCTTGGTAACCGGTACAATAATATTGTTGGTCAGCTTTCGTATTTCGGATTTTCGAGAAGATTTTGTTTGAGTTAATTTTATAGGTAATGAGTGAATAAAATCAATGTAGTTTTGGTTATTTTTTTTCATAGGATTTGTGCCCCTTACATCGAATTAGTGGAATTCATAATTTATTAAGTTTGCCTCGGTTGCAATCAAAATCGAACTCTCTTTTCTTTGTTAACAGTTTCTCCTCAAAATATGATTGTGGAAATCCTTATTTCTAGTCGAACAAAATAATTTAATTTTGGAATTACGTGATATTTTTCCGGTTCCGCATAGGGTAGATTTTAAGATTGTATCAGTTTTGGATGCATCGATAAAGAAACTGTTTGCTTACAAGACTTATAACATTTTCTTTGGTTTCTTAACTTGTAGTTGTAGGTTATAGGAAGAGTGTTCCATTCATCCTGATTGACGATGAACGTGACCGGATTCGAGCACTTCAACCTTTGAAGTTTAGGTGGGTTATTAGATATGGGCTGGAGAAAAAAATCATAACAACCAATGCGATCACTGATCCTCCGGGAAGGGACAGATTTTCTGCCGCAGTCAATAGAGCCACTGGCTGCATTAGAATCATTGACCTATGCGCAGTCAACGAGTATCATTTACCTATGCCTACATGTTACCCTTGTGGATCAATAGGCATCACCAGACGACAGCAAACTTTTCAAGGGTATACGCCAATAACTCAGCACTTTCTATGGCACCTCGGGAACCGATGATGGGAGGTGACCTATAACCTATGACATCACTTAGCAACACGGCAACCCCGCTGCTTTTTCCGTTGACTCCGGGTTATATCTGGCCCAAGAGGGTAGGATAACATTTTTAAACACGATCTATTAATAGCTAACCGTCCAGACCTAATTTGATTTGCAATACTGATAATGAAATGTGAAGGTGCCTCAACTATTTTTACGACGTGACAGTTCCATGGGGTTAATGGAAGTTAGCAAATAAAATATCTCATACGTCTCTCATATATCTCTTATGTCTCGAGTTCCTCCAGCGGGAAAGCACACGTCTTCCGGTTGACACTTGCTGATAGTGCGAAAAATTATGTGTTATTGAAGTTGTCTTTAGAACAAATCCACCAGGAACTTTCTTTTGGGCTTTCGTCAACTGCTCCAAGAGTTTCCTTCAACATTCCTGCCGGCCACACATCATAATGTTCGCTCTGCACTACTTAAAAGTTGCATGGCAAACTCCTGCAGTGACAACCGAGTCGAGTTGAAGATGGAGTAAGAATGAGTGTTCAATCTTTAACGTCATTTTGGCACGTCAGCACTAAGATGCTGTGGAAGGTAACTGGTCTGTTAAACTGAATCACCATTATAAAAATTATACTTCATCAGCAAGTCCTACCCAAGCTTCGAAGAGCTTGGTATTGTGAGGTGTAAAAGAACTTCACAGGATTCTTTTGGAACTCTCATCAGGAAATACGATACCCCACAGTGAGGCACTAGAACATGTACCAAGCCAGCAATACCTCGCCATAGCCAACCGCCGACCACGTTGCCTTTATGAACTGGCATGGTACAAGCCATAGCTTGCCACTCACCAAGGCGTCGTACCTTTGGGCCGTGGTACCATGCAAAGCCCTTATGCAGCTTACACATTTGTATGTGGCTTATGGGGTGAAACTCGCATAAAATGGCCCCAAACTTTAATCTCCGGGCCTCCGCTAGATTAAGCCTCGCTACGACCAGGACTAAATATCAATTACTTCGAGATCCATCCCAGAATTCACCCAGAGTTGCGCCTTTTCTACTGTGTAGGGTATAATACGCTATGCTTAAGCCCGCTCGACATTTCCTTTCAGGGTAGTGACGATTCGTTTTAATAACATTTCCAAATTTTCATGTCACAATATGACGCTTCAATGCAGGCATAGGAACTTCAGGTCGGGCTATATATGAGTGGAACACCCGTTATGTACATGGGATCAAAGGAATTACCTTACCTACATTATCTATCCGTAAAAGCCACTTCCAGAGTACCGACGCATGGATGGCACGCCTGATCCACGTTTTACTTGCTGTGGCTGCTTCTCCAACCGTTGGTGGTGTGGACTTCTCTTCAAACGTCTTGGTAGATGTGTCTTCACAATGTGGTTTTTGGTTCCTTCCACCCTATTACCTTGTTCGGAAAACCATTGCTAGATCATCCCATTCCGTATCTGGAATGATACCATCCTTTTCACCATATGGTAACTAATCTTGTGCAAGATACCCTCAAAAGTCGCAATGCAATGCAAAACGAATGCGGAGTCTCCGTTGGCCATAACACTTGTTCCTCGAGCCATGGGCCCTTCGACCATTAAACTAGCTAGATGGAGCTTTGGGCCCTTTGGCTGTAGCCAGAATCGTGAAAAAGGGGAGGAGCCAAAGCCCAACATGATTGGTTGGGTGCCAAAACTTGAATTGATGACGTAGCGTGATTCAACGTCATCTGTCGGCCTCGCGAAACATTAAATACACTGTTGTTGACAGGCAAACCTGCATTAATTTTTGGCAAAAAATGTCAGCACACACAAAAAAAAACAACTTACTTTTTTCTGTGCAAAAAAAAAAACAATCGACCAGAGCGGAGGACGTCATTTTTTAAAGGCAAGTTTTCGTAACGTTTACATTCAGTCTTAAATAACAAGTTATATTCAAATATGATGTAGGTTTCGTCGAAAAAGTCGAGACTACGGGATTTCCTAGTTAATGAAACCAGTGTACTGTAGCATTTCAATGTCTTTTCAGGTCTCACGCTTTTTCTCGTAAGAACAGACAATTGACAACCTTCAGCTCGATAGTAAATAAAGAAATGGATTACGTATTGCATGAATCCCTCACTAGAGGTCACTGAAAATCATTACTTCATCAAATCAAGTTCCGGCACCCGACCAATCATGTTACACTCAGGCTCCTCCCTGTTTTGCACGATTCTAGCTTCAAGGTTTCCCAGCGCAGGGATAGCCCAAAGCTCCGTCTAGCTAGTTTAATGGTCGAAGCATGGGGCCATCGTGGACCCATCCAGATGAGTTGGGGGCAAATGACAAAAAAAAACGCATTGACGCCGGTCGTATTGTCGTTTCATATTAACCTCGCGATAGGGGGGCTCCACATTCTTGCGAATATGCACCCGAATGCAGCAGAGACGACACTACTGGCACGGTAGAGCGGAGCTGTTGGTCTGTGGGAGTTCGGTGAGACTGTAGCGCGTGGGACCAGGGGCAGTCCTATACGACATCGTGCAAATATGTATATACTTTGGCATTGTTAATTTGCATTTAATCGTCTAACAAATCTTTCCGCTAGTCCTTGGACAGAGGATAGCTACTAGTAACTTGTACCACAGCGCAAACCGGTGAAAGTTATGGCAAGAAAACTGGGTATCGTTATCCCTGACAATAGACAGCATAGGGAATGCTATGTATTACGATAGATTTAACCCAAAGATTGATTCTGGACAATGTAGGAGAATCCAGTTTAACTACTTCTACATTATCGGGGAAAGTAATCTCCAGCAAGCAGAGATAAAATTTCAAGGGTAGTGAAACAAGTCCAATGAAATTTTTTCTCAGGGGAAATCAGTCAGCTGAGAAGAAAATATGGGTTCTCTCTTAGGCACCCTTTCCTTGACATAAACTGAGTACTTCTGTAAGGTCCTGTATTTCTCTAACGAGGTCGTGCCATGATCCACTTAAGTGAGCCTTTTCGCAATATTTAGCCACACCTAGGCTGACCTTGATGCAATTCTTCGAGGAACTTTATTCGGAGTGCAACAGGAGTCATGATGAGGGAATCTTTCAGGAGGATTCCTTTCCATTCTGTGCACGAGCCCTTTTCTCGCTAGTACGCTGCAAAGCCGAAAGACCGTCGCCCCTTGGATCATGTATTCCGTATCCATAAACGTTCAGACTTCTTCAGCTCTTCCTGGTTGATGGTTTCTAAATACTGATCCTTCAAGGGAATCCTTCAATTCCTCCAATAACCATAGCAGTTGTGAAAATCCAGATCGAGTGACTTCATCTCTGTCGTTTATACCCCACGGGAAACCCTGGAAAGAGCTTCGGCGAAGGCTGAATTCTTTCTCGGAACATGCGCTATGCAGTATAGATACCTCACCAGTCTCATCGAAGTCGTTTAATCCCGAGTGGAATGGAGTAAAGACAGCGAGACTCCAGCAGTGATATCATCGTGATCGCTTTCGATGGTAAATGTGCTCATGCCCAAGTCATCGAAAGGGCTTCTTCCTCAGTCTGGGCGTATCTCAGCCTCTGCCTCCATCAGACGTTCCGGCAGAATCGCCATATGACAGAACTGATCATCTCCTGATTTTTGTGTGAGAGTAGCCCCTAGCTCGTACGATGAGGTATCTGCGGAAAGTGCAGAAGTGGCATGATGGTCGTATAGAACTAATCCGGCCGTTTTAACAACGTGCCACTTCAGTAACCTAGAGGGAACTTGCTGGCTGGTATCCCAGTAAAATGACTTGCCATTTTTCAGTAGCTCCCTCAGTACATGAAATCTGTCGGCCAGATTCGGGATGAACTTCTCTTGATAGTTCAACAAGCCTAAAAACTATCACATTTCTCAAACCATAGTTGAAGGCCAGAAATCCACAACGGCTTCTGCTTTGAAAGGGTTTGGGTGGATGCCATTTCTGGATACTTTGTTTCAGACAAATTGAAGTTGTTCTATATTAAAGCCACACTTTTTCTCTCAAGTAGCATTTGCCTGCGGCAATCGTCGCAGTGCGGCTCACAATCTTATATCATATCATATCACAAACCATACTCCTTTTCTATCTCCTCAAACACTAGAATATCATTCCATGCGATAAATAGTACCAGGTAAAGCAATTCAGAGTTTGTATCCTACTTTTTTGTAAGTGTTCTAGGACCCAGCTGATGTCAACAGACAGTAGGGACGGAATCAGAATCTCCTGAATCCTGAATGGTAGTGAGGGAGGTGTACGAGTTAGATACACGAGGCTAAGTGGGATCTTGAAGATTCATGAATTGGCGCCCACTTTGATTTATATATAAAAAAAAACTTCGCACAATGGAGTTCTGCCAAAGCTTCTTCCGTAAAGAAAAGGATAATCTTTTTAGTTTTTACTTCTTGTTCAGCTTCGTCAATTCCAACCGCTCCATTTTTCCAACGAACCCCATCCCAGTACAGTAATGAGTAGGCTCTCAGCCTTCGGTAACTCCCATGATATGCATGCGATATTGCTATGGCTTTAACACGTTGGGGTAGTGGATATGGGTACACTGAGACGGTCAGTAATGGCCAAAGGAGTAGCGTAATCATGCAGCGCTATACGATGTTCTCCCTTAGACAATCTAAGCCTTGGAATAGTTTTGGGAACTCTATTTTAATCTCCAGTAATACACATCGCTAATGCTCTGATAATATCGCCTGGTGTGTTGGTAACGATAGTAAAAATCATTAGTAGGCAATAGTTTCCAGTTGACTGTAGTTTCCACCTCTCAAACACAGGTGAACGCATGCTTTCCGGCTTGCAGTGCTTGAGACGCTTCATCCACTACAAATATCTCCTCCCAGCATGTAAATTTTTTGTACAGGATTTCACAACAGAACTTCCCATAAACGATAAAGGTCCTCTGGCACCAAAGAGTCTCTACCTTTTGGCTGTAGTTCCCCTTATATTCTAGGGCGGGAAGGACGGTGACTTCGGCTCCAGAGTCTATCTTGTGCTTGTACTGAATTATACGGCCCTTAAGTTTTAGCTTTACTCGTCAAGGACTCAATTTTCTGTCGGAACGGACAGATTGTATCAGCAGCAAGCAGCTTCTTCCTCTCCATCACTGAAGGCGTCACCGAGTCCTTAACCTATAGAGAAGAAGCAAACTTTAAAGAAATTACCTTTTTACCGCATTCACAACAGTTAGCCGATTTTTCACGACAGTGTTCCCTGCGATGTTTTCTATGGCCCCATTTATCGCAGGGTTTCTCTTTTGCATTTGCTGTGTTTCATCTTTCACCCCACTTCTTCGAGGTTGGCTTGTATAAGGTATTATGTCTAAATATGGACCGATGTCTGAACAACAATTAACATTTCTGTCTAGAGGGATTGGAGAAACTTTACGTGGTTAACTCAGGGTGCTAACCATGGCTGGTTCGAAGAGATAACACATGCAAACAAAAGCACGTTACAGGGTTAAGTCAGATGTGAATCAGTGGAAAATTTATAAACCCGCTCTATCGTTAATGTAGCCCAAAGGAGGACATGTCTTACTCCATCAGGATTGTGTCCCGGATGTCTAGCAAGTCGTAGCGCTGAATTGTACAGCGGTGTCCAAAAAAGCACCTCTTTCCTACACTGTAGAGGCAGTGCCATAACGAGGAGAGCGGGAGGGGGGAGGGGGAGAGAGAGAAGGGTGGTAACGATAGCGCTTCCCTGAGCTGAATTTGCGTTGGAAATTTTTGTTTTATAATTCTTTAAAAAAGTGTAACATGGTCATAGTGAGTTAATCCCACCATATGCAAGCTAGCATTTGTTATATTATTTCCCCTGGTCACTTGCTAGTGTCACAGTCCGTAGACACTGCGTTCTATTTGTTTGCAGCTTACACAAGTATCAAAACATAAGTGTGTTGCTATTAAATTAATCAAAAATACTATCTGCCACATTCACGTGTATTGTATGAAAAAGTTATTGACCAGTAGTGATCAGCTCTAAGAGAAAAGTGACCTTCTGGAGCTTATGTCTGGGCGTTGTAAAAAGCTCGTGACGAAGGTCTTGTCTCTGGATGGATAACACGAATCTTACAGTCAAACTCTGAAGCCTTAAGTTCAAAGTCCACCAGCCAGCGAGGAAGCTGACTCTGGAGACCAACAGATGGAAGCATTTGTGTAATTTCCATGTCACGTATTCAGGCCGGCTAGCCAATGACCCCAGGTCAGGTGTAGTGGAATGGAGGGGATAGAGACTTTTTCATCTGTCTGCTAAGGGTAGGTAGTCTGAGATAAGCCTCACACGGGAGAGGAAAAGTGGAAGCATTAACCACAATTGAAGCCATTCAAATTTCACAACTTCAATATAAGCGAGACCAAGGAGCAAGTGCAACTGATTCTATATTACTAGCACCCACCAGAAGATTCAATTAATATTTTATGAAGCATTTCACCACTTCCACTACAATATCTCAGTACATGTTAAAAAAATCCGTTATCCTGAGAATCGACTCAAGAACCTATAAGCAGTTATTAATTTCAGTTCCTTCGGTGTTGGTTAATGATGCTAGTTTTGCTAGTGAAACTACTGGCTCAGTACCTAGCTTTGACAATTCTGAGCACGCGATGTGGCCTGTTTTGTGCACTGAAATGTTCATCTTTTTCTTGTTTCTTGCAGTCCTCAACTACATGCAAATTTCATTTGTAGAAGTGCCCCTGTGTCAAAGGTAAAACGAAACAGGAATATTTTGAATGTCACTCAACGGAGAAAAGGGTGAACGAAAATAGCTTGTCTACAGTCCAAGTTTGAAAGTTGTCCTGCGTTTCCCTGTGTGCTTTTTCAGGATCTACGGACAGTAGCAGTAACGCCTACCAATAGAAAGAATAAAATTCTTCAAAAGGAAACAACTTTTCGGACAACTTACAACAGCATGAAAGTTCTTTGATTCACGAGAAATGAGGCTAAAAACTGGTCATGGCAATGGCGCCATGTTTTGTCTGCTGTCTTAGACTCCCATACTTTTCTAGACCATAACGACTTAGCTCTGAGAGGATCAACTGAAACTCTTGGATCTTGCATGAGAGTAAATTTTTTAAGCACCATTGAACTCCTTTAAAAATATCATCCTTTTCTTAAAACGCTTCTTACGAGTAAAACCCGGGGCTAGAAGAAGCAGTAGTCACAGCGATTCTGAACGAACTAATTCATCTTGTGAGTATCAAAGTTCGTGGTGAAATCATGTCCAAACTCCAAAGTCAAGAAGGCAAACTACTTTTCTGTGATGTTCAAAAGCACTTCTGATTTTTCCCCTGCGAATCAGGTTCCTTTGTTATCAGGTAAGTTGAGTTGCCACGACACTAAATCTGATATAATAGCTTAAATATGGGCCAAAAATATTCAAGCAAGTGGCATTCATGCTTATAGATTTGCTATGATTTGACATACGGTGTGAGAGGAATCTCACATCGCAGGAGATAACATTAAACATCACGTCGGGCAATCGGTCGCCGAGAAGTTGCAGCGCACTGTAGGCAAATTATTGGTACGGTGAGCGAATCAGGCAGCTCCAGAATGGTAGTCAAGTCCTTTTCATAAACGGACCAAGCTTGCCTAGCAACTATCTTGCCACACTACCAACCTTCTATTCGAATTCTGTGGAGAGGATGTGGTCTGAGATGAAATGGAGAGGCAAGACGAGTTACTTGCAGAAGGTGGAGGGTGCGGAGCTGTTAGTCCAGCAGTATCTGGAAGTCAGTCCAGGCGAAGCACCATCCGCTCACACTGCACAGTACGCGCCCCTTAATATAACAGCTTTCGGCTCAGCAGCAGAAGCCGGAGGAAACTAAAGCCGTATCGCCTTTTCATCACCAGGAGATATCCAGGGAGACCATCAGCAGGATTATCGTCACCGGGAGACCCTCCAGCCCTAGACTATGGGTGCATCTACTGTATACCTGTGCATTGCAGGAGACTCAGTTAATCGGACAGGCCGGTATGCACCATCGGAGTCTGTAGCAGCGGACCTGGGCGACCAAGGAAACACAGTTCGCCAGACAGGTGGGACTCCTGGACCGATGTCAGCTGAAGAAGAGAGGGGTTCCTCAAGGGAAGCCTGGGAAACAGCACGAGTAAACTGTGTTGCAGCAAGCACAGTAGGGCCCCTTCGGATATCCGGGCGCTGCCCCAGTAGAGCATCACACAGCCGGACTACAGAAGACCCCCGCTGAACCAGCTCAGGACTTCTCCGGATGTCAAGACGCAGCCAGAGCAGGGCCGCACACTACCAGAGTACAACAAGGTCCTGCTAGCCAAGTTCGAGGCTCCTCGGATTTCAAGGTGCCGCTACAGTAGAGCAGTGCACCTATGGAACGGAGCAAAGTCTCGCCAGAGACTATCAGGAGTCTCCCGAACGTCGAGGTACCGTAGCAGTAGAGTGATAGACTACTGTAGGAAATCAAGGACTGCTAGAGCGTATCAGGACTTTTCAGGATATCAGCGGGTCGCCATAGCAGAGCAGCTCATCTTCAGAGCAGAGCTGCGCGTCGCCGCATTAGAGTAGGACCTCATCGCAGCAGAATGAAGAAGCATCACTGCAGAGCAGTACGTCATCGCAGCAGAGCAGTGCGTCACCCCAGAAGAGCAACGCACAACGCACAGCAAAGAAGCGTGCTGCCACAGCAGAGCAGCACACAGCAACAGGTGTTTGACGAAGAAGCATACCATGGACTAAACCTCATCCTGATGACCAGGATAATCGGCCTGAATCATGCCCCGTCTTCATTCCCTGAGAGAGTTCCCAGCGGTGCCCCAGGACCGCCATGAGCCAAAAGGATGAATTGGAGTGGTTGGTTATTAGGAGCGATTGGTATGAGCCCGGAAAGCACGAGCATTGGTGTCAGCTTTGTGATCCAGGAGAGACTCGACATCCTGGAGAAAGGCATTCAAGAAGTTCCACTTCACTGGCAGCCTCAAGATCACTACAGCCATCCTGGTTTACATGACACTCGAGGACGAACGGACCGCTAAGGTATTTGTGAAAAGTTCCAGATTTCCCAGACTTGGGTACCAAGCAGCATTAGCCTGGAAGCTGAAAGACCTGGCCCTCTCGCACAACCATGATGCAGCTGAACGTCGATCGAAGGACCAACAGCGGCGGTCCGCTCAGAGAACAGTCGAGGAACTCTACTTCAGTTTTGATACATGGGAGTCGACATGAGTATTAAACGCGGCTAATGTCGTCAATGCAGATCAGACCAGTGCAGAAGAGGATCTGCAGTATTGGGTAACAGTTCGCCGGGTATGAAAGTGTATTGACATTGCGCTGCTAGGAAGCAGTCGTCACCAGGCTAGCGTGATTCGCGGATCGAGTTGAACCAGTTCTGCGTTGGAACTATAGGCCATGGACCGACAACAGGAGTCTTTTACCCAATGATCGGATCTGAAGCCCACAGATCAGTAGGAAGTCGTCACCTGTATGCATTTGGAAGCGGACGGACGACAGAAGACAAAGACAGGATCCGAAACGAAACCGGTACATAGTTCAGCCAGCTGCGCTCCCCATCCCAGCTTTGGAGGGGAGGGTGTTCTGGCGTTTTGGATGATTCTACGTTAATTTGCATTTTTGAGTTTTCTTATTTTTGAGGGGTTTTAAGGGAGTAAAATCCTATATGGCCACAGTCCGATTTGTTTAGTTAGTCGCACAGTATACAGAACATTCAGTACCACGCAAAGTCCTATCTCCCCATGTTAACGCTGCGAGCGCGAAACCAGCGCCAGATTTCTGCGGATGGTTACTGTCGGTACTAAGGCTGCATTGAGAAAACCAAGGCTAGGCAGTTGAGCCTTTGAACACTCGTAGTATCGACAGCACTCATCCATAGAAATCTGGCCCTGGTTTCGCGCTAGCAACATTAACATGGGGGATAGGACTTATCATGGTACTGTATGTTCTCTATACTATGGTTAGCCGTCTGGGAGAAGTTGCCGAGACAAATTTTTAATTTGTTCATTCTGTTTAATCTTCTTTGATCTATTTGTTGTGGTGAATATGCATTTTCTTTAGTTTACTCAGCCGAATAAACGTTTCTCTAGTTTCGACCAAAACAGGTGTTTAATAATGGTGATTTAAGTATGCACGTCTTGTATTTTACTAATTTCTCTAAGCAAAACATTCACGAAAGATTTCTACTTTTAATTACTTTTTCAGGTGGTGCTGAATGAAAGATGAAGCAGTGCTACTTGATAGTAATGTACCAAACTGTCTGATTTGGTATGCCAAGTGTTGTTAAAGAGTACCTGTGCTTCATCCACCTTTTGTATTTATTAAATCAGTATCTTCCTCATATCAAGGCGTGTTCTTGATTTGCTTTTAAGCGCATTCAATAACTACTTCAGCGAAAAAACATGAAATTGATCCCAGTGAACCAATGATCAGCACGATGAAAGCGCTATACTCATTCCTTTAAGCGACAGAGACATCTTTTTAGCTTGACTTGATGTATGTTAAAGGCATTTCTGGGGGATTTTAGTTTATCTTTGAACCATTTGTCTATGATACCCATGTCCTTACCCCAGGCGACTCTGGAAACAATACATTTATGAACCAAACTTAGACACAACTCAGATTTCTCTTTACTAACTGAAAATTGAGTTCTTTCGTGTAAGGGCTGTGCCTTTGAAAGAGCAGATAAACTAATACAGGCATAAATAATCTTTTGCCCGGGAAAGCTGGCATTCCCGGTTTTCGTGAAAGTTTTTTGCAATTAAAATATCGATGCTTCCAGTTGCCTATAGTGGTGTTGCCATAACCGACGGCAAATATCACTGGCCGGTGGGAACTTTCATCCGCTCTCACCTGATTGGCTAGACCTTAGGTGCTGCCATCTTTGTATGAGCGATCCTTAGCTTTCATACACCCTGTCATACACTGGTTTCGTTTAAGTCAACTAACATAGCTAACTTTACGACTTATTACCCATTTTTTCACAGTAAAACAACTATAACATCTCTTTCAAACACCAGCTGCCACTATAATCCATGAGGATTAGCAAACAATTACGTTTCTTAGTGTGGGAAAATAGTTTGAACAACCTCTAATACTCGAATCCGTGGCCGACGCTTTATTCTCGCAAGACGTAAAACCGAAGTAAATACCTTGTCAGGAAAAACTCGGCAATTTTAGAAAAGTCGCAGAACGAATGATGGAGATCAACAGTTGTTATCGTAATGCAACATAGAACTAAGCATAGTATCTCAATGCGGCAGCAAATTCGGGATTTCGAGGCCTACAATTGCTTGGTAGGCTCAAAGGGAAGTAAGCGCTAAGGTTGACAGATAAACCTAATATCTGTCTCGATTGAACTTAACTTGGAAACTGGCACAAAGATTGCTATGTAAGAAGGCTGCAGAAGGGGCTGAAGAATTTTTTAAAAAATTCTTTGTCCCATGTCTCATATAGGGTGTTAAACCTAATTTTTCTTCGTATCTTCTATCAAAACCTTACACTTAGTCGAATTGTTCACGCATCACACAGTTTTATCATAATGAACTTACCAATGATGTGGATAAAATAAGCTCCGGGTCCACAGCAGTATGATTCATTCGACTGAACAGTACGTGAAAGGGATAAGAATTAAAATGAATTGAACTACTTGAAAACAAGCCAAGTGTTTCTGGGAAAGGAATTCATGTTATCTTCTACTCTCACAAGCTTAAAGTGTCAATCGGCCACGAGTTTAGGTTATTAGAAGTTGCTGAGAAATATTTCGCCACTCGAAAAAATGCAAATTAAATACTTTTCTCGATAATCCAGCAGAATTATCGATAATCACGGGATCTGAAAGAGATGTTATAGTTGTTTTACTTTGAAAAAATGGGTAATAAGTTGTAAAGTTAGCTATGTAAGTTGACTTAGGCGAAACCAGTGTATGACAGCGAGTATGAAAGCTAAAGATCGCTCATACAAAGAGGGCCGGCATCTAAGGTAAAGCCAATCAGGTGAAAGCGGGGTGAAAGTTCCCACCGGGCCAGTGATATTTACCGTCGGTTATGGCAACACCACTATAAGCCTAACAAAATATACTGTTTTCTCTTGAACCAATTACATGTAAGGTACGCTGATACAGACACCATCGTTCCTAAGCGCGTCTTTTAAGCATACAGGTTCCACTAGTTTACGGGATCCTGGTTAAGTACTCATTCAGGACCTTCAGGTACCCGCTATTCGAATTCTATAGAGAGACAACTAAAGATCAGTACTAATTTGTAAAGACAGAGTATAAACCATAATTTGGTTATCAGGCGTTGAACCTACAAAGGTGTAAGGGGAAATCTGGCCGTCCTTTTTTAAAAGTTCTTTCAGGGAGTTTATAACTGGGATCAGTTTTATCGTTAACGACACCAACAGACTACTGTAAGCAGAAGAAGAGCTTCTGTTTTGTGGCTGCATTTGCTGCATTTTACACATGGCTTGGAAAAACCTTGGCACGCAACAAGTTCACACGCAGAATCCAGAAAATGAAGCAAATTTTAATAATCTATTAAGTATCTGGTCGTTGGCATCTTGAAAGACCTCTTGCTGTTGTTACTTGCATGTTGCTTTCAGTGCAAATTAAAGTAGTCAGGCTGGCAATACTGTCTTACACTTCCAGCTGTCGACCGAAGTCGAAAAGTCCGAAGGGCATGGTTACTGCAGAACTCAAGCAAGCGTCTTTCATTGGCAGCAGGACATCTTGCTGGTCACGTGTGAGTAAGCTGGAAATCACAAGCTTCTTTCACTGTTACTGTAGTCCTCAAAAGGAGTGCATGCCTATTAAAATGGACTACTGGATATGTGGCAACCTACTAAAGTCATATAGCAATGTACTCCAGTATATTTTTCCCAGTTTAGTTAAAGCAAATACACAGATCCGGGTTTGACCGTTCCCGGTTCTATGGCTTAAAAGTTTTGTCAAAATTCATTTGAGATTTTCGTCAACTGCTACAAGGATTTGCGCGGTTCCTCAACAGAATGATGCAACCATGAGGCGTTTGGATGAAACGATGATAAAATGATTGGTCGCACGGTATTTTATCAGCGGCATGAAACCAGCAAGTGGGACGATTAGCTGGTGGTTCTGCATGACCAGCTGGATTCCTCTGAACCAGTAATGTTCTCCTAGCTTAGTCAACCCGACTTAACTGCTTGAAACCTGTGTATTTTTACTTGAAAGGTATTACTAAATACCAGTGTTGTGTAATTATTAATTGTTAACTGTAATTGAGTAATTGCAACTACTTTTTCAAGATAACTGTAACTGTAATCAGATACATCACCGAGGACCTGTAACTGTAACTGAGTATGACGAACAGTTACAACTAATAACTGTTAAAAATATTCTCCGTTTGGAAAAAAAGATTATCTAATTCCTCAAATGCCTTTTACAAATTCTTTGTAAATCTCTTGTGGTATGCAAGGGGCTTATTGTCAAGTTAACGAATTCGCTGAAAAGGTAAGTTTGAACTAGTTTTGCAAATATTAGTAACTTTCTTTTCTCAAAAACAAAACCTGGAAGTAGTATAAATAAGCGACTTGTTGGCATGCGTAGTCACTTCGTTTCAACGTTTGGTCTGTCAAGATTCTTGACAGCCAAACGGAATCGTTTGGGCCCAACCAGTGTTTCCACTTTGAGTTTCCTTTGTTTCCTTCTTCCCTTATTTTCCCTTTGGTGCTGGGATTAAGGCTGTATTCTTAGACTTTCCCTTTCCCTCTTCTCATGTTTTTCCCTTTTCAGACCCCATTTCCCCCTTTCGTCCATTCCTCCTCCGAGAAATCAATTTCCCCCCAAATGGGGGAATTTCCTGCATTTGTGGAAACACTGGACCCATTCTTCTTTGAGCAGCTTCTTATGCTCAAGTTGTAATGCTGTAAAACTGAAGTGCTCAGCTTGAACGTTCCCTAATTTTTAAATCTGTTAATTTAAAAAAAATTTACGACTGCGTAATTGTCTGTAACTGTCAAATTAATTGATTACACATTAATAATTCGTAACTGTAACTGTAATTGTAACTGAGGTTAACATCGGGTAGTCGTAACTGTGACTGATTACAATTTTCCGCCAATTACACAACACTGCTAAATACACGTCGTGAAAACTGGAATTCTGTCTAATCATTTTGTACACGATTTCACACCGTAACTTTGTCAAAACCAGTTCCCCTAACCGGTTACTGTACTCAGCAAAAGGGAGTGCGAATGTCTAGTTTCAGTATGCGGCTTTACGTATGCAACGTGGAATGTCACAATCCAATATGCTCCTGTGCATTTCTTGCGTTTTAATAAGGTCATGCAATAGTTAAACTGTGCACATATTGTATTGTACTATTTGAATGTGTTTCAACAAAATATTCACAGGACCCTTATAGTCAAGATTTACCTGCAAGGGGTTTCGAAAATAAGCTAGGGTGCTGCTAATCTGCTTACATGAGCTCACTACTTTGACATACCCTTACGCGTAAATTAGTGTCAGTCGTTCTTGATGGGCTTTTATTTTTTATGTTTCTTTGCGAATGCAGCAAGCTGTTCAGCTACGAAGGCAATTATTGATAGAGCTATACCAATGCCGAGGATAACGAAAGCACTACTCAGATCCCTTAGTGTCAAAGAAGCGTTTCTAGGCTGACTATGTCGGCGCTCTAGACATTTGAATGGAAACTTGAGTTGATCCTTAACCCATTTGGCCGTCAGTCCAAAATTGTTAGCCCAAGTAATCCTGCAATACAAATCAAATAATTAGGTTCGGTTATATTACTCGACTTAGGTATGTACTGCTGATTTAGTTCGTTGGCGTAAGGACTATGCCGTTGAAAAAGTAGGAAAACTAGAACCGGATAGAACACTTCTTTTGCTCGGGAAATTTGGCACGCACTGGTATCTCTCAGATTCTTTGCTACAAAGATTTCGATGGTCCGAGTTGCCTTTAGGATAAAAGAACCACGAAAAGTTCTGGCAAGAGATTACTTTCATTTGTTTTCTGTGAATCACTTACGGTAATACAGACACCTTTGTTTAACAGAGCTTCACTAAAACACGACGTCTCCAGCTGTTTCCGTGAATCAGGATGCTGTTCCAAGTATTTACGTAGAACTTTCAAGTGAGCGTCTCGTGTTATCTAGAACAAAGTATCGTAGATTTAAAAGAATACTTTAGTTTTCACAAATAGAAACCATGATTTCAGTGTCTGGGCTAGTTCCCTTAAACGTGTATAATGGAACCCGATCGACTTTTTCCGAGAGATCTCGTAGTGAATCGACGACGGGTACGAGCTTAGTGGTGGACAGAAACGACATTAGTAAACTGGAATACGCCGAGACGAAAATAAAAGCAGCCAGGCACCATACCGCTGCTAAATACACAGCAGTTCTTCCTTTGTGACCAAGGTATCCTCCTGTACATAAAATTACAAAGTGAACTGTTTTTACACAGAAGAAGTTTCTTACCTTGCCCTGTAACCACACCGAGAAGATACATTACTTCAAAACTAGTTGAGTGGGTGAGGTGCAGATTTTTACTGGGCTTCAGGTTGATCTGAAGTTTCTTGAAGACTTGTATTGACAGTGCCATCAAAATGAAAGTAAAAAAGATGCATGCCCACAACTTGGATTTGATTTGCTTATAAGTTTATACCTCTTTTAAAGGTGTTCTAGATTTGGATTACCTGGATTTGGAACGGTTTCATCGCTGCCCATGTTTTGCTCTCTTCTTCAGGGAACGGGATTAAAATGGAAAAATCTATTACGCCCCACATAAATGAAGGGTCAGCAACGTACTTTCCTGCTCCTTCATAACCAAATGCACTTAGCGCCAAATCTGCTTCCTATATTTAAATTACTATATTTCGATTCGATCTCTTTATATGATTGAATAGAGATACTTTCCGTTGTAAGATACCCAGAAATCCAGTATAGGAACCGTTAACTTCTTCTCCGAAATCGAATTCTTCTAATATATGCATTTCGAAACTATAATTAAGAATATTAAATCAAGATAATTGATTAGCTGTAATGAAGTCACGTGAAGTTTAAGCGGGACGACAACCACAGCAGCAAATCGTACGTCACTCCACTGAAAGGTTGGCTGGACGATTCGTTTATTTTAAAAGCAAAAGAAAGCTTCCATTGGAAAAATACTCTTGCTTTAATACGTTCCTATGAATTCAGTTAATTAAAATACCTCAGAAGCGACAACTCGAAGATGGCGGCCGTTGAGGGAGGAACCCTTCACGCTACTCAAAGTCAACAGGGAAAGTGAAACAAAACACAACCCAAGCTTCATGATTGCCATAAACTCGACTCTAGTCTCTGTCCTCAGTCTATAACTTAGTTCACTTTTCTCTATAAAACGAAGTGTTGGCCTTACCCAGTATAGTACTCGAACAGCATTGTTATTCTGAGGCCTGAATGCAGGTACAGGCTCTTTAAGCTGGTCTTTATACTCCTGAATCACCTATTTCAAGATGTTTTCAAAGGTATAAAAGCTCTATTGCATTATGTATCTACACTCCAATTGCCAGAGATACTGTTCTAAAATATACGTTATTCTCAAGTCTCGGTTGCTGCACGAAACGTAGTTTTTTTTTGCGCTTGACTGCAGTGTGTCTTACAGATTAAAATCTTAATATTTGAAAAGATTCGGTCGGTACAGCGAGTTAGAGCATCCTGAAATCTTGAACATGAGAAATTTGTTCTTGAATTATTTTATTCGTAACCTAAAAGCCTACATGGTCTACACAGCAAGGTTTACAGTCAACAAGAAGACAAACAAAAACGAGAAAACATATCCTGCTACAAATCCCTTCACGAAGAAATTCAGTAGTTTTGCTCCAACAAAAAGTGTTTAAATGCATTTCTAAGGTTTTCGGAATTTCAAAGATCCGAGAACATGAAAATTTCATAAAGCAATTTAGCTTGGGGAAATATTATTGATGAAATTGATTGAAATTGAGGATGAATCATAATTTAATCAATATTTATATATATATAATATTTATTTCACTAATAATAAATAATCTTTATGATGAGATTAAGAATTAGATTATTTAAAACAGTATGCAATTTTGCCACTAGATGGTGCGCTGTACACTACTGTAGAACGTAAACAACAGTCATCGTCTCTCTTCCCTTCGTCTTCAAATATCCTTTTCTAAAAATAAAATCCAAGGAGGGTTGCAAAGTAGGGTTTTACTTCCTTTCTTTGAGTTTCTTTTCGTTCGAGAAGGTCCAGAAATTTCACCAGCCCTAAATAAAAAGGTATTTAAGCAACGCGGAGCACCAAGACACAGAGAAAACAGGGTATAATCTAACCTAATTTCAGCGTGTGATAATCCTATCACCTCAACACGAGAAAAGATTTGTTATTTGAATTTTGATGAATTGCAGAATGAGTTCAATCACTGGAAACTCTGCGGATGAAATCCGTCAACTGAAAGAAGCTGGAAACACTGCCTACGGAGAGGGAGACTGGGCCACCGCCCTGGAACTTTACACAAAGGCCCTAAAACTTATTGACCTCGATGTCCCAGAAAAAGCCGTTTTGCTGAAAAACCGTGCGGCTGTGCATTTAAAAAGGAACGATCATGAAGCTACCATTAAGGATTGTACTGCAGGTATTTTATCAAACCTCATTATTGTCAGTTTTTGAAATATTTCATAAAATTTTTGTATCGTAGCTCTTCAGATCATGCCTAACGACCCCAAGGCCCTTTTCCGAAGATGCCAGGCTTTTGAATCACTCGAACGTTTTGAAGAGGCTTATAAAGACGCTCGTGACGTCTATAATCTGGACAGAAATAATAAATTAATTCAGCCTATTCTGAAACGCCTTCATGATATCGTCCAAGACAGAGTAAGCAGTATAGCCTAGCTTATATGATGAAACTTAAGTAAAAATTTGTTTTATTTTCTTAGTTAACAAAACAAGCTCAAACTGCTACCAAAGTCAACCAAATGATGCAGATTGCTTTCGACCTGGGCTGCTCATTGGAAAAGCGGGAAACAGCCATTTCGAACATTGTAGTTCTCGCTAAAGAAAAAGCTGGTTAGTTTTTTAATTGTTTTTTACATGGCAATGTATTTAAAATAATCTTTAAAGGCTCGGAGCTTTTGCTGAAAGAAGGTATAATCCAGAAAATAGTTACACTCTTGAAAACGGAGAAAAACCCCGACGTTATCGTCAACAGCATTAGGACGATTAGTGAAGTCTGCAAAAGCAATGCTTTGAGAGTAAGCTGAATTTGTTTCTGTAATAATACGAATCTTATGTCTTGATTCCTTTTTTCCAGACAAAGACCTTGTTGCAAGAAATTGGTGTGCCTTGGTTTCTTGAATTGCTCAACACCAGGAACGAGGAACAAGTGAATGCAGCCGAGTTTTGCGTCCAGGTAATTCTGAACTCGCTCTCGGGAATGAAGCTGAAAGAAGACCCCGCCCCTGACAAAGAACTGTGCAAAGGCAAAATTTGAACCATCAGATAACTTAAACGTTTTGTCTCAAAACTAAATTTTCATTACAGAAAATCAGAAAGAAATCGAGACGATTCTAACATGCCTCTCTTACTGCACGACTAGCCGCTCGATGTCGGGCCTTGGCAGAAATGCTGTTCTCAATTTGATTATGAGAAACGCGCAGTACAGAGCTCTGGACTGGGCTGAAAGATTCGTTGATATCAATGGTACCATTAAATGGAGAAATCTAGTCTAATTAATTGATTTATTATGATTGATTTTTATTAAATTAGGTGTACAGCGTCTCATGGAAGTAGCCAGCGAGCTGGAAGAGTACAAGTACGAGTCTTCGATGGAAGTTACACCTGATACTCGAACCAGTGTCTCTGTTTGCCTGGCCAAGATTTACGAGAACATGTACCACGACCACGCTCGCGAACGCTTCACGAACAAAGTCGAGGACTTCATCAAGTAGAACCGAAAATAATATTAACTTAAATATTAATAATAACTGAATTATAATAATGAATTAGGGAGCGGCTTATAACCCCGGAGATGGAGAGCAAGGTCCGGGTTGTTGTTGGTGTGACGACTTTACTACTGGGACCTCTGGATGTCGGCAGTTCTATTGTTGCTAAGGAGGGCATCATGGAGATGATTCTGGTTATGGCTAATAGTGGAGACTTCCTTCAACAGGTATATTATAGATGAATAGTTGATCAATTAATTTTCAAATCGATTATTTATGGTTTTTAGAGGGTAGCGTGTGAAGCCATTATCGCTGCTGCCAACAAGAAGGACAAGGCCGTTTCTATTATCAACCAGGGTGTGAATATCCTGAAAAAACTCTACCAGTCCGGTGCTGACAACATCAAGGTTTTTAAACTAACTAACTAAAATGTACTCATTCATAATATTAAAATGTTGTGATTTGCACAGGTTCGTGCATTGGTTGGTCTTTGCAAGTTGGGTAGCAGTGGTGGTAGTGATGCTTCATGGAGACCCTTTGCTGATGGCTCTACTCTTAAGCTAGCCGAAGCGTGCAGACGGTAAAGTATATAGAAGTCCAGTAAAAGAATTATTTAATTATTGAATAAAACAGGTTTCTAATCAACCCGGCCAAAGACAAGGATATGCGCAAGTGGGCTGCCGAGGGTCTGTCGTATCTGACGCTGGACGCTGAGGTCAAGGAAAAGCTTATCGAAGATCGCCCTGCTCTGCGATCACTTATCGAACTAGCCCGAGTATTTATTTGATTAATTTACTTTTTTTAAAATTTATTGTTATTTATTATAGTACATTATTTTATTATTTATTTAGAGATTTATTTTACAGAAATTTTGTTTAGTTTAATGTTTATGAATTTATGTTAACAAAAAAAGATTTATTATAAAAGTTTTCGCGATTTATTTTTCAGACGGGTGATTTGTCGGTTGTGTACGGCGTCGTGTCTACGCTGGTCAACCTGTGCAATGCTTACGACAAACAAGAAATTATTCCGGAGATGATTGAATTAGCCAAATTTGCCAAACGTCATATCCCCGAACAGCACGAGCTCGATGATCCTGACTTTATAACAAAGCGCACTGAGGTAAATTAACTTTAGTTCTTTTGTTTCTTATTATAATGCATTTCTTTAACTAAAATGAAGATCCTGGGACATGAAGGAGTGACTACAGCTCTTGTGGCTCTATGCAAAACCGAGAGCAACAATTGCAAGGAACTGATTGCTCGAGTCTTTAACGCTCTTTGCGAGCAGCAGACCCTCCGGGGACTGTCGTTCAGCAGGGCGGGGCGAAGGCCCTCATCCCCTTGGCCCTGGATGGGACGGACAAGGGAAAAAGACAAGCGGCTCAGGCCCTCGCGCGAATCGGCATCACCATTAACCCGGAGGTGGCCTTCCCCGGCCAGCGGATGTGTGAAGTGGTGCGACCTCTGCTGTCTCTCCTCCACCCGGAATGCTCGGCTCTGGAGAATTTCGAAGCGCTGATGGCACTTTGTAATTTGGCTGGATTTGAACCCGCGCGCAAACGGTTATTTCTTTAACACTCGGTATCCAGCTTCAAATATTAATGGTTTTTATGATTTATAGGATTATCAAAGATAATGGCTTCCCCAAGATGGAGAGCTACATTTACGAGGAGCACGAAATGCTACGCAGGGCTTCGGTCCAGGCTTTGAGCAACATGCTGTTTGCCGATGAAGTGGTCAAGATTTTTGAGGGGAAAAATGACAGAACCAAATATTTGTTGCTGTTGACTAGTTCCGAGGACCTGGACACTGCCAAAGCCGCAGCGGAGGCCTAGCCATCCTCACTAGCTCCAGCAAACGTGCCTGCAAGAAAATCTTCGAGGTAAGGCACTTAATTTTGATATTAAAGTTCTGATATGTTAAAAATTTCTTATTATGTGCAGGCGAATCAATGGCACGAGCTTCTGTGCTACATGCTGAGCCACACGGACCGAGACCTCCAACACAGAGGAGCAGTGGTCGTGTATAACATTGTTGCTTCGTCCAAAACCGCTGCAGAGACAATCATGATGAACTCTGAAGTGAAAGAGACCCTTGAAGTTCTGAAGCAACTTGGTAGTTTTTTTTTCAGTAATATTTTTTGCAATAATTACAAAAACAACTTCTTTCAGAGCTGCCCGAGTACGACAAGATTCGAGACTGTGTCAAAGCTGCCTATTCCGCTGCGGACGAATGGAAACACACTCAAGAAGAGCCTTCAGATAATGAAGAACCTTAAAAATTCTTAATTTGAAAGGTTTTTACAATTTTTTTTTTTTAAACTTGAAAATGATTTTATTGTGTGGCCTTACAATAAAAAGACAGCCAAAATATATTGTAATGTAAATTTAATCGCTATCATCATCGTCGTCATCATCATCATCGTTCAAGTTTCTGTCCCCGTCTTTCTGGTCTTCCTCGTAGTTAAAATATTTAATCTCTCCCATTTTGTCTTCTTCTTCTTCTTGTCCCTCTCTTTCTTCATCATTGTTCAAGTTTTCAGATTTTTCCCCGTTTTCTTCTTCGGAGTCATCCTGCTTCGTGCCTTTAGCATTTTCCCGGCCGAGCTTGGCGATCAGCTCTTTAGCAGGATTAAAGACCCCACTCGTCTGTTTCCCGCAGACGTAGCACCGCTGCGACTTACGGTAATGTTTCAAGGCACACGGCTCGCAGAAATAGTGCTTACACCTGAAAATGAATAAGAAAATCATCACATTGTCTTGACTTTGTGTAAATTACACGTACTTAGTGACGATAGGCGAAACGAATGAATTTCTGCAGATTAGGCATTTAAATGGAAGCTCCTCATCGTCTGAAGGGATTTCGTAGTTAGTAGTATCCTCAGTACTGCCTTTGGCCGTTTCTTCCCGCTCCAACTGCCAACCGAACTTGTAGTCCGACCGGTCGTGCAAGAATTTACAACTATCTTTAAGCAACAAAAATATAATAAGTATAGTTCACTCAGTAGGTAACTAATGGTAATATATACCTCCAAAGCCACAATAGCCTGTTTCTTTGTAATCTTTACAAATGTCGGGTGCATAGTCCCAGCGTACGCTAGCACGAATGTTCGAAGGAGCTCGGATGGGACCTTTCCTCACGCTACTACTCGCTGCGTTTCCCTGAGCTGTGTCCTTTTTCTCATAGTACTGAGCGTAATTAGCCAATCCTCGGTAGATTTTGTCATCTGCTTTGCCTTTCAGTTCTTGGTTAACTGTAACATAACACATGGAAATTTAGCAAATATTTGCCGCGGATTATTTGCTTATTACTTTTTAATGAGCGTTCAAAAATTGCTCGGGCGTCTTTTTCTTTTTCTGTGTCGATCTGAAGTTCGGCAGTCGCTAACATGTCCCTCGGAAGTTTGCTTTCCGCCGTTCGGTCTGACTGATAAGAAACGATAAGGTCGTTTTTGGGTGTTTCTTCTTCGGATGAACTGTCTGACACGTCAACTTTCTGCCGTTTACTGAGTTTGAGCTAAGTAAATTAAAATCAAGAGATGGTAATTTAAGTTACAGAATGTTTTGTTGTGATATACCGTTTGGGCAGACAATACTCCGACATTTGCTCGTTTTTCCACTTTTGCAATGATAGTGCTGTCCTCTTCACTACCTGTATGAAATCGAAGTTAAATAACTAAGCATAAAAAAAAACTAACAAATTTTGAATACTTACTGGATGAGCCCTTTACCTCTTCGACTCTTTTTCGCAGTCCAGCGGCACCACCACGTCTTTTTTTGAACACAAAACTGCATACATTCTGCTCAGACATTTTCTGGTTTATTTTTTAACGGATGACAACTGAATTAATAAGAAAAACTACGATTGTTTCTCAAGCCCTGTAGCCAGGATTGAAAAGGTTAAAACTTGCGTAAGTAAACAAAGGCTGTGACTAAACTGCACCTCAATTTCATTGAAGCAAGCGCGCATCGTATTTGTTCCAATCATAGAGTAATGCCTATTTCTAATCTTGTTCTGAGACTACGCAAGGTTTGTACCTTGACAATGAGGCGTTAGTATGCCCAGTGACACACTCGCATGTCTTAAAAGTACAGAACAAGAATGGCGTTCATACTTTATGCGAAATTGAGTATCAACTGAATTCAATATGAAAATGCTGCAACTTGGGTCGGCAAATAACCAGCACATTACCATAATCTTATTTGGTAGAAATACTACATTAACAAAAATAAAAGCAAACTTATAACAAATAGAAAAGAAATAATTAAGTAATTGGCAATCAGAATTCGTTCGCATATATTCATCAGTTTCCATTTTCACTATTTTTATTCGCCCGTTCCCTATTCTCAATTCTCAGGTTGATTTTATTAATATGATAATAAACACAGGCTACTTGAAATATATTTCCAAGTTTAGTTTATGACAGCTTGCTACACAGATAAATCATCTTTGGCTTGCTATGCAGCACAGCCCGGATAGCCTTGGGTGTCGCTAATTCTAAACTCAGTTACTTACCGGGCGCGCAGAAACAGGGGGAACAGGATTCGGGATCTCAGGTCTCGACTAAACAAGTCAACCCGCAGGATTTCATTAGCGACGCCTAATGAAGCTTTTGCTCCTTCACCCATAAGCTTCATAAAGTTCTCAGTAGATGGCGTTAGGATAAAGCGCTGCAGAAAATCTATCTAAGAAATCCTTTTTATGTTTTAAAATGAAGTTTTTTGGTATATTAAGTATCAAAACTATCAAAATCAAACAATTAAATTGTTTATTTTTATATTTCAAATAATATCGATTAAATAGATTCTCCACATAAAAAATAAATCGATACTTAAAACTATTTTTCTGTGATCGATACTTGTAGCAATGGCTGCTACTGCATGGTACGTCAGAAAACTTAGTGGACCTCAATTCAATCAGCTATTTTCCTGCTTCATTGTGACACTTAGGAAATAAATTATACATACAGCAAGACTGTAGAAACCATTCTTTTATTTTTTCCTATTTCAAAGTTTAGAGAAAACATTCAAATAGAGAAAACTGACGTATCCAAGTCGAGAAATTTTTCTTTGTCGTTTTTTTTCGGGGGAACGTTGGTTGACTTAATGCTTTGAGGACTTGGTTTTGTTGCACTGTTGCTAATACACAACAATGGCAAAATGTAAAAGTAGAACCAAATTCTTACCAGCATTATTTGCTTGGACTTTACTGCTCGGAGCGACTGGCCTCTTCTTCTACTTCCCGTAAGTTTTCTCTTTCGTTTATTTTGGTGTTTCCTCGTTTTAACAAAACTTTTTTTCAAGGGGACGACATTTCTACGAACACATTTCCGTGCTGATCCCAATATGCGAGGGTGTGCTGGCGCTGTTTGTGGTGGCAAACTTCAGTCTAGCAACGTTCATGGACCCTGGAGTTATACCAAAAGGTATTCAAACACCCATCAGTATAATAGTTCAGTCACCAAATGATAATTATGAATACAGCTTCCCCTGACGAAGACAAAGATGATGACTTCAGGGCACCGTTGTATAAAAACGTGGAGATCAACGGTGTCACTGTCCGAATGAAGTGGTGCGTTACCTGCCAGTTCTACCGCCCACCCCGATGCTCGCACTGCTCTGTCTGCAACACGTGTATCGAGGTAAGAAAAACGTTAAAGTCTGTTCGTTCAACTTTTTAACATTTCCGTTTTTTCCCCCAGACGTTTGATCATCACTGCCCCTGGGTGAACAACTGCATCGGCCGTCGCAACTATCGCTATTTCTTCCTCTTCCTCATCTCGTTGTCGCTGCACATGATTTCTGTCTTCACACTGTCCACTCTGTACGTTGTCAAAAATAGGGACAACATTTCAGAAGTGACGACAATCATCAGTCTGGTCCTCATGTCTGTTGTGGGCCTCCTCTCCATCCCCGTTTACGGCCTGACGGGATTTCATATCGTCCTGGTCGCTAGAGGGCGAACGACAAACGAGCAGGTCACTGGAAAGTTCCGCGGGGGTTACAACCCCTTCTCCAGAGGTTGTTGCAGCAACTGTTGCTACGCCTTGTGTGGCCCGCAGTTTCCTAGTCTGAAACGTCCATCACAGTACGTTGGTAGGAAACCACACAAATACCAATTTGCAGCAGTAGGTGGGACAACAGCAGCTGACGACGTTTCGGCTAGAGGGCCTACTCAAGTGAAGATTTATCTGAATTCTGGAGAAAGCAGAGGCAATGGAACGGGACCTGGCGTTGTTTATAACAAGGTATGTTTCCTTTTGTTTTTGATAATTGTACAGGAGTATGAAGATAGCCCTGCGTTGTGTTTAAGTTAAATTAATTTCAAAGACAGTTGATCAAAGTCAGAAGATGAACGACTAAAGTTCAGATAGTTCATTGCCGACGATTGATACAAGCAGACTGATTTTTAAGCTGAAGACTACTAACAGTGACTGCTCGGAATCCTTTTTATACATTGGTAAAGAAATATTACATAGTGTTCCAGAAGCTTTAAGTTTTGCAACAGAACCAGAATGCATTGCAATATTTCTTAGAAGATAATGGTTTCATAATAATCATAGTAGATTTCTCAAGAATAATAAATATTATTTTAACGCTTTTAATATCTATTCTAACAGTTACAGCTTTCGCCGACAACCTCGGCTCCTCTCTCGCTTAACCGAAACGGCAGTGACATTAACTCTCGTTCTTGTCCCGACCCTTGTGACGACGAAGAGTACGAAATGACAGACCTGAACATGGGCGCGGGAAGTCAGTCGGTCGATTGTGAAGCCTCTCCACCACCTCTACAGGTATTAAATCATTAATTAATTATGTTAGACTGTATATGATTTACTAGACAACGTTTTGTTCAAAGCGAGGAGGTTCAAAATCAAATTTCTTTGTACTGCCTCCCAACTCGAGCGGCTACGGCAGCAAAAGCTCTGCGGACCAGGACCATGAAGTCGATGCTTCACCCAGGAGAGCCACAAATCTTCAGCACATACGAGCGTACGTATAACTCAATGGCTATCTTCCCCCAATAATAATCGCATGTATCTGTTCGTCGAAATCCTTGTAGGGCTCCACACGCCAGAGGGTCTCCGCATCCTCACCGAGCTGTCCGTGGAGGTCCGGACGGAGGTTCAGCCCCGCGCTCCCGTAGCCGCACTCCCGAAAACTTCCTCTACGAGGCGTCCCCGGAATACGCTACTCAAATGGCGAAACGACCTGCCACCCAGCCAGCCATGCCGCCTAACGGCTCAGGGTTTGCGTGATTTAACAACAGCGATAAAAATTGTGTAAATATTTTGTGTTCGATGTTATAGGGCAGCTATTCAGCAGCGGCTTAGGGCTATTGGCGGAGTACCCACACCATTTGCCGTTTCTCCGGGATCTGGCCAAACTCCTCCTCGTTTCGCCTATAACGATTTCAGGTGACAAAAAGTAGTCACCGTACTTTTTACGGTTGATTTTGGTTAGAGATTAAACACGGGATGTTGAATATTTTTTTTTTACAGCTACGCCAACAACCGACCTCCCGGCACGGCTCAGCCGGTTGCCTATCACGGAGGCCCCGTCCTGCAGCAGCCGCATCACCATCAGCAGCAGCCGTACAACTACGGAGTCCACGACGCCCCACCCTATCCTGCACAGCAGAGGCGCGTGAACTCTGAAGGTGAACTGCTGGCCTCACACATGCACGGACCGGACGATGCTCCTCCTGTTCACTACGGTGTCGCAATGTCGGGTATGTATTTTTCATTCATTGTTTGAAGATACGAGGAAAAAATTTTTGTATTTTTTTTTTTTTTTTTTTTTACACAGGCCAAAAGTCTTCAGACAACTTACGGCAGTTGGCTTCCTCTCCACGACGAGGCAATTACTCGTGGATGGACGATATGAAAGGCCGGCCGGGACCTTTGCCCATCAACACTGCTCTACAGATGGTGGAAAACTCTGCTGGAAGGAGTAGCAACGCCCGCAATCCGCCAACAACACCTAGCTCACACACTGCTAGCGTATATGAAGCCAATTATGAAATTTCTGTGTAATATTAGTAACAATCTAAGCTTGCGCCCGCAATTGAAAACATAAACCGACTAGACAGACGACTTCTTTGACCAGAAAAAAACAAGGGGAAAAAAATAATATTTTCTTCAACTCTGTGATGATATCCTCCAGCACTTACTATGGGAGAAATATTCATGGCCAAACTATTACAAAAAGAAATATTTGCTTCTTCACACGACAATTTAGAAAAAGAACTGCAGCTTGAACTTGAAACTGAATAGGCAAATTATGTTTCCTGATTGACAAGCGGGAAATCACAAGATCATACTCAGCTATAGCGGGAGTTGTCCGTGGAAATAAAAAGTTTGTCTTCTACTTTTATTTCATTTTTTTTCCTCCTTTATTTCACAAAAGACTAGTCCTTATTGCCCGTTTATTTTTTCCCGCGTTGTTTCAGTGGTAAATAAGACATTGTCAGTGTAGCGGAATGCTCGTCCAGTGTACTAAGGCCGTAACTGTTACTGTCACTTTTTTTTTATTCGTTTGTCGTGTTTTTCATTGTACTGGTTCATTCGTTTTGAGAGAGATACGTCGATGATAGAGATATAACTTTGCTATATATTGTGTAATTTAATTTATGTCAGTGACAAAAAAAGACGTTCATTTTTCACTCGCTTTTTGGTAAAAACAAAATTAACTACAACAAAATGACCAGCATGTCTTGTTAGTGTTTATTCTTAATTTTTTTTTTTTTGGTAAAAGTTCTCTGATTTCTCTCTATTGCTGTGGGGAGTGTAATATACATATATCTATTATGTGCTTTTCGACTGACATGTCATTGTGGAACTGTGTTCACGCGTAAGACCTAGTTGCGTGAGGGATAGGGTGAGGGTGGACGGAAAAAGGGGGCCATATAAATCAGCGGTAATTTGGACGCTGTCCCAGAGAGCTTGTTATAGTGGAACATTTACGCCCGCCGAAAAGGGACTTGTCCCCGCGATCAAGAAGAAACGGGTCCACGTTGAACAAGACGCTTTGGCTCTTGTCCGAAGGGTCATCTGGTCCATTCAGTCGATAAATGACATCATCGTGGATGGATAGAAAAGTTTCCGAGTGATTTAACACTTGGGACAACCCTCTGATGAACTCTCGGGAACAGATGAAACTTAGGATTCGTGAATGGTGAGAAATCAATAAGGACATAAAAACTCGCCGAAGAGATGTGTGTGGAAGATATACGACGATGAAATACATGGAGGAATGATGATAAATTATGTTTTCGTCCTGTATCAGCGAAAAAAGGCCGAAGAAAGACCGCTTGGGTGCTCTTTATGTATGAGGCTTATCATGACGTAGATACATCTCAGTTGCCACTGCATCGTGTAGCCTTTCGTTGATGATAAATCGAAATCCCCAACTGATTTTCAGTTTTTTTCCTATCCGGAACAGTTCAAAGGCGTTGAAATATGGTCATCACTGAACGTGATGATGAATGCTTGTGGTGGATTGTGCCGTAAAATGAAGATACCACAACAAAAGACTCGGATCCGAGACTTGCGCAGTTCACTAGAGGATGTCGAGTTTCTTGGCAGCCATGTAAGCCTCTACAGTGCTTTCAGTATCTGACAGACTAAGCGCTAGAACACCACAAGAATCGAAGCCATGTTGTTTCATTTTGTTATGGGCAGAGTGAAGGTTTCGGAAGTTAGCGGACTGACATGTTCACTTTTGATCTTTGTGACAGCGCTGTGGCTTAGTCTGAGTTTAGTCGAAGCAGTACCCCATCCCCCGTGGCGTCGGTTATCAAACGAGACAGTCGATTACTTGACTTCACACTCTCATTTCAGTAGTGACATTTACTCTTTCTCCCGTGATAGTTCGCGGAAAATCGATCTGCACCGTAATAATCTAGCACGGAACCGGAGGAACGTCATCGATAATGGCCAAAGTGCTAACGATTTCCCTACGGAGATCCGTTGCTGGTTCGAACCAAGAGTGGTTTGTTACGCGGAGCCTCCAAAAAAGTCCTTGGCAAGCAAGTTGATACTTTTTTCGGGATCCCCTTCGCCAAACCGCCTGTAGGTGAACTGCGTTTCAAGAAGCCGGTCCCGATCGATCCGTGGCCGGGGATCCTGGAAGCGACAACCATGCCCAACTCCTGTCAGCAGGAGCGCTACGATGTTTTTCCGGGCTTCCGAGGCGAAGAAATGTGGAATCCCAACACACCGATAAGTGAGGACTGTCTCTACCTCAACCTGTGGGTCCCGGCACATTATCGACGTAACCAGACCGGCAACCAGACTTTAGGCACTACCATCATTTGGATCTATGGAGGGGGTTACATGAGTGGGACATCGACTTTAGAGGTAAACTAGTTATTTTACATTCATGTACAGTCCACAACAGGCGAAATACAGACGTTCGTTGTAGGGACAAGCTTAAAATAAATCTTGTATAGGTCTATGATGCCTCGATTCTGAGTGCTGAGAACGATTTGATCGTTGCTTCGTTACAATACCGCGTGGGGGCGTTCGGTTTCCTTTATCTGGGTATGGAGGAAGCGCCCGGAAACATGGGACTCTACGACCAGGCGTTGGCAATGAAGTGGATCAAGGACAACATCGCAGCCTTTGGCGGGGATCCAGATTCGTTGACGCTTTTCGGCGAGAGCGCCGGTGGTGGATCGGTCAGCGTTCATCTGTTGTCCCCCATCAGTCGCCATTTGTTCCGACGAGGCATCATGCAGAGCGGCACCGTCAACGCACCCTGGAGTTATATGTCGGCCTCCACGGCTAAGCGAATAGCTTTGGCCCTGGTTTCTGACGTCGGCTGCAATGCCACCCTAGTCGACGTCGATAACCGGGCCGTCATGGAGTGCATGAGGGCCGTCGATCATAAAAACTTGTCCATCAGCCAATGGAACTCCTACTGGGGCATTCTGGGCTTCCCTTCGGCTCCCACCATCGACGGCGTGTTCCTTCCCAAGCATCCAAACGACATGCTCACCGAAGGAGACTTCAGTAATACGGAAATTCTTGTCGGAAGCAATCAAGATGAAGGTTGTACCTGCTACTCGTACCTCTTATTATAAGGAAGTAGAACGGTAGTTAAGCGTTCTATAGCACAGCGGGTTATTGAGTAGTAATTTGAACTGCTATATGAGGCATAGTACTATTCTGTAAACTTAGTAGTAGTTCAGCAGTACACAGTTTAGTTCTAGTAGAGCACTTATCAATATTAGTAAGAGTTACTAGCTACTTACCATGACTAGTACACTATGCTACTACAGCTATTTCTATCATAGGCTGTGTATAACTGCAATTTTCTTAGCTTTGTCTTTCTTTCACATATGCTTGTCATTTCCATAAACAAAGGAACCTACTTCATCTTGTACGATTTCATCCAGTACTTCAAGAAAGACGACCCGAGCTTTCTAGAACGCGGCAAGTTCCTCGAGATAATTGACACCATTTTCAAGAACTGGTCGCCATTAGCTCGCGAGGCTATCATATTCCAGGTAAATCAATACAACGCACCTCCTCCGATCCAGCGGAGGGAAAAAACGAGAAAACTTTGGCGGGAAAGTGCTGTACTTCCATAAAGGTGTTATGTTCAGAACCTTGAGAGTTTATTGACAAAGTTTGGCTGTGGAACACGGGGAGAGCATGCAAACTCAAATATTGATTGTTTGAACAGTACACGGACTGGGAACATATCGACGACGGATATTTGAATCAGAAGATGATTGGAGACGTCGTCGGTGATTACTACTTCATCTGCCCGACTAATTACTTTGCTCAGAAGTATGCACAACTCGGGATGAACGTCTATTACTACTTCTTCACTCAGGTTCACTTTTTACTTGCTTATTTCAGCTTTACAACAACTCACCATTTTACAAATTCATGTATGAGAACAGTACAAAAGTGAGATGGTCAGTGAATGTTATGGTGTTGTTTAGAGGTCCAGTACAAACCCGTGGGGACAATGGATGGGCGTAATGCATGCTGATGAAGTAGAGTACGTCTTCGGTCATCCGATGAGCTCTTCGCGCAATTACACGGAAAGTGAGAGCGAACTCAGCCGCAGGATCATGAAATATTTCGCCACTTTCGCAAAAACAGGGTAAAATTCATAAAATCCCCATTGAATGTTAACACACAGATTCTTGCTTGTTGAATGACTCTTAGTTAAGAGTAATTAGATTCAGTTTGAATGGCTAGAGTGTGGATTTATAAGTATGCGTCAAGAGTTATAAAGCTTATGGTCAGTTTTTGTGCTGCTGTTTTTTCATGCCGTTTTCCTTGACGTTTCCTCTTTTCTTTTTCTTCTCTCTTTCGTTTTATTTTCTTTCTTTTACTTTTTCATGATTTCGTTCTTCTTCTTCCTGTGCCATCGTCTACTGTTACCTTGAAATCGCCTTGATAGGTTACTGGTCAATCAAAGCCGGTCTTTACAAGGGGATGAGCATTTCCCAACACCCGATTGCAAGCCCCCTGCGAGAAAAATACCAACTCCGGGATTTTCCCACCCAAGAACATTTCCAGCGGTGGGAACGTAGCCCATTGTTAAATAATCCCAATTTAGGAAGTAGCAAACCGATTTTTCCACCATGCGTCGTAAACTTCCTCTTAGTTGTTTGGTTAGTGTGTGTTGGGAAATGGAGATTCTTCAGATTGAGTGTGGAGCAGAAAATTGCAGGGGGAAAAAAAAACGGCGGTGTGCTTTTGCGAGAAGGAAAAGAAATTTTGAATGGCTAGGCCAGGCACCAGCAAGGGTGTAATGAAAAGGGAGCGGCATGAGGGGAAGGCGAGATTTAGAGCAGCCTCACCTTGACACCGTCCCCGTTGTTTAAAAGCTTCTCGGGAAAAACTGCCAGCCAGCCCGCCCGCTCGCGTCCCGACCCGGCCGGCTGGACAACCAGGTTTGTCAGCGTACGTCACACACGTCACTTTTCCAGGGGTCTGAAACCCTTTTCTACACTCAACCTCCTAAACGCCATGTTCTCAACCTCCTATCATTTGTTATCAATGTAATGTCGACTCGTGATTAACTAAACGGTTTATCTGTAATTAGACGTTATACTGTCTTTGCTCATCTTTTAGATATTATCAAGCTGCTAAGCATGTGTATCAGGGGCTTGGACTAGGTAGAACGTGACATCTCCATGGTAGCTTTCTATATACGTGACCGTAACAAGATGATATCTCTTTGATAACTCTTTACGACCCGCTGATAAACATTGATAACACCGATCACAGAAGTGAGTGGCGAGTCAGCCGTAGTTTCCTTTCCGGCGCGTTTGCATGGCCCGAGAATTCTCAATGAAAACGACAAGGCCAAAGCGGCCACAACCAACGGACTTTTTTTCTTTCAGATTTTTCCCCCGTCTACGTTTCATTCTTCTTTCCAGTTTGTCTTTTCTCTTCCTTGGCAGATAAACTTGTGTGGCCAGTTAGGAATCAAGGGCTGGTAACTTGTGAAAAATCTAATAAGTACACACCCCTTTCTGGAAGCTTCGAATAATCCCTAAAAGTACCTCGAAAAAACCCTTAAGAAATCTGTTAAGAAATCGTAAAGAGGAATTTTCAAACTATCCACGTATTCTACCAAATTTATTTTGTGAAAAAGATCCTGATGGATTTTAAGCGGTCTTGTTGTAAAATCCTTGATAGAGGTTTCCAGCCCCTTCGGTTGGTGAAGATAAAAGTCCAAGGGTGGCCTTGTGCTGACGGGGACTTGCCAAGTCCGTGTCCGATCTGGCAATGAAACAAGCCATAGGTGCACCAAGTGGCCTGTAATTAAACTACAGTAGCCGACTGGGACACACGTCTTTTATATCTCCTTATTTTGACCAAAAATTTCTATTGCCCAGCATTCCCGAGCCATCGTAACCTATCTCTTGAAGGTGTATACTCGAACACATGATACCCTAAATACAGATAACCATGCGATAACGCCAGATAACGTCTTGATAAACCCGAAGGTTGGTTGAACTAACAAAGATAACTTATACAGCCGGCGTGTTAAGATATTATCTCTGGAGGCAATTGTTGAAACCAGGTTTGAAAGTTGCTTGGTAATCAAGCAATAGTGGTTTTTCTCCACTTTTTTCTCGCCCGTACCGCTCCATACAATTTTCAGTAATGACCATTCGATGATGACATGATGTACAAAAAAGAGGGGCCCGCAACTCTCCAGATTCGCTTCAGGGAATCTCAAAAGTTAAGATTTACGCAAATAACAAAATAAGTTGTGACCGAAGCTGTGAGTTCTTGTGGTTTAAACGCTTTTTGCCCGTGAGAATTCGCATACGAATTCCATTATCGCATACTTAAGTTTTTCGCATGGTTTACTGTTTTTTACCTTGACGAATGAATTTAACGAATCAACCTGTCTGTTTAGTGTTTGCAATGCCACTTTAAAATAATTTGCACAAACGAGTCAATCACTTTACAGCGCGCCATTCGTTTCATTCATTCACCACTTCTTTTTCCGAGAGGTTCCCGTTTATTTTTCTCGTGTGCTTGAAGGAATTAATGGCTCGGACAGATCTTTCTAATGGTTGCATTGTCCCTCTCAAAGAAAACCTGTTACCGACGACACCCACTGGCCAATTTATTCGCACAACGAGCCGCAGTATTACATCTTCAATGGCGAAGTCCGCGGTACCGGTCGAGGACCACGGGCCACTGCCTGCGCTTTCTGGAATGAGTTTATGCCCAAACTTGTTAGTCGCCAAGGTGAACTCAACATTCTAGAAAAAAGTTCGAAAAGATTCTAATATTCAACTTAATGATCCTACAGCGGAAGAGAAGTGCCAAATGAACGCAGACGGCAAATGCCTGCGGGACACGCTTCCGTTTTATGAAGCCTCTTCTTCTTCGGATCCGTTCTCGTGCGAAACGCAAGGACTCTGGCTGCTTCTTTCTCTACTTGTTCGCTTCCTTATATAGTTTTAAGTATTACTCCGCTTAAAGTCATGTTCTTTGAATAATGTTGTAGCAATTAAAACATAATAAAAACGTTGAAAATTTTCTGCGTAGGCAATTAGCAGAATCTTCGAACGTAGACACGCATACCAATGAAAAAATAGTTTTAAGACGAATGTTATTCGAATGGATTAAAAAATAAAAGAACGGAAAACAAAATGATTGTCCTTCAGTTCATATTCTACAAGGATTTATGAGAAATTCACAAATTGTCTGCATTCCACCAGAGGTATTTATAATTAATCAAACGACAGCAGGTTCTCAAAAGACTAGATAAAATTCTGGCCTTCGTTTCTAAGCGTTTTTTGTCTCAATATTAATCTTCCAACATTTTTTTTAGAGTTTCAGTGTCTCTTTAAAGTCTTGGGGAAAAAAAACTGGAAACGGACGGGTTTACAGAATACCCTAGAATGAGACCCAAACAACAAAAAAGGGAAATCAAGTAAAAAGGACCGTCCCTAAATGGGACCCTGTCGGAAAACAAGACTTCCTTAAATGAGATCTCTTCCTATATGGAAGCGATTAACCGGAATTACAACTAAATTCTAGACTGGGGCCCTTCAAAGTAAGGCCCTTGAAAAAAGTAAGAACTGAACAGGATTCTGAAACTAATTCCGTGACTAGGTTTTCATGAAGTGGATGCTCCTACATTATTTGGGCCCTACAAGATCCTTTTTCGAGCACCTTTGGTGAAATAGGGCCTTTATGAAACAGAGCCTTCGGAATGTTTCAAAAGAAGATTCTTCTCTTGCGATTAGGGGCCCTTATCTACAATAGGGCCCTCATCAATGAAGGGCACTTCCTTATACGAAAACTAGACCTTTCTCCAGTTGGACAATGGCCAGGTAAGAATCTTTAGGAAACAAAACCTTCCCTAATTGGACATTACAACGACGCGAATCCATGTAGTGTCCATTCACTTATCCCTGACATCCATGTTATCACTGTTCAACACCCCTTGGTATCAGTAGTTATCAAATTACTATCGACCGTTATCATGCAAAACTGGGTTAACCACCTGTAACCTGAATTATTACATTCATACACACTGACTACTTTTCTATCGCCCCTGTAATTATCAAGATTAATTTGTAGTACACCATAGTAATATACGAGTTGGAATGTTTCAGAACTTGTCTTAAAAAGATTGAAAGTTGCTATATTTTTTTTTCCGTGTTTTAGTAGAGTCTGTTTTTTGTGTGTATGTGGTTGTTGCTTCCTCTCCCGGTTTGGCAGGCGATATGAGGGCGACTGACTGGGGCTCAACAATTGAGAGTATAAAGGTGGTTCGAGTCTTCATGGTCGACCTCAGTCATCACGTGCACTTTCACTATCCAGCAACCCGGACCGCGGCGCTCTGCGAAACCCATACACTCAAAAAACTCTCGTTTGGAATATCGATCGAACTTCACTCTTCCAATCAATTTTACCTATCCATTGGCCCCTTGTGCTTGATTTTTGACAATATTACTATCATCCAAGTAAACGTTAACCAAAAATCGCTGCGTAAATTTCAGGTAAGTTAAAGTTTTAATTGTTAATTAGATTATAAGCTTAACAAGCCACACAAATGCAACATTTTGATACGCAGTACAATGTAACTAGTGACATTCGCTATTGATGATAATAATAATAAGATGATAACATAGATTACTAAAACTGGATCTTTTGTGACCCTGACAAGTACTATATAGTCTAGTAGGGGAAGTATGGGCAAATCTTTATGGGTAACCTTGATCCGCTGACCAACACATTCATATACGGTCCGGACCATACTTCCGTCAAGATGGACCCGCAACCACAGTATATCTGTTATCAGTGTTATTACGCTGGTAGCAGTTCTGTCTCATCTGTCCTTGTAAAGTTAACTTTGGACCGTTGCTAAATTATTTGGAATGTAAGTTAACGTTGCTAATGGGTTGTTATCGAATGTTATCATTCTGTTGTGTCGCTAACTCGGTTCTGGGAAGCTGCCAACCCCGTTGGTCCTTCAGCAGCAACACTTGTTATGCACAGCAGGACAATGCCACTTGCCTTTTCCGAACTAACAAACAAGCTAACAGCTGATAACACCTTAATAACACAGGATAACAGTTTGATAACTAATTACCACCCAAACCTATTCCTATTAAATCGAGGTTTCTATGTTATCAGGGTTATCAACTATCATCATCAATTATTATCAGTCATTTCAAATGCTCCTTGAGCAACATACTTATAAGTGAAATAACGTGATGAAGTTACATTAATAAGTTTATAAATTGGACACAGTTTTGTGGAGACTGAGACATCATTGAAGAAATGCACACACATAGTAGGAATGTCCTTGACCATTTTGATTCATAAATCTGTTTCGTCCATTCACTAATCCTTCAAGTCGGAAGATTTATTTCTGCACTCAGCTAACAACTTACAACTAATTTTCTTCATAATTGCTGTCTGATTTACTTCGACTAAACTGAAGATTCCAGAACCATCCTCAATCAATCAAGTATCATCATACCATCATGTTATCGCCTGACTTTTTTTCTTTTGAGAGTCTTCCACTTTGATACACGCAAACCCATGTTATAACATTCCCATTCCCGCAGGAGAATTCCCCGTTTTTTTCCGGGAATTTTTCCCCCCGGGAGTTGTGGGTAAGACCCTGGAAGGAAGGTCTTTTCCCTGCTGCAAAACCGAGGCACCGCCAGACACAGCGGCGACTTTAAATATAGAGTTTATGTAACGTTACATCTATGCAAGTGTTGAATGCCAGAGGCCAAGACACACAGCCGGGCCCCTGTGTTATTTATATAAAAAAAAGCCACCGGGCGTTTCATTAAAGTTTCCCACGTTGGAACAATAATGGAGGGCGGGACTGTTCCATCAAAATCTCCCACTACCCTTCCCAAGACGAAGAAAAAACTATTTTCAAGGTTAGAAAACTCCACTTCATAATTTTCGTCTGTCAAAAAACTTTCCTGATCATTACAGAAGAAAGATTTTGTACAAAAATTACACGAGGACAACGTATGGTAACATAACAGATGACACGGGAAGGTCCAAAACCATGTTTGCCTTGACAGGGCTGTCTCTCTTCATGTTACGTGTACACACTATTATATTTTATAGGCAGCACCATTTGCAACACAACAGGTGCCATTTGGTTGTTCAGAGTGCTGAAGCAAGAAAAAAGAAACAGAATGTATGATAAATAAAAAGCGCCGCTTGTGTTCTATCTGTAATAATCTATGGCGGTTTGTGAACTGAAACAAGAGGCCGCTCGCCCCCATCAAACGACCACATAGTGCGAGGCCAAAGCCACTCCCAAGTCTTCAATAAAATAAAATTCTACAAATAAAATCACATATTAAAATGGTATCTCATTGATAATAGTATCTGGTGCCATTTTAAATACCAAGAAACAGAAATAAAGGGGAAGAAGAAGAGTAGAGAGAAAAAGGAAGAAGACAATGGAATGGGAAAAGAAGAGGCTTCACGGGAGAGAACAGAGAGCAATAGAAAAGTGCTGGAGGAAGAGCTTCACCTTGGCCGATATTCCCCCAAATAAACTTCTTATGTCCACTGCTGCTTGTTTCAACACATCCCCTAACTCACTTCCTCATCGCCTTTTTAAACACGTTTCCTTTTTTCAAATTCCTCTCATCACCAGAAAACTCACCATCGCTTTACAAATACTCGAATCAAATAGTATTTTTCTTCTTTCGAAGTGAAGGATTTTCTTATTTTAGGGTCTCTAAATTTGGGATTTCTTATTTTGGAAGTAGGCGTTTCGGTTGTGTGAAATGTTTGACTTTGTGCATTAGGGAAAGCGTGAAGAAGTCTTGTAGGCGCGCGGTTATTTGTGGCCAAAACAAAAGGCAGAGTCAGGCGCAAATATGGCGGCGGGATGCAAATGGGCAAGAAGTTTTTGGCGACGTTAATAGCTTCCCAGTTCATATATGGCGGTGCTTTTTGATTGTAGACCCCGAGTGGCTTTTCGTCTTATGCTCTTTATGTCCTTTGGCAAAAGTACACCCATTTATTTATTGCTTCTTCCTGATTCTTTCTGTCGCTACAAAAATGGCCATCCCGTAAAAGAAGCAAGGCACATTTAACAACCAATTTCGCCAACGCCTTCATCAATAAAACCCTATACATTTTCTTAGTTTCTCTTACTTCGTGAATGGCTTACAGACATCACGTGACCATTGTGTTCAGTGCCAATAGTAAAGTAATACTGAATTTTCGTTTTTACAGACCTTAAAAATGAGTTGGAAGACAAGTGTCCTGTGGAATGTTATCCAGTTCTTGTGGCTACTGTCGTCAGCTTCAGGTTGCGAGTATCAGCGACTAGATTCCGGCCATACCATGTGTGCCTACGCCCCGAGGAGTTGCATGGGGAAAACCTTAATACGTAAAACTATTCTAGCGCAAAAACTTTGACCTGAATATTTCAATGATTGCTAAAATTTTCGAACAAAAAAGGGTCGGGCGGAATCTCGTGTCAGGAGAAGCAACAAATCTTGGAGAGTCATAACCGACTGCGGCAAATGCTGGCGCTAGGACAAATCCGAGGTCAGCCGCCATCTTTGGACATGCGGGAAATGGTAAAGAAATACTTGAGCTTCCCCTCCATCCTCCATAAAACTTAATCTATCGATTCCTATACAACAATCTCAGGTATGGGATGAGGAACTGGCCATGATCGCTCAACGATGGGCAGATCAATGCACCACGGGACACGATCGCCGAAGGAACGTCGGTAAGTCTTTCCTACTAAACCAGATTGAGTAAACTAGAATCAAAGTTAATGTATTTCAATTCAATTTTGATAGACCGGTTCGCTGTGGGTCAAAACGTGGCGGCCACGTGGACTTTCGACAAGCCCAGCCCTAAAGGAGATGAACCGGAATTCAAGCGCCAGATTGAAGCCTGGTTTTACGAAGTTACTCACGTCGGATTCCGGCCTCAAGATATCGAACCTTTTAAATTCAATCGTCAAGCTGGTCACTATTCGCAGGTATATAAATAGCCTCGGCAAAACGATTGCTGATTTTCTTTTCTTGTCTTTTCGCAATGAATTTTGATCAAGTAGAACTTGGCAAATGTGCAAGTCATGAATAATGCTGAGCAAAAAGCCTGGCCGCCACTATATATGTTCCATTGAAAATTGAATAAAAAGAAGTCAGACATAGTCCAGACAATGTGCAACATATTAAAAAAACACTCACACAAGGACTTTCGGAGACTTTTCTGGTGTGTAATCTCGCAATCGCCTCACTCATTTAAATTGCACTTTGCTTTCAGATTTTTTCCCCCTCGTCAACTTTTATTTTGCAATCATTATTATTCAGTCGCCATAATGAAAAAGATCCCGAAGGTTCCAGTCTTTCAAAACTGGCACCCTTTAGTATTTAATCAACAATTGCCAGTTCATTTTTCACTTGAACGACACAGCAACCCAATTTTGTATCTAACGGACACACGATTAGCATTTCCCGTCAAGGACGATCGTCCATTTCAATATTCTAAAGCTATCGACAGATTTTTCTTTTTCTCTATAATTATCTTACATTTGCAATTCCTTTCAATTCTTTGTTTCGTTCAAAAAACAGATCGCCTGGAGTGAGACCTACACCGTCGGTTGCGGATATTCGTATTTCAAAGACACCCAGCAGCGGGGCTACACAAAAATTTACGTCTGTAATTATGGACCTGGGTATGCTTTGCTCTACTTTACTCTGATAAATATAAAATGAAATAAATTTACGTTTTATTGTAGAGGGAACATCATAGGTGCTTCAATGTACAAAGTAGGACGTCCCGGGCAAGCCATGTGTATAAACGAGGGACTTATTCCTTCTCGAAGATATCCAGGACTTTGTGGTAAGAACAACATTCTCCATTTAAAAACTTGTGGGTATTAAAAGTTTTTGATTTTGTGTTGTAGAAATTGCTTCCAACGTGGACTATCGCGAACCGGCCTGCTACAGCGGACAAGTGGTGGATCTCGCTGTTCCTCAGCAACATTTACAGCCCCCCGTTGCAGCAATGCCTCCGCCAGCACCAGCACCAACAGCCGCACCTTCTGTCACCGAGCTGCTTCTGCGGGGAATTCAGGCTCCGTTTGTCGGCCTCGCTAAATTGTTAAGTCCTTACAATTACTTCGGGTAAACCTGAAGAAACTTAAGCAGCATAGGACTTGTATCTTATTAATGTATCATCTTTTGTAACGTTGTTATTTGTATTATTTACTTCGTATTAACTTATGTTTCGCAAGTTCTCAATCGAGTGCCTTTTGTTTTGTGTAAAGAAACGATTGTTATACACGTACCTCGGGATTTTTGGTTTTTAAAAAACGTTTGATGAGTTTGACGAAAATTTATTACTGTAAAAACATTGCTACTTCAAAAGGACACAGCTCAAATTGTTAACCAAGATTATCAGGCTTCACAGCCGTCGTTTCGCTGGCGCCCGCTAACGAGCCCGTAGTCGATTTCTGAAGAAGATTCTGACTGAACCAAGCTGGCCTTGGTTTTTTCATTTCAACGATTCTTTTACCCTGAAATTTAAATATGCAAAACATAAATTTATACAAGGACAGGAATAGTAAATACTTGAAAGAAATCGTCCGGTTTCGTTTCCTTTTCTCCCTCGTACAAAACGACGACCTCCGATTCTATGGGATTTAGCCCGAGCTCCGAGACAATTTTGTCCTGCATCTGTTTGGTCTCTAGTTTAACTTTGTCATAGCAGTTAGCTGAAAAGAGAAAGGTTAATTCAAGTTCTGATTAGTTTCGTTAAAAAAACCCAGATGACTTACGACATAGACTATTGCATTCGTGATAATGGCCGCACGAGTTGCAAACTTGCAGGTCTTTCCTAGGTACCAGAAGTTTGTAATTCCACTGCTTAACGCCGCATCTTCTCGTCCAGCGTTTTTCTAGAGTGCGTCTGCCGGTAGGGACTCCCCACAAGAATCCATCGAAAACTTCCCGCAGATCGAACGAGCCTCTTGACTGTTCGTCGAGATTCTGCTCCGTACTCTGATTGTACAGCGGAATCAAACTGTATTCAAGTTGTGGCTGCGGTATACGTAAAATTGCGTTGAAGAATAATTTTTCAAATTGGAAAAGAGTTTCCGATAAAGATTTAACCAAGTGGGCAGCCATGCTGGTTATTTTGAATGCAAAACTCGCCACTTGAAGTTTTCGCCACTTGAGAAAACTCGCCCCAAAATTTAAGTCGCCCTAATTTAATACAAGGTATATTATTTGATTAAAAAAAAATTCCAAAAAAATTATGATATAAATTGTTAGAAAAGCTTACGTTATTATTTGTAGTAAAACAATTTTTCAATATAATATCTTTATCTCATTTGGCAGCGTCGTTGATTATAAAACTTGCCGGCCGGTTATAGGTCGTCTGCTTATTGGCGAAGGGCGCTTTTAATCTAGGAAAAATAAATTTTGAAATAAAATTCATCCCTGAAATTAAGTAAGCATAAAAAATATTTTAGGAAAAATAATCCTACAAATGGGTACTAAGTGTTACTATGAATTCATTTTATTTTATTACATTTATTTCCATAGTCAGCCAGTCCCGTAACATTTACTGATCTGAACGTGATTTTTCTGTTTTCTTATTTCTTCAGAAAACATGGTTGCAGTATTCTCAAACGTCTTCGTCTTACGGAGAATTGGAGGGACAGTCTTAAAAGACTTAGCTTCGAGAAGAGCTGCGTGCAAACTACAGAAATTATGTAACCCAAACATAAGCGCCATATTTCAGGTAATCGCACATGCCTTATCATCAGTAATCTGAATCCCTCTAAATTTTTGAAATTCGTCAGGCAAAACTTATTCACACAACAAGCAGAGCTACGCAGAACGTTGAGAAACCTAGTACTTCAGTGGTAGATCCATACAGCCTCGTGCAACCAGACTTGGAAGGTTTATATGAAGAAATCAGAACAGTATTTAAATGCAAAATAATTTTTGTAAGAAATGTACTCAAATTGTAAGTGTTTTATAGGCCTTGTCCGATACACAGCCCGAGCTGAAGCCCATAGCAACCTATTATTTTGATGGCCAGGGTAAAGCCATAAGGCCAGTGATCACAGTTTGCATGGCTCGAGCTGTTAACGCACATCTGGGCAATACTTGCAGTGAAACATTGAAAAAGCAGAGGAAAGTTGCACAAATTGCGGAGATGATCCACACTGCCTCCCTAGTCCACGACGACGTTATCGACGAAGCGGACAGCAGACGGGGAAAGCCCTCTGTGAACGTTTTGTGGGGCCAAAAGAGAGTAATACAGTTTCTAGTCTTATTTTGATCGTAAATAATGTGTTGTTATAGTCGATTATGGCTGGAGACTTTATTCTAGCAGTCGCCTCGGGAATGTTGGCTAGGTTACAGAACGAAGCAGTAATCATTCTGCTATCTCAGGTACAGCTCTACTACTTTTTCTACTTTAAAATGATTTTAAAAACTGTTTTAAAGGTTCTTGCGGATCTTGTGCAAGGCGAATTCATGCAGCTGGGTGCACGAGAAGACGAAGGAGAACGTTTCACTCATTACTTAGAGAAAACCTTCAAGAAAACAGCAAGTTTAATGGCGTACAGTTGTCAATCAGTAATAAAAGCAACGTATTCAACCCAAAGTCGGCTACAATACTGTAATTTTATTTGCAAAGGTTGCAGTTTTAAGCGGGGCTGATACTCAGCTGCAGAACACTGCGTTCTCGTACGGACGACAAGTAGGAATTGCGTTTCAACTTGTTGACGATCTTCTCGACTTCGTGGCTTCGTCATCTCAGCTGGGGAAACCTGCCGCTGCAGATTTACATTTAGGGTTAGCGACAGCTCCCGTCCTGTTCGCTGCACAAGAAGTATACAATCACTTCTAAATGTAACAGTACATTTTGTATTTATTTTTTGCATATTTGTAGTTTCCTGAACTGAAACCCATTGATTATGAGGCGCTTCACCGAACCCGGAGATGTCGAGCGAACTTTCGAAAAAAGTTGTTCGGTCCGAGGGTCTGCAGAGGACCAAGGATCTTGCTCGACAGTATTGCAACGACGCTGTCGGACAGTTGAAAACTTTGACTCCATCACCTTACCAACAGGCTTGATCACGATCACCAACCACGTTTTACACGATTAAAATGATTCACGTTGTTTTGTTTTTATTAGACTGTTTTTGATTAGTGCATTGATTTGAATATAGCGATTGTTGGTTATCGGGTCCCCCTACCTCGGATGGTTCTGATCTCTGCTATGCAGAGTCGATTATCCTGCATAGTCAATACAACTTTTCGGACTCTGTTTCGTCTCTGTTAGTTAGATAAGCCGCAAAATGAAAGGTCTAGCTTTATTTAGCCCACTTTTACAACTATTACAAAGTTCCAACAAATCTTAGATATTCTCAAATTGTACGAATAATGGATGAACGAGTTAGTTGATCAAGTTTGCGGCTCAGACAGATCTAGCAAAGCCTACACGGTAGTTCAGATAATCATGAATAGTGTAGTAAACCCTCATGAACACATCTCCGAGAATCCATTCCGAGTCGGTGGGTGTTTGCCTCGGAGACACAGGGATCTAAAGTGGAGTTTAGATTCGTTCAGTAGAATCGAGTGTATAAAAGTGGATAAGCAAACCTTGACAATGTAATCCGTGGGAATCAGAGGAAAGCTCACACCGCTGATCTTGAAATTAATTCTAGGAAGCTGCGAGATTGTGGAGCAATTCACCTACATTTTCAAAACGTTTGCTTAGCATTATTTTAGCGAAACCTGCAGTGGCGTATTGGTTTACCTGGTAAACACTTTGGAAATATTGAACAGCGCCGATTTGCGAGTTAATTTGATCTACAATCGTATTTGGGCCCATGATATACGAACTTCCCGAATCGACAATTGTGTCGCAGCCATTTTGACAAAAGGAAAGCTGAGGACGCGAGAGAACGGTAACTCTTTAAGGAAAGAAGATATCAAACCTTAGTTTCGTTTACAATTTTCAAAAAGGTTTGATGAGATCTACCCGTGGAATTTAAATTTCCAAAGCCCTACTTCCGATTAACGGGACATGTGATCTTGCCTCTGTACAGTCTTGATTGACTCCACCAAGAACGAGTTCCCCACCATTACATTGCTTTTTTAGGACTCCTTGAAATCATATAATTTTAAATCTGATCTCTCAGTTGCTACTTTATGTTTTGATTTACCGACTGAGCCAGAATGAGAAAAACGGGCTGCGAAATGATATCCTGTTGGAACATGTTGTAGAAAACAATCTTGTACCCAACTCGCGACGTGCTAGGAAATGCCAGCCCGAGAATACCGTCATGGTCAGGACTAGAGTAAGTCCCTCCACTGCCACAAGTTATTTCGGCAAATATTTGCCCTGGAACCTGGACTCCTGCAATCTGTGATTAAACATTACAAAATACTTTTGTAAAACCTATGCACATGCAAACCTCCAGAGTATCGTTTGACCGAAATCCTTCAACATATCTACCTCCGTAGGATATCTGGACTTGTCCACTAATCGGTCGGTAAGTTGAGGAGCTACTGGAAGCATATTTATACAGCGGATCTAAGAAAACAGGCTTTGATAGCTTTGACAGTTCCTTAAAAGTTTTTAACCAAAGCATGTTCTGTACTTTTGCATCCAGTAGGAGTTGGACAAACTTGATGACTGCACAGAGCTGAGTGAACCAAAGGTCGGAAGAGCAGTATCAAACTGAACCACAATCTTCTGTGGTGGTGTTCCCAGCTATATGGGACCGTAATATCCAAGCTATACCAAACAAAACAGACTTAACATAAACCTTTGCATTAGGGTATCATTGCTACTCACGTTCCGAACGTTGGTTTAAAGCTTCAACGATTCCGTTGTTCGAAGCTGAGCGAAACAAATCATTGCAGCTTTCGTCAGTGGCATCGTATTAAAATATTCATCTTGTTCACTGTGCTTGAATAGTTTAGCGGATATTTTCTACTTACTTCAACACTTTTTCGGACCTTGCGATGACAGCAAGCTTCGTGCGTGAAACTGTTGCAGTGCTTATCTAACGTCCAAAGTGATTCCGTTTCTGAAAGAGGCGTATATACAGTTACAGGAAACCTGTATAACTAGTGACCGAACGTGGCCTGCCGTTAAACGGAAACCGTGTAATCTCTCGTCCCAGGAAGAAGAACAATTAATGACGAGAAATTTCAGTGTCTCTTATCTCTATCTCATCCAGGTCGATGCTTCTTCTCCATACGATTAACCGCTTATTTTTTGTTATCATCTTGTCTCTTTTGTTTTCGTGTGGTGAACAATAGAGGCTAACAAGGTTGTGGCGTCGGTTTTTAAGCAGGCATATCACCTTCTACGGCTATGTTAATTGTAACAAGCTCAAGAGCACGTAGTCAAATATTGCAGAAGGAAACCGGTTAAGCTGATCATTCTTTAAATCATTTTGTGTGTCGTACAAGCAGTACATGCAGTACAAGGGGGAAAGATTCCTAAACTGAGTTACTTTTACCCCTTGACAGAACTGCTACGAGTAAGCTAAAATTGCTGTACTAGATAGCATTGGAAGTAAACCTCCTATATCGCTGTAAACAGACTAATTTAGAACTTTTTCTGCTTACAGCGACCAGTTCCATAGTCACATTACCTTGACTTTTAACGATTTTTTTTTAAAGACTTCGTGTATGATCTGGATCTGAATATTCAAGATTCTTGTACTTTACTCAAACCTGATGTGACAGCAAAGTGTTCTAGTATCCCCTGCTGATGACATCTTTCTGTTTATCCTATTTCATCAGAACTGGTTCAGGGTTCGTCAGTAAGGGCCCATTTAGATCAATTATCTGATAAGTTTTAATGAAAACAAACACGTCTACCCTGTTCCTGGGGATACTGCAGGGACCGACCGATTGAAGCTTTTTAGGATTTGCTAACTTGCAGTACCAGACTACTTTCAAGTTCCGTACCCCCGCCGTTTTAATCTGGATAATGAATAAGTTGTACATCAGTTTCAATATTCTCCTAGTTAAACTGAAAGGGGATTCCATACTGAAATCTATTTATTCAGGAATGACAAACCGATCTGGTTGAATTGCTCAGGAAAGTTCAGCATCTTGAGTCTCCTAACCTCGCTGGTTTAATTTGCCTCTTTAACAATCAGAACTACATCTTCGCTGCAGATCCACCAACAAATCATGAACCAAAAAATTGTTCCTAGTTAACTGATATTGCGTTTACCTACCGTCGGTATCGTTCAACCGAAAGAAGTACTAAATATTCAACACGATGTATTATTCAAATCAGATTTTATAGTTCGTTTTTTGTACGATTGGTAAATGTTCTTATTTTCAATGACGCGATACTTTAAGATAATTTTTTCAGTGCTATTATTAAATAAAATGGACAGTAAAAGGCTCACACGACACTTGCAAAGTCTAAGTGTTCATTGGCAAAGTCATGAATGGTGTAGTAAGCCCTCATGCATTGGAAAGGAGAGTAAAAATTCGAACCGTACATTATGAAGTAACTTACGGGAAGAGGAATTGCAACCTTGGAGCAATCCCTAAATTTTTACACAGCCATTTAATCATTAACTTATACATCATTATGTGTAATTCAATCGGCTGAACTTTTTATACACCGGTGTATAGATTGTTTATCATCATACCAAACAGCAGCACCGATTTGCGAGTCAGTAAACTTAAACGAAGGGAACAGGACTTACGAAACTAGCTAGCTGCAGTTCTCGAAAAATTCTGAAGTAAGACATTGTCCACGGGCAGTTTCCTTCGTGATTTTGTTTACCAGTGTTTCCACTTTCATCTTCCCCCATTTTCTCTCTTCCCCTATCTTTCCCTTTCTCCCTTCCGTAATAAAATACAGGCTGTCCCTTTAGATTTTACCTTTTCCCTCTTCATTTGTTTTTCCCATTCCAGACCCCATTTTCCCCTTTTTTCAGGGAATTTCCCTGCAAAGTGGAAACACTGCTGTTTACCAACAACTACAGGGTTTTGTTCGAGCAAGAGCCGGTGTATAAGGTAAGTAAACTTGGAGAAGCCACCAGAATGTGTACTTGTGTGTGAACATGCACCAGAACCTCCAGTTTCGGGAGGAACAACCGTTAGCTACCCAGCATTTCAGGTCCCCAGATTTCAGTCTCGTTTGACCGATGCTTTTTGTGTGTCATATGAATGTCTTATATAAGTTCAGTATCATCTTGTGAATGTTTTTTTTTTCTGTAACGAACAGAAGAAACCACTGTGGTGTGTCGTCTGCTTTTAGAGTTCAATCGGATTGTCTTCATACTTCGTGGTTGTCTTGTTTGTGTCAAGCCGAATTACCAGTTCTCGTTTCATTACATTATACCCAACGAACGGAATGTCCCATCCCTTTGAGACCAGTTTTTATCCAAAGTACAGAGCGAAATCAAATCGATCCAGAAAACACCCATTCCATGGTGAAATGGAAATGCTGTAAACTATAACGAGTTTCAGTGCACTTTAACAAATGGCTTGAATAATATTATTAATATTCAAGTAACAAATCGTGATCTAATAATGTCTCTTGATGTCGTGCACAAGGTCCAAATTAACTGGTATTACTTGTGACGTACTGACGATATTGTAAATGGAAAAAAGTATAATAAATAGTTCGACACAGTATATTTTAAACAGAGCAGTCCCTTTATTAATTCTACTCTCTTCCAAAACTGTAGGGAAATGAAATCCTAAACAAAATCGAAATATCGTACTCGATCTTACAATTGTAAGATTTTTCGCCCTAAATTGATTAGTTGTGATTGGGAAAAATGTAGGAAAATCATGGTCTACAATAATGTAGGCAAACAAAGCCTACGTTTTTGTAGGGTCAATACCTACATTTAGTAGACGATTCTCAAAAATGTAGTGACAAAGTCTCAGATAAATATAGTAGGATTACGCTACAATATGTACTGAATTACAGAATTGTAGCTTTATTTTCCATTCACAAAACTTAGGCATCAAACTCTACATTCCTGTAGTTTTAATTGCTACATTTCAGTAGTTGATTCTGGAACTGTGGGCCACGTGCCCCATAACGATTGCCCAAAATCAATATGAAAATTCAGTCAAGACCTGTAAGACGTGTAATGGCGTTTCAAGTCTGTTCGACGGTTTGAACGCACCTAATTGTTGTGCAGATTCATTCGAATGTGGCAAGGTAAACTTTTCGTACATGTTTTTCGTTGTTGGGCAGAAGTTCAGTATCATTTTGTGGTTTTACCTTTTCCTTAGTGAAGAAGATTTTCTCGTGGTGGTGAACTTCGTCTTGAATGTGATTTCCAGAATAGATCTCTTTTTCTTGTATTTTCATACTATGAGTAGCGTGACAAGGGACTTCTGGGCCTGGGCTTTTACTGTCCCCCACCTTTTTAAATAACATAAATTAGGATTATTTTACCGAAGTGTTACCGTTTCTCGTCTCCAATTTTGTGCGGCTCTGAAAAGAGCAGTCCAAAAACTCCGTTTATACGGGACTTTGGACCCGAACCTACGACTCCTTGTGTTTCTAAGCTGAATGAAACTGAATGACTTACCTTGGTTTCCAAGTACGAGTTGGAGCCAGTAGAATATTTCAACTACAACTACTATTCAATTCACTACAATTTCAACCCAAACTACTGTAAACGGATGCTGTTGTCAATGAAACAATCCTCGCGTCTTCCGAATCCGATAGCGAACGTTTGATGAACCTGCCCACGTTACCAGCACAGCTTTCAACTTCTTACTCTCTAGCCTCCTTCAACTTCTTCTTCTGATACTGAAATGCTTGCCAACCATTTAAAATTTTTTGCAAGTGCACGAGACGACTGCTTGACTAGAATTGAAAAAAAACAATCTCTGACTGGTCATCTATTACGACTCTGCTTGGTAATAAAAAAAATAACAGTTTCTAGAACTCCCAATTGACTTTGACTGAGAACTTAAAATAACATTCTTCGAATCGTGCTTGTCAACCAAAAAATCAGGTTATAATGCAAAAATTTCTACAGATTTTCGAGGAATAGTCCATTAGAAAGCAAGAAAAAACGACCTTTTGCAAGACCATGGGATACGAGGAAAACAACTTATAACTCGTTTTTATTAAAGCTTATCATACCACAAAGTTAGATCTCAAATGTCAAATCCCTAGGGATTTTTATGAAATCGCTGGTTGAAAATGGGTTTAAACAGAGATTTACTTAAAAAAACTGGCTCTCGCTAAGGCCCAGAAGAGGTTGACTTTCTGTAACCTCAAGAACCCATCCAACCCGTGGGCCCCTAGTGTGGCCTTTCTGTGACCGTTGGTCCTGGCTGGAGCCCACCTCGGTACCGTCCGGGCCCTGGCTGGACCCCCCTAAGACCGTGGGCCCTGGCACGATGCCCCACTTGGCCCTTCCACGCCATGCACTGTGAGATACTAGGTGTTAATTCAATTGCAAAAACGGCGTCAGCATCTTGAAACTGTGGTCATGGCTGAAACTGTGATATCTTCGGATAAGATTTTTGATGAACTTATTCTACCATGTTAATCGACTCAAGGGTCTTGGGCCCGCTTGTCTGTTTACCCGTCACTGGAAGAATACTAGCAATACGGCTTCTAGAAGCTAGAACTGAAACGCTTCCTTTCGAAGCTAATGGGCGGCAAAAATGATCATTTTGGATGAAACCCCTCACCTCCCCCCCCAGATTCTGAAAGGCTTTTCTGCAAACTCTCAGAGTTGCATGGATTACGATGGATCATGATTTCCTGGAAGCCGCTTGAGAATCATGAACTTGATTGAACTATGAGAACGACAAATTTATTCTAATTGATGTTGCTGTCATGCAAATTCGCTATTGATTAAGGTTTTTCAAGTCTTTAAGTTAACTTTCGCGAAAATTTTCGTTCCAAGATGATAAAGTTACGTGTTACGCGAGAATAGACCTTTCAGTCCCCACCCACTTTTCCGGCACCGCCCACCAGCGATGCGCATCGCGGGATGCATTACAGGGTCAACCCGAACGGCGGACAAGCTGAGCGATTTCCTATAGGCCATAATACATCTTTGAAGTGATTTAGACATTATTTATAAAGTTTTTTTTTTAATTTTTAATTATAGGGGTATCTACTGAAGTTAGGCCTAAGGAAAAGACCTCCTAGATTATTCGACAAAAAATGGTGTTTCAGGAATTGACATTGATTTATGAAAAAATTGGATGCGGACATACGGTCGTAATAGGCAAGTCTCGGCACAGTGTAATAGAATTCTGTGAGGCAATAACAACTGGTTTGACATATTCAATTAATTAAATGTTATTGAATCTTAAATTCAGTCATCATTCCATAAATGAAAAATAAAATATTGATACAACGGCACTGAAATGAAACAAAGCGCGCTTTTTCTCAAAAATTCGGAAGCCCGTACAATTTTCTAAAAGAAATGAATCATCAATCAGTAGGAAGAAAGGAGCAGGAAATGTTTTCAGAGATTTTTGGCTGAATCGTAATCGTAGACCTTGGTACAACTTATCACATCAAGAAATTAATCAGTACGACACAGGTTGAAATATCTAAAAGAATCTTCTTTCACTTTAAGAATCATACCACACATTACTGCATAAAACTGGAACCTTAATTATGGTTCAAAATATTCATTCAACTACTAACTCCAGATTCTGTTTATCAGTTTAAGATTACTTTGGACTTCCATTTACTACGAAAACCTAAGCTGCTAGGTGGTAAGGGCCAGGTTAGCTTAAGACTTGGTTGGGACTAGTCTAACTATTTGACCTGGGGCCGTACTAGGACCGGCTAGTAGGGGGAGGAGCCTGTCAGTCCAGATACCGTTTAACGATCTCGTTTTGGAAACGTTTGCGATTTTCACCGTGCTAAGCGCTGGGTGGTGGGATAGGGCAGTTGGAAATCACTGTTGCAGTCATGCGAATGGACAATTCAGGTGAAGATTATTTTTGCGTTCTCTGTGTTTTAAAGGAGGAGTAATGTGTCATTAATTCCAGAATAACATCTACGTATTGCGATCTATAACAAAGAAAAAAGTATACGTTTTTCTTTATTTGTAATTTAGTGTAAGTTCAAACGGACTTTTGCTACCTTGCTAATACTATTCCAGATCAGTAAAGTTTACGTGGTAACGTTCTTCAAAGGCTTAGACTAACGCAATATAGAAAAAGACTTTTGGGAAGAGCGATCAAAAACACATAATTATATTTCTGTAATAAAGACGATCTAGAATCAATTACATATCCTTGTACCCAGAAAGGATACTCTTTCAGGTTACCCGTAGTTGTCATTCGGCATTTCATAAGTTTCAAATGTAAACATTGGCCAACTAAATCTTTACTTTGCTTATCAATTCGTGAAGTTTTAAGTGTTGTGTTAATTATAAAAGCTATCTATTTGATTTGAATTCGATAATTAATAATTTTTGCTTTGGGGATTAGTAACTTTGATCCTGCTAAAACTTATCCATTGTATGTGCTTTAGAGAGGCTGACATAGAAAAAAGCAAATTGAAATATAATTTAATACACGTTAATTTGAGAATAATATTATCGTGGTGTTATATTCATTTTTTGCAATTTGTTAACAGAACCTGCCGTGACATTCTTCTGAGTCTGTGCACGCTTCTTCTTTCAAACGAAAGCCTCCTGATTTCCGCGGGACGATTTCCAGGCACGACATAAGAGCACCTCAGATTGCTTTCTATTCAGTATTGCACAAGGAATTTATCTGTAATATCAAAAATTTACTCTGTTACAAGCAATTGGTATTTAACGAAAGCTGGAATGTGTAAAAACAACTTTCCTATGTGCAGCGCTAATATTTGATGTTGGTCCTGGAAGATGCACCGAGTAGAGTAATATGCCTGCTTACTTAACCTGTGATTGAGCTAAAATGTAAACAGGAATATTTTGATTAGAACATGTGTAACAAAATTTAACTGGGGATTTATAAGTTTTCGAGCATCTACAAGCTCTGCGGGAACGTTCCCGAGCACTCATGTGTCCGTCTCGTTTAAGGTGTCTGCATTGAAATATTCCTAAATTTAAACAGCGTTCGAATATTTTAATTTTGCGCTCTGAAGGTGTACTTCTACCAAGTTTTATTTTGATTTTAATTTCTGTCAAATAGTAGGCCACACAACGGGCTCCAATACATGGCATTCGCCTAGAAATAAGTATTTACTACGGGTAAGTCGAGGTTGAAGCCTTTTCTAGAAAATGGGTTTTGGAGTTTTTACTGAATCGCTGAGTTCTAATACAAGGTGTTTCATACCATGTAACAAATTCAGATCGGTGCCATCTACCTAAATATTCCAGTTGATTAATTCGATTGTTACCATGAACTGAGCTGACTATTACATCAAGTGTGAACACGAATTGCAAATTCTGAGGCGTTATGCACCACAGGAATTCATGACAACTGAAGAACGCTTGCATTATGAAGGTCTTCTCAATGAGCAAAATCGGTAAGCTTCTTTACTTTTGACTGTCTTTTTGCATTACACCTGCTACACCATACAGCTAAGATTATGCCATTAGAGTTTTAAACGTAAATAATCTGTGTGTTTTTCACCGACATTTAAGGTGGACATTCTCAAAGCCTTTCCCGCACCCTTTCCATTTAGCCTCCTATGGGAAAGGATTGAAACCTTTGACCCTTATGGAATTTCGAATGATTCAGCTGAGTGCCGAGATCCGTTGTGAGTCGGGATGGGAGGAAACACAGAAAGATCCGCTGCTGTTGCGAAGTGGAAAGAACGTGCGGATCAAAAAGGATTAACAGAGGCCCAGTTCAAGTTTGTTGTTGCTGAGCTGGATTTCTATGCCTCGTTAAAGAGTGGACCCATAGAGCTTTCAGTCGTTGACAGTAATGTAAATAAGTTCCGTAGGATGACATTTTTTATTTATCTGGCTTTCATTACAGGTGTTTGGCAAGCTGATGGCTTATTTGTAAAGAACTTGTTGATTCCCTCATCCGGGAGGTAACAGATTTGGAGAACAGTCCCGAGTCGCAGAAAGACTGGAAACCTGGGACCAGTAAACAAGTTCTGAATCTGGTGGATCCTTCACTTTTTTGCCTCGTCTTTGGAGTAACGAAGCAAATTGAAGAGACCGGAATGCCATCTTTTGACCTTATCGGTGGAGGAGAAGCCATTCCGCCTCCAGCTAACCCTTATCTTCAGCACAGAATGGAGCCTTACATGACGTCCTTCAGGTACCAATGGCTACCGAATGAGTTTGGGTCAGTGATAAAGGTATTATTGTACTTCTTTGTTTGTTCATGGGGTCTACTATTAATCCATGTAATAATACCAGGCAAAGCTTTTTGAATACCGTTGTAAAACTTTTACCATAACTTAGCTGGTAAACTAAAATTTTGAGAAGAAAACATAATTAAAATTATTCTCCGATTTGCTATTGAAATGCGAAAGCTATTTATTTTCAGTCATCACTCATTTGTTGCATTTTAGGTGAAGTTGGAATCAGGTCGTACATCAACAATCTTCACCCAAAGTGGCACGCAAATATGTACAAGATACTGGGACAAGTTTTCAAGGAGGTACTTCCTCTCCTCACAAAGATGCTAGCGTTTGTAGTGGAGGGAACTCCTCGTCGGATTTTTGTGGATCCTTTAAATGGTACACAGAACCCCTTGTGCGAATGGAATATGACAGCAACGGGAAAGAAATTGACTACGTATGGAACGAAAAATGCAAGTTGATTTTCCCTGATGCCCCGGTCTTCGAAACCCTAGGGAGGCCATCGTACGACTCGATACACCTCTCAGGGAGAAATCTACAAGTGTTCGTGGAGCTGAAGAATATTATTCTCACCCCAGACAACCCGTTTTAACCCAGAAGAACCTTGGCACATACACGGGATGCAGAACGAGCAAATACTGGCAACAGTCATCTGGTATTACGAATGGGAGAACATAAGCGAATCAAAGATGCATTTCCGAAACGTATCTCTGAACCTGCTCATCAGGAGTGTGATTATGATGGTGTGCGTCAAATTTACGGCCTAGTTGCCGGGGACCCTCTCAATCAGTATTTTGGAGCAGTCGTCATTCAACGTGATCGATGCATTGCTTTTCCTAATGTCTTTCAGCATCGAGTGGATCCATTGCAGCTGGAAGATAAGACGAAACCGGGTCACTGCAAGATGCTGTCCTTCTTTCTGGTGGACCCTGCAGTTCGTGTGCTGTCGACTTCAAACGTTCCCCCGCAGCAGAAAATCTTGGTACAATCGCACGTCTACAGGAAATCGAACCATTCAAACCAGCTCCCTCTGGAAATACTTCTTAAGATAGTTGGTTATCTTCCCTGGCCGATGGCTCTCGAAGATGCTAAACGTTACCGCGAGAAACTCGAACAAGAACGAGGGATTTTACCGCTGCTAATAATGAGAATTACTTGAAAGGCGCTATTCTCCACGTTAAAGATGTATTCTTGAGAGTGTTGTTAACACATTTATCTATGCAATCCATGTTAGCCCCACTGTACTGAACGCATAGCGTCTGAAACAATAACCTTTCCATGAAGACCATGAAGTTCATGATTGGTCGTTTAAGAAATTTTTGCTTCATTGCGGTATCATTTGTCACTGAACAAAATTTTGCTTTCACGAATATAAAAAATTCATAAACACGTCTTCTGTGTTTGTTATTCTGTATTTTGCAAATTTGTTGTTTTCACAAAGCAAAGAGCTGTAGAGGGACCTTTCAAGAAAAGGTTTTCAATTCCCTTTTTTTTGGCTTGAAATATATTTTTTACGACAAAAGTGTTTCACAAAAATGAAACAACTGAATAAACCTAAAAAACAAATGGGGATGCGATACTATATTCTAGTAAGGTTAACTTAAGCAAGTAAGGGCAAGGTAAGTCTAGGTGGCAAATGGTATTGCGCTCTTGAGGTCTTCAAGTGTACAGCAATACGTATATCCGCCATGAAACTCAGACCTCTCAGTAAGATTTATTGAGGTTACACTGCTGCACCTGTCTTTACATATCACGTCCTCATCCTCTAACACGGTTTTGTACGGATCGTTGATGGTAATGAAAGCAATTCCAGTCTGCCTGGCAGTATCCACGACAGCCTTCCATAAAAACTTTGGTACAGAAATTTGATCGGCAGTGTCAGGGTCAGGCCCCAGGTAAAGTGGTACCTTGGCTCCCTCTTCTGTGGAGACGTATATGAACCAAAGCCACCGGTGTAAAATTGTGAAGTTAGCCCTCCGACGGGCTGCCAGTTCACGTATACGATCCTCCAATTTTCCCCAGAAAGCGTTGTTAAGCTGTTTGCCATTGGGGGAGGACGTTCAGGTAATACTGGGTAGCATCTTGGCTCCCTTCATCAATGAAATCTGCCCATGGGACAAGTGGCCCCGTGCAAGGTATGTGCTGTTACCTGTAACGAACATTTAAAAAATTTTCATTACACTTAGTGTAAACGCAAGCCAGATATCCACTCAACTCGTTGTAGCGTTTAATCGTACGTTTGCTTTGATCAGTGAAATTGTTCGGAGTACGTACCTTTTTCTTCATCTATAATACGTGGGGTTAGATTTCCCATGACCCGTGATGCTGTAATAAAATGATCTTGAAGGCTCGGTCAATATCGATCTCGGAAAAGTAACCACCCTTTCGAAACGGGGATCGACTTCGCCCTGTCTCTTTGGCTTTGGCTGCGATTGACTTGCCAATCAGAGTGTGGACGGTGTAGAAGCTAGAAGATCTTTCCAGATTGTGCAAACAGTAATCTGGGAATCCAAGCATCCCACACTTCCCAGCCAATTCAATAGTTACCCCTTATTGACAGGGCCACACTTTCATTCTCCGAATGCTTGGCTTATTTTTGAGTCGCATCCGTGAGAATAGGTTAACTTGGTCATGACCGTCAGCGAGCCGATTGGCAATTCGCATTCACGAACTGGCTGTTGAATGTAGTGATCACGTTGCCTTCGCAAGCGATGGTCACGTGCTCATTTTCGGCGAGCGTGAATCACTCGGTGGGCATTCTGGAGTTCAGGCTAAACAATTACTCCTCCACTAACAATGTGTGGCGGATTGATCAAGAGGGCTTTGGTCAAGTCGAACGAACAGCCAGTTTCTAAGATAATCGAAGAAAGATTCTTAACGATTATTTCATGCGCGGAATCTATATGCAAAGTACACTAAACTGGCTTAGCGAACACTGGCGCGATAACTGTTTGTTCAGTAATACTGAGGAAACATTCTATCACACGTTAAGAGTATACCAGAATTCTCGTCTAACAAAACATACCATCCAAATGTTCGTATAATCAACGTACCATTGCGAAATCGTTTAGGTTCTGGTTGCGGGTCTTTGCTTCCTCTCCTTCAGTTTTACCTTGGGGAACACGGTTTACTCGATATTTCTATTATCGAGTAGACGCGGGTGAGCAGCCTTGAACTGACAACAACTAGAAGCAGAACTCCTGAAAAAAGAATAAGTCTTTTCAGAATGCATTCCATATTTACCGAAGCTGGTTGTGACAAGCAGAGCTGTGGTACGTGTGCCGTGAACGTTACTTTCAGGTCCTTTTATATGTGGAGAACTGCGTCATAGGACTCGACTAAAAAAGTATGTAATGCGCACTTAGCAACACAAAATGTCCTTACGTCAAGGTTACTGCGAATAGCAAAGTGCGATGTACAGCGGAAAATTGTGCAGTTGCCATGGTCTGTGAGGGGGAGGGAAACCTGAGAAACATTTTTGCGCTCTGAAAAAAAAACCTTGCAAAACAACAGAAAGTAACAACGCATGACGATAATGAAAAGTGAGAAAATTGATGTAAACTCGAGATGTAACACAAATCCCACAAACCTGATGCCTGATCCCATAGTCAAAGAGTTAGGAGATTTTTTTATATCCTGAATGAAATACTGAAATCTTCTTAATATCTTTGGACAATAATCTGCATCCGCTAATCGCAAAATTTGCAACAAATCGTAGGTACCTGAAGGGCCTCTAGTTTGGTGTACTTGGGAAAAAACTGTCATCTTCTTATCAAATCCTGTAATATCCCATTAAGACACTAAAAGCATCCTTGAGCTAGGGAATGAAAACATAGGAACCTGATTATAGCCTGAAAGGATGCTGAAAGTAACTGCCTGAACGAGATCCTGAAATGTCGATTCATTTTTACATAACGCGGGATTCAGACGTTCGACTCAATAAGGTATAATTAACCTTTTCAGTAACTGACGAACAAAACAACTTGGAAGATTATTTTTACTTCTTAGTAAAATCCTTTCAGTGGATGTAGATTAGCAATATAAAAAATTCCCGTCCGCATAGATCATACAGGCACAGCCTTTCACCGCCCACACGGAATTCTAGGTGCGGTTCCTCCAGTGCCCTTCAGTGCTTTCGCCGCTTGGTGTCTTGATTGTTAATCGCTGCGTGTTTCTAGCCCTACCGAGACGACTATACCATCCCTCTGTAACACTTTCGTATTTTAGTTATAATAGTTCTGGGTCCGCACCGAGTGTCTTATCTTGAGAGGCACTGTGCTACGCACGTTTACATTGTATCTCTCAGACGTTTTCTTCCTGCGTCTGTTTCGGCGAGTCCCTTTACTTTTCCCATGGCCTTCCACCAGTTCACAGCGTCGAGACCAATTTAAGGTGGGCTGGGACCGCGTTAGCGAAGTAGGACCAAAATACGAGATGGCTGGTAACAGTGTTTCCATTTCAGTTTCCCGTTTTTCCCCTATTCCCTTACTTTTCCCTTTTCCCTCCGTGCTAGAATACCGACTTTTACTTCTCGATTTGCCCCTTTTCCTCTCCTCTTGTTTTTCCCTTTCGAGACTCCATTTCCCCCTTTTTTCTGGGAATTCCTTGCAAAGTGGAAACACTGGCTGGTAATTGCTTACCGTAGTCAGCTAGTAGATAACATAGTTAATTGATCCGATATATAGTATAAATTTAGACATCCATAATAGATTTCGCGGCCAGTATTTCAACAAACTGTCTTTTTTTCTGATGGACCATGCAGTTCGTGCACTGTCGACTTCAACCGTCGCGTCACAGCAGAAATCATGTACGTTTCTTGTCTGCAGGAAATCGAACCTTTCAAACCGGCTTCCCCTGGAAATGCTTCTGAAAATTACTGGTTTTCCTGAGTGGCCGGCGTCTCTTGAAGACATTGGTGCTGACGGTGGGGTTTGGTGACGAGGAACTCATTATTGCAGCCTTTAGGGGGGGGGGGGTCTAGGGAAATATTTTCGACAGCTCCTTATCTACATAATCTTCGCATTGTACATCACCTATTTATTACCATTTTATACCACGAAGACCAAATGGGCAATAGGCCATTTCACATAGTTTCAGGAGTATTGCAGAATTAGCGGTGTCTCTGCTGTCGATTCTGGTTAAATGCTTTACTGGAAAAATACAAAATCTAAGCAAGTTTTGCTGGACCATACCTTCGTCAACACTGGCGAATGGAGAAAGGACTCTCGGTTCTCGCCAAACGTTAAATATCACCCTCGTGGAAAACCAGTTTTCATGAAGCGTAAGATTCACCAAATATTATACTGCAATAAAATTTAATCACGTCCGGTTCAGTTTTTCTATGTTCTGGAATTATGGGGGGAGGGAGGTAAGGGGGGGGGACTTATCATCTCTTCCCAGCGATATGCGACCGTAATATCCAAGCTATACCAAACAAAACAGACTTAACATAAACCTTTTCATAAAAGGGTATCATTGCTACTCACGTTTCGAACGTTGGTCAAAAACTTCAACGATTCCATTACTCGAAGCTCAGCGAAACAAATCATCGCCAGCTTTCGTCAGTGGGAATCCTATCAAAAGCATTATCCTGTTCGTTGTATTTGGATAGTTTAACTGACGTTTTCTCTCTTACTTTAACACTTCTTCGGAGTTTGCGATGACAGCAAGCTGCAAACCTAGAAGAATGACGAAGTAAAACATGAACTTCAGTTCAGTTTCGTGCGTGAAACTCTTGCCAGTTCTTAATCAACAACCAAAGCGGTTCCGTTTCTGAAAGAGACTGGTTTATATAGTTGGGAAACTTGTAGAAGAAGTGACTGAACGTGACCTGCCCCTGAAACGCAATCCGGTGTACCTCTGGTCCCAGAAAGAATAACCATTAATGACTGAGAAATTTCAGGTCTCTTCTTCTCTTCTATGCTTCTTCTCCATATGATTAACGGGATATAATTTTATGTTGATATCATCTTGTCTCTTTTGTTTTCCTGTGGTGAACAATGGAGGCTAACGAGGTTGAGCTGTCGGTTTCAAGTTAAGCTGGCATCATCTTCTTTTACGGCTTTTTAATTATATCAAGCCCCAGAGCACGTAGTCAAATATTTGAGAATGAAACCAGTTAGGCTGACAATTCCTTTGACCCATTTTGTTATTTAATACTCAGTTACACATGCAGCACAAGGGAGAAGGATTCGCAAACGAGTTACTTTTGGTCTTTGTTTTTTACTGAACTATGTTACGAGTGAGCTAAAATTGCTGCACTAGATAGCGTTGCAATTAAACTTCCCATATGGGGTGTAAGAGGATTATTTTAGAACTATTTCTGCTTATAGTGAACAGTTCCACAGTCACACGGCCTTGACTTTTAACAATTTTTTACTATTACGTTACCGTTTTACTAGGTTAATTGTTCCAACGTAGGGAAGCTTCCTATAATATATTTCAAAAACGCTGGTCGGGTTTCCCTCTCCTTCCATCGGACTACACATTCAAGGTTTGCATAAGAAAATTATGTACTAAATTCTTGAACCAACTAACTGAGATTCAATTTTAATACACCTTTCCTTGGGGCGCAACAGTTTGCCTGTCCGGCTTCCAAGGAACGAACGGCGAAGAATGGATTCTTGGTAACGTTTCATGAGGGCGTATTTTAGCATTCACGACATCGTGAACCAGCGTGTTGGCCTTGCAAGGGCCCGGTGAATTTGCGTGTACTTTACTGAACATCCAGTAAAGAAAGTCCGAAATGCGTTACTGACAAATTGTTTTTGATTTGAATGTTGGATGATGAAAATATTATGAACCAGAGATTAAAATACTTATATTTGAATTCGTTGATATTTTCCCCATTACCACGTTATTTGCAAATTTCGTGTTTTATAAAGACACGTCAACATGAAACATTTTTTCTTAGGTAGCTATCTCGATGCAGTGATGGGCAAAGCAATGGAAAGTTTGACTTTTACCAAATCAAATCAAATCATTTGAGATAACAATGTAATTCAAACCAAGTAATTTTCAGATAAAATCAGTACAACATTCCTCCCGTATGAAAAAAGCATCCCCACTTCACACCGGAAAAACACCGGAAAGATCCCGATAAAATTTCCCGGAAAAATACCGGAATAACACCGGGAAGATACCGGAAACATTCCGGAGAATTACGGGGAAAGTCCGGTAGGTTATCGGGGAAAAACACGAGTAACACCGGAAATATTTTGAGAAAATCCTGGAACACTCCCGGTATTCCTATCGGGGAAAAACACCGAAAAAATCCAAACATAACCCCAAGATGACATCGGAAAATTACCGGAAAAACGGGGTATAGTTCCCGGGAACCATCCTAGAAATTTCCCGGGAGTGTCCGCTCATTTCTGTAATCACAGTTTGACGCGTTCGTCGCGTCAAAATTTTCACGTAAGGGTGCTGTTGACCTTCAAGCTGTTTTTCGAATATTTGAATGGTTGAAGTTTCATTCTAAAATGTGTTATTATGAATCGAAGCCCCCGTACGACAAAGTATCACCCCCAGTTTACACCCGAAAAAAACGGAAAAACAGCATAATTTTCAGTGCAAGTTAAATAAAATTAAATCAATTATAATAATTATATGCTTATGATATGTTCATAATTAAATGTAAAGTTAAAATTATAACGAATATTTTGCGACACTATTTCTATATAGTGTAAAATTGTTATATTAAATTATGCATTAAGTATCATAACACAATATATTATTATACCATATTACGTGTGCTATATATTGGAAAGTGTAAACATTACCTGTGTTAAATAGTTATGTAAGTAATAAATTCATCATGCGTAAATACAAATGAACTATTCGGCAACGTCGTAAGACTTTTTTTGTCAGAAGAGCATTCTAGATGTCGCCGAACGTCGTCCACAGGCAAAACAATGCGCATGTCAAGTTTTCTAACTGAATCCCGCAGTTTAGTTTTTTGAAACTATAAACTACAAAAATCGTCAGAAATTAGACGAGGCTTTCTTGAAATGAATACTTGGTTCAGCATTTCTGAAAGCTATCGCTGGGAACAGGTGAAACAAAGAAAGTAAGTACTAGATTAGTAAGTTTACGAAAGTATATTCTAAATGTTGTCACGAATAAACCATGTGTCACTAAATTTGATTTTTATGCAGACGGAGTGGATGAAGATAACGTGAATTGGGGAACTGTCTGCACGCAGAAGTTTTTGACGATGCGCAACGAGAAGTATCCCTCATTGGGAACAGGAAATGGTTCAAAGACTGCATCGTTTCGTACGCTGATTTGACATAACTCAAAGTCTGCTTCAGTGTGACCGTATGTATTCCATATACTAGAAAGATTAACAGCAGAATAAAATCACAAACTTTTCTAACTAGCTACTGTCTAGCTACTATTTAAAATATATTTTGTTTTGCATTCACAGCTAGCAACCTGACGGCCGTATCACCCCTGTGTTAGTTTGCTTAAACATTGTCTATCATCTGAAACTGTGTCCCAAGATTTCGGCGATAAAGTTGAAAGGTAGTGTTGTCCAGAAGGTAGTTAAGTTGTATCGCATCATTTTAAATATACTTTTTGCTGGAGCCAAGTGCAGTCAATTCAGCGACCTTCCTGCAAGTTTGGTTGTTAATAAACAAATTTCTTATTTTCTTCTGCTTAGGTACCATTTAACGCTGCGGAATTTATTAGCTAGACTCTCCCTACGAAAGACCTGATCTCTGATGGTCGGGACGCAAAGAGCATCTTCAAGTTCTGTTTATGAGGCCAGAAGATCACACAGGATGACACTAGAAGACTGGAACTCATTTGTTCTCGCTACAAAATTTCCTTGAATTGACCTAAATTTTAACTATTGGGGATATGTTTTTCGTGTCTCATGTTGCATTGATTGTATTATTGAAATAAAAAAATACACGATTTGCGTGATAACAGATTTCTTATTTTGTATAAAAACCATCAATAAGCCATAATAAGGCGCAGAACTCCGTGAAAAACAATTGTAAATTACCTGGTCTTACCTGTAATATACCCGGTTTTTTACGCCCAAAATACCTCGGGAATAGCCCGTAAAAGTCCCGGAAATATTGGCGAATATCTTCATTTTTCGGGAAAAGACACCGGAAAAACAACGGCAGAATCGTTCCAAAAAAGTCACGAAAAAAAACACTGGCAAAAATACCGATAAAACCCCTGAAACCGGGATTTGACCGGCAAATTTGCCCCAATTGACACGGATCAAACATCGGAATTTTCCCCGGAATTTTTAAAAGGTACTTTTTCATACGGGATACTTACGTTAGTTTTTAATGTTAAATTGTTGTATCAAGCCGAGAGCCACGTAGTCAAGTTTTCAGAATGGGACCGGTTTTGTTCAAATTACACACGAAGTGCTAGGATATCTCCCTGGGGTTTCGCTAAAGGTGCACCCACCTTGAGTCCAAAATCCAGCTCTAACCTAAACAGTATATGGACTGAATAGATCTTTACCTTTTTTCCCTGGTATGTTATGTTGTTTTCAGAATTGAATTTACCAGTTCTCATTTCATTACATGATACCCAACGAAGCGAGTGTCCCGTCCCTTTGAAACCAGTTTTTATCCAAAGTACAGAGACGAAATCAATCGGATCCAGAGAAAAACCTATTTCATGGTGAAATGGAAACGCAATAAACTGTATGAGTTTCAGTGCAGTTTAACTAATGGTGTGAACAATGCGCCACAGTTGTGGTTACGTTACGCACGTTCTGGGTATCTCTTTAAGAATGCCTTATTTGAAAGAAAAAAAGGAGAAAAATAACAGAGACGAATTAGACAAGGCATGAATGTTCCATCTTATTTAGAAAAGGAAAGCTGAGGACGTGATAGAACGGTAATCCTGCAACGAAAGAAAATACACAGATTAGTTTGGTTTTAAAATGTTAGGGGATAATGAAGATTTTGTTGATTTCCCGTTGAGTTTAAATTTTCCAAAGCCATGCTTCGGGTAATCTGAGGATTGACTCCACCAAGAACGAGTTCCCGACCATGCCTTGCTTTAGGACTTCCTTAAAGATCATAAATCTGTGTTCCAAGTTTTATTTATTTTTGATTTACTGACTGAGCTGACTGGAGAACACTGGCTGCGAAATGATACCCTGTTGGAAACATTTTCTAGAAAACAATCTAAATCCAACTCGAGACGTTAAGGAAATAGTAATCCGGGAATATCGTCATAGCCAGGACGTCTACGTCTCCCTGGATCACTCTGGGTGACAACTGACCAAATTTTTGCACAAAAATATGTCATGACTTATATCTTCTGTGGCTACTAATGGAGCCGATAGTCAAGTCTTTAGAAAGAACTCGTGACGTACCAACCATTTTCAACTATCGCGAGAATGAGTCTACCATGTATGTCAGTTTCAAAATATTTGAAGTGCTTTCCCCATCTGAAACACGTAACATTCGTAACTATCGTTCGCTACACATTCAGTTAACAAATCGCGATCTAATAATGTCTCTTGATGTCGTGCACAAGGTCCTAATTAACTGGTATTACTGTGACGTACCATCGATAACGTAAAAGGAAAAAGTAGTAAATAGTTTAAACACAGTGTATTTTTAAACACAGACACAGTCCCTTTTATTCAAACGATTTAATATATACTCC
>NKDA01000009.1:600000-790000 GCA_002872375.1 Eulimnadia texana
ACAATACAAACGAAAGTTTAGCCCCTTACCCTTTTGCTGTGCTGGAAGATCGCAAAGCAGCTTGTCTTAACAAACATGAATCTCCGTATTGCTCGAATGAGTATATATTAAGTCATACTGCATGATAGTTTGATCCAGTAGTTGATACGGTCTGGGAGTATTCCCACGCCGCGCTACTGTTAGACGCACAACTCGACCCAAAAGTGCCCTCTCTTTGATCGCGTCCTGCGGCTCGTGCGTTCGAGACAAAATTACGAAAAAAAAATTGTTTCAGATAGTCCTAAGATGGCTCTATGAAGGTCATAAATTTTGTTTCAAGTTTCGTTAAGGCTTTTGGTAGTAATATGAACTCGAGAGTAAAGCAAAAACAAGCAATTTTTCGACTTTTTCAAGTTTTTTCCGAAACTGTACAAGTATTTGATACTATCTTGGTGTCAATTTGCTCGTCTTACCAAGAAAAGCAAGACTTTCTTTTAACTTTTTGTCCTACGACGAAAAATAAGAACGCAAAAAATTTTTGTGAGTTTTGATGCTCTTCAAAAATCGAGGTTATTCGAGATTCTACGGATGACCGATGTCCATTTTTACCTGAAAGTGACAAAAACGGATACGTCATCAGAAAACACGGGTTTGACACCAAGAGCATAGTTTTTGACTGATTTTTGTAGTCTATAGGGAAACGAAAGATTCTCGCAAACCAGCAGGAAAACTGGGATAAACGTCTTCAGTATCCACGTTTTCCGCGCTGACCAAATAGACTTGGATTATCGTTACTAGATGGCCCTGACAATACTAATATTTTTTAAATAATTTTCCGCGCAAAACTTTTCGCTATTTGTTGTGTTCCGTTTTAAACATGAACATTTAAGAATTTCTGTGTGATAAAATGGCGTCTTTGAGTTAAAAGTGCACCTAGCAGTACCACCATCTAGGTGCCACACATGGAAGCTGCTAGTTAGCGAGGGTTATTCTTTTCCCTAGACTGAAGAAATTCTGAATAGGCCTCACTTAGGAGTGGGATCAAACCCACAGACCCAGAAGGGGAGAACCGGCGGTTGTAACCGTTGAGCTACCAGCCCTCTAAACTTGGTTATCAATTAACTTTTATGATACGATTATTCACTATTTTTTAGAATCCCAATGCTGTGATAGTTGAACACGATAACAACAACCAAACCACTGTTTCCGGCTGTATCGTTGAACTTGCCGAATGGCTTGCAGATTACAATCACTTCTCGTACGTTAATTATAACCATGATAACTAACTTTAAACTACTACTAAAGTTCAGGTCAGAGTTCGTCCTATTAGAATACGCATATTAAGGATTCATCAGACTAGGCAAGGAACTATCCACATGAGTAATTCGGTACCAAAGAGATTCATAAGTGAACTCAGTAAGCAGTACTAATCTCCTCATCCATAGATTCACTTTCAGCCGCTGAACTTAGTTCAGCTTACTTCAGCTAGAGATCCATGGTGGAAATCTAGTATTTGAACCACCAAGTTATTTGGTACCCAAAAGTATGACTTGTGTAATGTCCTCTCGATTGTACAGTTGTGAGCAAAAAAATCTCCCCCACCTGGAGTGGAAAAAGACGCTTTGGCCTGAACTTGTCTACTACTATAGCTATCAATCGGGGTCAAAACGATGTCGAGGAAGCTTGAACGGCGTTAGGCCACTCAGTTTTTCACCCTTGCTAACCGTTCGAACGTTGTAGTAGTAAGACAAGAACAGACGAAAGCGCCTTTCTCGATTCCCGGTGGGGGAGATTTTTTTGCTCACGACTACCGTATATCTTGTCATCTTCATAGTCCAGTCGAAGGATTTCAAGAATTCAAATTCAGGGGTCGCTGGTCTTCTCGTCATCCCGTATGGACATTTCACCTTTCCCTTCATTATGAATCATGACGCTATGAGAACTAGGACGTTCATCAATATTGAATGAATCTTTCTTTACAGTTTAAAGAATTAATGGATCAAAAGTATTACAGGAATTATTCACCATAAAAACTGCACTAGAATGAGTTAGTCCAGTTTTTTAAGTTATTATCAAACTTATTTATTAAGGACTTGAATCCAAATTATTTTAGGATTTCTTCGTGGTTCACATGGAAACAGACTTCTTGCATAAAGTGGGAAACATTTCAGTACGGGTAATAATCTGGTAATGGAAGAAAGAAAGGTGATCACGCACGAGACTTTACGAAACGGAAATCAAGGGTCGGTTAGGTAATAATTAACACAGAGGACCAATCAGATGTCAAATTGGTTGGCTGTGGACAGGGGCAAGTTGTATGTTACAATACAAAGCCCCTCGTCCTACAGAAAGTTAATGACTAAGTTAACGAATTAGTAATTAGTTGAGTGTATTTAACAGCCAACTTACTAAATTACTAAGTTACACTTACTACCACTTGTTACTTTACTATTACTACTCAAAATAAGTAGAGCTGCTTAGTTGTCAAGTTCAGTCAGTAGCGAATGCTAATTAGTCGCATGCTAATTCGTTAAGCGGCTACAAGTAACATGAGCAAAATTAAGTCACTTGCTACTTTACTACTGGTACTCGATTACTGCTGAGTTGTCAAGTTCAGTTAGTAACGAATGTTAGTTGGTCGCTTGCTAATTCGTTCGTAGAGAAACACGAGGAGACCTAAAAAGTAGCCGATTGCGAGCAACATGAAAGCAAATGTGAAATCGGTCAAAGTTAATTTCTTGATTTTATGGCTATTCTTCTTGTAGTCAGCACACGAATTGAGACTTGGGGACGAATACATGTTATACCACTTTTGTGTTAGTCCGTAGCTGATGGCTTCCAACGTGCTAGAAAGGAAAATTATTCAAAAATCTGTTACATATAACTGAATCACTAATTAAGATACTCCACTTCAACTTAATTTATGACTATTATTACATTTTTTAGATTCAGACTAATTAATTTCAACAATGTAATGATTACCCAACATCCAGGATATTGCGCATTTGATGAGTAGCATACAAAGGTATCGCCATAAGCCTTAGCAGGCCGGCCCCCAACTCCGCCTTAGAGAATAAGTATTCCCAAAAGCGTTTGAGGTCTTTGGCCCGCCTCGGTCACTCGAGCGTAAATTCTTTAATTTGTACTAGCCCTTCTGCAGATTTTAGGCATTAGCCTGGCTTGTTCTGTGGGCATGTAGCCATGGCGGATGGGTATGGGAGAACGTGAAGCACTATGAATGAAGCATTATAGCAGTACTGATGCTTTCTACAGCATTAGTTTTCAAATATATATTCAAACCACTCTTAGGAAACTTGTGAAATCGCTTTCTTGTATAAGTCTGGAAAGATAGACGTTTTTCAACACCTTGCACTTAGTATTTCGAAATGCCACACTGACCAAGTGTTAACTTTATGTAAATAAACCCTGATTTATATTTATAACCCGAAAAAAAAGTAAATGAATAAAGGTGTTTTGGCAGACGGAATATTCATATAATGTCAAATTTAATTAATTTCAAAAGGAATCTTGTGTATCAGAAAAGTTCCCGCGCCCGGGTTTCGAATTTTGGAGCTGAAAAGTAGTACTAAAGCGCACACCGCGCCTGTCATGCGCACGCCGGATATATTCAAAATTAAATTAAAAATCAGGATGGCCATGCCCACACACCGATATAATCAGAGAAAAATAGCCCACGGTTTCTTCTATCACGAAATGAACTTCGTTCTTTGGGACCTGGTCAATTTCGATGTTAAAAAATTAAATAAAAGTTTTTCTTCCATAAGAGCCCATAGTAAAAATTGTCGAGTTGCCCACACCAGTTCGAGGAACTTTCCGCGGCCGATTTTTCCAGGGAGAGAAAAGCCCGCCCTAGACCTCTAGTCCAGTCAAAGTACGAGGCTTAATGACAAGTGGAGTCTAGAGGGGCTGGACTGCTAAGGCTTATTGCGAAGTAGTTGGTATAGTAAGGAATCTCCAGCAGTGTAAACGAGCAAACTTTATTCCGACTGTAGTCAGTATTCATCAGTTCAACACCTCCGACATATTGCTATTCAGAATAATTCGTATTAAATTTTATTATAATTCGTTAAACTAATTTACTGTAGCGAAAACATAGCCGCCATCTCTGATTTTCTTCATGCAGTTCTCGACTATGGGCGAGGTGAACGAATCCCGAAGAGTCCCGCACAAATCCGCAGGTTTTCTGGCAACATTGTCGGCTAATGGTTTAAGGAATCCAGTAGCAGTCTATTAATCAATTACTAGTTAATTAGTAATTTAAATTGGTTGAAATTTAAGAGTAGGAACCTCAAGTTTAGTCCTAGTAAAAGAGTCTTTGAGTGCTAGTATTTGGATATCGTCTCTTTTGACTAGTTCTTCGACATCATGAACTATAAGCGAGATCTTGGGTGCGGTCATGTAAGTGATTAGCAAGCTGCTGTAAGCGTTGACTAGTACTACTGCAGCCAGACACCAGATAGCGGCTACCAGACGAACTGGACGAGTCTCGGATGAAAAATATCCACCTAAAATTAATTTAGTTGTCTAATCATTTAAAACTAAATATGAACTTACTCGGTAATTTGTACCTTGATTGGTGATGACGCCGAGGACGTAGAGCGACGTCGTTCTCATGGACAAGAACGAAGAAACTTTCTGCCGCTTTCGGATTTTAAATGAAGCAGCCAGTTTCAGAAAACAAAGGCATCAAAATAACGCAGACTATGACGCAAATCCACACCTTGTTGAGTAAATAAATAAATAGACAATAATAATAATGGCAATAAAAACAATAATAAATAATTTTAATATAAAGTTTATCCTCTGCGGAAAATTAAGGATGTCGGCTACATCCTGAACGATATCCATAACATATCCTGAATATCCCGAACAACGTCTGATCGTGGATGAGTAAACAAAAAAATGTGTTCAGAATCGTGAATCTTGATTATTGAGGACCATTAAGTATCCTGAAAAGCGTTTTTCATCAATATAATAATTTCATAAATATGTATTATTTATTAAGAATAAATTCACCACCATTGAAATAGGGCTGCGAAAGCCGAAAGGTCATGGTACTCTTTTCATTAGTTGTGGAGTAATTTTCAGCACAATATTAAAGCCTATGTGGTGCCTTAAACAAATTTTTGAATACACAAGAATCCTTCGAATGTGCCTAAGACTGGAAAGGCCCTTGGCTATCTCTCCTTAACAAACCTCCCGGCCCCACCAACTTTTGAACGAAGCCCTGAGGTGCTTTGCTCTGATTAGCTACTCCAGAAGAAACAAATTACTATCGCTTAATGTAAACAGAAAGGTAGACGAAGTCAGAGACAAAGTCGAAGCGCGCCTATGGGAAGATCAAATGTTTTTAGCGGACTGCGTTCGTCAGTTCTTTTTCTTCTGTTCTAAGCCCCTAGTACAAAGTGGGCGGTTGAGGAAGGAATGCGCGCCTGCTGAGGCCAGGTTGGCGTGTACTAAGGGCCTGTCCTGTCTTGTTCATTCTCAAAGACTCAGAATCAGTTCCAGGCATCGAACTATACCACGAGGACTAGAACGCTGTCATTTATCGGGACAACGCGAAACAACCCGGTGCTCTAACAAAATGGTTCAACTTAAGTCTTGCTGTTCGCCCAAGAAAGAAAGAAAGACACATGAAGAGTGCGACTAGCTTCCAAAGTAAAATGAAGGGCTTGGCAAGGCTAACTATGAACCATCGCAACTTAGCTGCTTCTTTAATCGAGGCTATCAACATTCAAGAGATGCTGAATCAAAGAGCGGGAATTAGGTTTGGACTACATATCTCTTACTTTTAACAGTAATTATAAATTATTGTAAATATTCTAGTAAATTCGCATACGCCGGTGGTGAATGGTTTGACGCAGCTCCAAGGATCGCTCTCCCGTTTCGGATAAGGTAGGATGAGAACATCCTTGTAATAAGCACTCGGCATTAAGAAAGTTGCAATTCTGTTTCGTCCACCAGACATCCCAAACATAGGCAAGACAACATCCAGATTCTAATAAAGGTAGAATACAAATATCACTTTTATTGGTTTCGATAAACTATCATCAACTATTAACATAGTTACCTTTTCAGATAGCTCTTTACCTAGTCCGCTGAAGCCTTCTAAATATTCTAGTGGAACAAACTCGAAACTGAATGTTAGTAGTGACTGAATGTTAATTATCGTGTAAAATTAATTAGTTAATTTACGAGAAGTGATTGTAATCTGCAAGCCATTGGGCAAGTTCAACGGCATGGCCAGAAAGAGTGGTTTGGTTGTTCTCGTCATGTTCAACTATCACAGCATTGGGATTCTGGAAAATAGTGAATAGTCGTATAATAGTAGGTAATTAATACCCAAGATAATTAACCTCGATGTAACCGAATCGTAAGATTCGCCCCAGCGATTTACCCGCGAAGAAGCAAACGAGGAACAGCAGGACCGTCATTGCTTCAACTATCACCAACTGCATCCAACTATCGCGCAATATCGCTTACTATATACTCATCCGAGCGTTTCAAAGATTAATATGTTTGCAATGACAAGCTGCTTTGCGATCTTCGGGTACAAGAAGTGTGCAGGGATAAATCTCTTTTGTATTGTGTAGTGTTACAAAAGTAGTACACGAACGGGTGAACTATGTCTGAAAGAAACTGTTGTTTGCCCTACTGTTGCAGAGTGCAGTCTGCAGAGTTTGTTTGTGCAAACTGGAACTTGTGACCTCGGATGCGTTGTGAATGTAATACGGCCTTTTGTATTGTCGCACGGGGTTCTTAAGGTGTGCAGCTCGCAATCTTAATCAATTATGATACCACTGAACCACAACAATCACTTCTGACAAACCTTCAAGTATTGTTTTTGCTAAGGCCTCATAGCAAACTGGGGGAAAATAATTAAGACAAGAAGGGCTGCAGACTGCCAGGAGTATATATGCTCGAATAATATCACTGTAAAAAGTCTTTGCACTGATCGCATTATGTGTTTGCACCATTGATATACGCTTGATATAAAGAGCTGCTTTGTACATGCGTAGAAAGCTCTTTCAGTCTAATCCTATCGAGTTCCCTTATCAACCTGATAAAGCCTATGAATATCAAGAATGAGTTCTGTCCTGCAGACTTGTGCCACCTTAGCTCGGGGTCAGCGTAGTGTGAAGCCCTAGATTTTGCGTCTATCGATGAGAATACGTGCTGGAACTATCCCCACGCCACGCTATTTTCACACTCGCAACCAGACATCAAAGTGACTTCTCTTTGTTCGTGCCGTGGGGCTTCCCCGTGTGACTTAAAAATATGAAAAAAACTGTTTAAGATAGTTCGAAGACTGCTCTATCAAGATCTTTACAAGGGTTTTGATTTTTACCAAGCGGTATGGTAGTAAAATGAGCTTGAAAGAAAGAAAAATTAGCAATTTTACCAGTTTTTATTTAAAGTTTTCTCTTGGACTATGGTGATATTTTACTGTTTCTTAGTTCCAAATTACACGTCTTGTCAAATAAACTCAATCGTTTTTGAATGGTTTCTGTAGGACAAAAAGTAAAGGCACTAGAACTTTTTTTCCTGTCTTGGCGGCCTGAAAAATTCAAGGTTTTTTTTGCGATTCTATGGAACACGGACACAGATTAACTCATGAAACCTCTGGATATGAAATCTTGGTAGTAAAACGCATCTTTTGACACCAACAACAATTTTTGGGGCAATTTTCCTTTTGTTTTACGTTCGTTCAACTAACTCGCCTAATGTTTTGTTGTTCTAATAAAGGATGGAGTAGTTGCGTAGTTATAATCTGTCTATAACTCCTTCTGACAGGCTCGTCGAACAATCCGTCAGCCTGGTTGACACAACTGACTGCGCTTCCACATACAACACTGAAGTTAATGACGATATTATTTGCTCGGGCCGTGTTGGAACAACGCCTCGCAAGGTTATTTCGTAAATTTCTAGCCACTCAAGATCTTGCAGTAATTGTTTCTGTCCCCATCTAGTTCGATTCCGGAAGCCCTCTCAACTACAAGGACCCTTCCAATGAACGCGTCAGTCTTGTGGACCTGTTCATAGAAGGGGATACCGAGGGGTTGACATCTTAAAAAATCTTCGTATACCCTAGGAAAAATCAGGGAAATTTTTTTTTAAAAATCACGAGAAAATCAAAAAAATCTGAAAAAATATAAAAATTTACATTAAGCAGCAATAACCGTAAAAAAATTTTTAAAATTATTGTCTAGCTAGTATTTAATAGTCTTCGTCATCCGTCTAGAGTAGAATAACTACGTCTCTTAACTTAAATGCTTAAATCGTAACACTACAGCCGTGTTTAAAAGAGCAGCGGAGCGAGGAGGGGAAGGGAAGGGAAGATCGTGGGAAGTAAACGCCGCTTTTGTTTTGCTCGCGCATGGTATGCCAAGTGGCTGCAATCTTAACCGTTCCAAGAGACTTACACATTACCTCAGCATTTTCTACGTCTCCTCGCACTTTCATCCCGTACGAAACTTTGTTTGAAATTATTGTTCTGTTTCACACAGTCTACGTATCTTAACGTACAATGTATGACTAATGAAGAAGTGCTATATTTATTCATAACAAGTCAAAGAAAATTAGGACAAAATTAGATCAGAAATGACATAAATCAAGAAACTTAAAATAAACTAAAAGCGACTAAAATATCGGGGTGCCCAAGTTTTGAAACTGGATCGCAGATTACAAAGAACTCGAGCAAAAATATTAATAACCAATAAAAGTATACTGTATACTAATACTAACGTTAGATTGGTATTTGTAATTTATGTTTTGCCAATGTGCATATATGTTTTAGTATTTCATAGTGTATGATATGATAATATCATGATGAATGTTAGCTATAACTTAATAGATATACATGTTTATGTATTGTATTGTACTATTTTTACTTTGTGCTCATGTGAAATTATATTAGGCAATGAGAATGTGTCGAGCAATGCACCCAAAAATATGCAGCACATTATATCCTCAACGAGAAACAAAGAGTTTAATGATATAAAATCAAGAAAAATCAGAGGAAAAGGAAAAAAGTCGCAACAAAATCAGAAAATCATAGTGAAATCAAAACATAAACAAATCAGAAAAAATCAGAAAAACCAAAAGAATCAATAAAAAATCAAAAAAATCTCAAAAAGAATTTTGAAAAATTGGATTCTTTTACTCGTACACCTTTCCGTTGACTTGCCAACCCCTCAGGGGATACTTGTGCAGGAGACAAGCCAGTTCCAGGAAAACCTACTAAATTGTCCAAGTACATCAACTGGATCAAAGAGAAAACTGGCCAGACTTTCTGTTCGCCCTAAATCCCTCTATGGTTGACTTTTTTTTTCTTTCCGCGACGGGCATTCAGGCTGTGAGCCCATGGCCCCAGTGCTCAGTGTAAGGGAGGGGATAGACAGACTCATTCATCTGTCTGCCTAGAGTGCCTGGCCCGGGAATAGGCATCACATGGGAGTGGGATCGAACCCACAGACCCAGAGGTGAAGTGCGACGGTCGTAACGGCTGAGCTACCAGCCCTCGAATGTATTCAGTTATATTATACCTGATATTTTATTACATAATCTACTACATTTCTGTGTTCATACACTATATTCATATTTTATATTTATTATACTTTTATATGTTTAGGCAACCTAGGCCTCCGAGGATCCTATAGAACCGCCATTAGTTGTTGATGGATCGTTGTATTTCGTTTACATAATGTGGACACGCTGACAAACCTGACAATTAATTACGCAAACATATCAGTAAAATGTATTGTAATTTGTATTCCTGCGTAAATGTTCTCGTTCAAAAGTATCATAACTGATTCGGGTTGCGAGCTGCAGACCTTATGAACTCCCCTGCAACAATACGAAAGGCCACATCGCATTTTACGAGGCATCTGAGGTCACAAAGTTTCAGTTTGCACAAACAAACTCTGCAGACCGCACTCTGCAACAATAGGGCAAACAACAGTTTCTTTCAGACAAAGTACACTCGTTCGTGTACTACTTTTGTAACACTACACAACGCAAACGAAAGTTTAGCCCTGTACCCTTTTGTTGTGCCCGAAGATCGCAGAGAAAACTTGTGACAACAAACATATGAATCTCTGAAATGCTCGAATGAGTATATAGTAAGCCATACTGCGCGATAGTTTGACCCAGTAGTTGTTACTGTCTGGGAGTGTCCCCACGCCACGCTACTGTTAGATGCACAACTCGACCCAAAAGTGCCCTTTCTTTGGTCGCGTCCTACGGCTCGTGTGTTTGAGACAAAACTACAAAAAATTTTTTAGATAGTCCTAAGAAAGCTCTATGAAGCTGCTAAATTTTATTTCAAGTTTCGTTGAGGCTTTTGGTAGTAATATGAAATCGAGAGTAAAGCAAAAACAAGCAATTTTTCGAGATTTCAAGTTTTCTCCGAAACTGTACAAGTATTTGATACTTTCTTTATGTCAATAAGCTTTAGCAGCCCGGTACCAAACTTTGCCTTTGAGAATAAATATTCCCACAAGCGTTTGAGGCCTTTGTCCTGCCTTGGTCACTCGAGCGTGCATTCTATAATTCGTACTAGCGCTTCTGCATACTTAGGGCACTAGGCTAGCTTATTTGTAGGTATTAAGGCATGGTAATGCGTATTCGAAAACGTGAAACACAATTGAAGGAAAGAAGAAAATAACATTATGATGTTGTTTACAGTTTAGTCCTCGAATCTCGTTCCAAAAAGTCGTAGAAAAAAAAATTAGGGCAGTTTTTTGTAAGTATGTGAATACTAATGAATTTCTAACACGATGCACATATTATTTCCTAAAACAATAATGACCCAGTTTCAATTTATGTAAGTAACCCTAATATGTAAATATAATCCGCAACAAAAGCAAATGAATATGGGCTTTTTTCGCCAACGGTACATTTCTATAAATTCTAATTTACATATTTCCAAGAGAAATCTTATAAACCGGAAAAGTTGCCGCGCTCCGGTATTTGAATTAAGTGGCGAAAAGTAATACTAAAGCGCGACCCGCGCCCGTCATGCGTACGCCAGACATCTTCAACATTAAATTTAAAAAAAGGATGGCCATGCCCACATCCCGATATAATAACAGAAAAATAGCTCATAGTTTCTTCTATGAGGAAATGAACTTCGTTTTCTAGGACTTGGTCGATTTCTATGTCAAGAATTAAATCCAAGTTTTTCTTCCATTAGAGCCCATAGTAGAAATTGTCGAGCTGCCCACATCAATTCGGGGAACTTTCCGCGGTCGATTTTTCCAGGGAGAGAAAAGGCCGCCTTTGACCTCTGATTCAATCAAATTACGAGGGTGGAGTAAACGCGGAGTTTAAAGGGGCTGGACTGCTAAGGCTTATTTGCTCGCCTTACCGAGAAACCACGTTTTCCTCGCTGACCAAGATAGACTTCCATTATCGATACTAGATGACGATGGTAATTTATTAGTTGAAGATGATTTTCCGCGCAAAATTTTCGTTATTTGCTGTGTTCAATTTTAAAAATGAATACTTAAGAATTTGTGTATGATAAAATGGTGTCTCTTCGAGTTAAAAATGCACCTAGCAACAACGCCATCTAGGTGCCAAATATGGAAGCTGCTATTTCGCGAGGGTTATTCTTTTCGCTGAACTGAACTAGCAGTTTACATATGTGGCACCTAGATGGCGTTGTTGCTAGGTGCATTTTTAACTTGAAGAGACACCATTTTATCACACACGAATTCTTAAGTATTCATTATTAAAATAGAACACAGCAAATAGTCATAAATTTGCGCGGAAAATCATTTTAAAAAATTAGTATTGTCGTCGCCATCTAGTAACGATAATCAAAGTCTCATTGGTCAGCGCGGAAAACGTGGAAACTGAAGCGTTTATCCCAGTTTTTCTGCTGGTTTGCGAGAATCTTTCCTTTCCCTATAGACTACAAGAATCACTCATAAAACTACGCTCTTGGTGTCAAACCCGTGTTTTCTGGTGACGTATTCGTTTTTGTCACTTTCAGGTAAAAAAGGACATCGGTCTTCCGTAGAATCTCGAAAAACCTCGATTTTTGAAGAGCATCAAAACTCACAGATATTTTTTGCGCTCTTATTTTTCATCGTAGGACAAAAAGTTAAAGGAAAGTCTTGACTTCCTTGGTAAGACGAGCGAAGTGGCACAAAGAAAGTATCTAATACTTGTACAGTTTCGGAGAAAACTTGAAAACTCGAAAAATTGCTTGTTTTTGCTTTACTCTCGAGTTCATACTACTACCAAAAGCCTTGCTGAAACTTGAAATAAAATTTAGGAGCCTCATAGAGCTTTCTTAAGACTATCTAAATTTTTTTTTTGTAGTTTTGTCTCAAACACACGAGCCGTAGGACGCGACCAAAGAAAGGGCACTTTTGGGTCGAGTTGTGCATCTAACAGTAGCATGGCGTGGGGACACTCCCAGACAGTAACAACTACTGGGTCAAACTATCGCGCAGTATGGCTTACTATATACTCATTCGAGCATTTCAGAGATTCATATGTTTGTTGTCACAAGTTTTCACTGCAATTTTCGAGCACAACAAAAGGGCACAGAGGCTAACTTTCGTTTGTATATTGTTAAAATTAAGTATAGTTGAAGCAGTGAACGTCCTGCTGTTCCTCGTTTGCTTCTTTACGGGTAAAACGCTGGAGCGAATCTTTCGACTCGGTTATATCAAAGTCAATTAACTTGGTTATTTTTTTTCCCTGTCCGTGTCGGGCATTAAGGCTGTGCGCCCATGGTCTCAGCGCTCAGTGTAAGGGAGAAAATCGGCAGACTATTTCATCTGTCTGCCTAGAGTGGATCGCCCGGGAATAGGCCTCACTTGGGAGTGGGGCCGAACCCACAGACCCAGAAGGTGAAGAGCGGCGATCGTAACCGTTGAGCTACCAGCCCTCTAAACTTGGTCATTAATTAACTTTTATGATACGGCTATTCACTACTTTTTAGAATCCCAATGCTGTGATAGTTGAACACGATGACAACAACCAAACCACTGTTTCCGGCTGTATCATATAACTTGCCGAATGGCTTGCAGATTACAATCACTTCTCGTACGTTAACTATAACCATGATAACTAACTTTAAACTACTACTAAAGTTAAGGTCAGAGTTCGTCCTATTAGAATACGCATAAGGATTCAACAGAATAGGCAAGGAACTATCCATATGAGTAATTCGGTACCAACGAGATTCATAAGTCGACTCAGTAAACAGGACTAATCTCCTCATCCATAGATTCACTTTCAGCCGCTGAACTGAGTTCAGTTTACTTTAGCTAGGGATCCATGGTGGAAATCTAGTGTTTGAACCACCAAGTTATTTGGTACCCAAAAGTATGACTTGTGTAACGTTCTCTCGATTGTATAGTCGTGAGCAAAAAAATCTCCCCACCTGGAGTGGAAAAAGACGCTTTGGCCTGAACTTGTCTACTACTATAGCTATCAATCGGGGTCAAAACGAGATCAAGGAAGCTTGAACGGCGTTAGGCCACTCAGTTTTTCACCCTTGCTAACCGTTCGAACGTTGTAGTAGTAAGACAAGTTCAGACCAAAGCGCCTTTCTACATTCCAGGTGCGGGAGATTTTTTTGCTCAAGACTACCGTATACCTTGTCATCTACATAGTCCAGTCGAAGGATTTCAAGAATTCAAATTCAGGGTCGCTGGTCTTCTCGTCATCCTGTATGGACATTTGACCTTTCCCTTCATTCTGAATCATGACGCTATGAGAACTAGGACGTTCATTAATATTGAATGAATGTTTCTTTACAGTTAAAAAAATTAATGGATCAAAAGTATTACAGGAATTATTCACCATAAAAAAACTGCACTAGAATGGAAGTTAGTCCAGTGTTTTAAGTAATTATCAAACTTATTCATTAATGACTTGAATCCAAATTATTTTAGGATTTCTTCGTGGTTCACATGGAAACAGACTTCTTGCATGAAGTGGGAAACATTTCAGTACAGGTAATAATCTGGTAATGGAAGAAAGAAAGGTGATCACGCACGAGACTTTACGAAACGGAAATCAGGGATCGGGTAGTAATAATTAACACAGAGGACCAATCACATGTCAGATTGGTTGGCTGTGGACAGGTGCAAGTTGTATGTTACAATACAAAGCCCTCGTCCTACAGAAAGTTAATGACTAAGTTAATGAATTAGTAATTAGTTGAGTGTATTTAACAGCCAACTTACTAAATTACTAAGTTACACTAAGTACCACTTGCTACTTTACTATTACTACTCAAAATCAGTAGAGCTGCTTAGTTGTCAAGTTCAGTTAGTAGCGAATGCTAATTAGTCGCATGCTAATTCGTTAAGCGGCTACAAGTAGCATGAGAAAAATTAATTCACTTGCCATTTTACTACTGGTACTCGATTACTGCTGAGTTGTCAAGTTCAGTTAGTAACGAATGCTAGTTAGTTGCTTGCTAATGCGTTCGTAGAGAAACACGAGGAGAGATAAAAAGTAGCCGATTGCGAGCAACATGAAAGCAAATGAGAAATCGGTTAAAGTTAATTTCTTGATTTTCTGGCTCTTCTTCTTGTAGTTAACACACGAATTGAGACTCGGAGGTGAGTACAAGTTATTCCACTTTCGTGTTAGTCCGTAGCTGATGGCTTCCAGCGTACTAGAAAAGAAAAATGTTTGAAAATCTGTTAAATATAATTGAATCACTAATTAAGATACTCCACTTCAATTTAATTTATGACTATTATTACTTTTTTAGATACAGACTAATCAATGTCAACAATGTAATGATTACCCAACATCCAGGGTATTGCGCATTTGGTGAGTAACATTCAAAGGTACCACCATTGCGAAGTAGTTGGTATAGTAAGGAATCTCCAGCAGAGTAAACGAACAAACTTTATTCCGTCTGTAGTCAGTATCCATCACTTCAACACCTTCGTTATATTGCTGTTCAAAATAATTCGTATTAAATCTTATTATAATTTGTTAAACTAATTTACTGTAGCGAAAACGTAGCCGCCATCTTTGATTTTCTTCAAGCAGTTCTCGACTATGGGCGAAGTGAACGAATCCCGAAGAGTCCGCACAAATCCGCAGGCTTTCTGGCAACATTGTCGGCTAATGGTTTAAGGAATCCAGTAGCAGTCTATTAATCAATTACTAGTTATTTAGTAGTTTAAATTGGTTGAAATTTAAGAAAGGGAACCTCAAGTTTGATCCTAGTGAAAGTGTCTTTGAGTGCTAGTATTTGGATATCGTCTCTTTTGACTAGTTCATCGACATCACGAACTATTAGCGAGATCTTGGGTGCGGTCATGTAAGTGATTAGCAAGCTGCTGTAAGCGTTGACTAGTACTACTGCAGCCAGACACCAGATAGCGGCAACCAGACGAACTGGACGAGTCTTGGATGAAAAATATCCACCTGAAATTAATTTTGTTGTCTAATCATTTGAAACTAAAGATGAATTTACTCAGTAATTTGTACCTTGATTGGTGATGACGCCGAGGACGTACAGCGACGTCGTTCTCATGGACAAGAACGAAGAAACCTTCTGCCGGTTTCGGATTTTAAATGAAGCAGCCAGTTTCAGAAAAATCGGCATCAAAATAATGCAGAATATGACGCAAATCCACACCTTGTTAAGTAAATAAATAAACAGATAATAATAAGAATGGTAATAATAACAATGATAAATGATTTAAGTATAATGTTCATCCCCAGCTGAAAATTGAGGATGACGGCTACATCCTGAACGATATCCGTAACTTGTCCCGAATATCCTGAACCACGTCTGATCGTGGAAGAGTAAAAATAAATTGTGTTGAGAATTGTGAATCTTGATTATTGAGGGAACCATTAAGTATCTTGAAAAGCGTTTTTTCATGACGCTGTTAAGTACCCTGAACATGTATTATTCAGGTATTCCAGTTTCAGGGTTCTGAACACCCTGGGAGTGGGCCAATTTCACTGCACTCAGAGTCCTGATTGGCATCCTGTAAATATACTTTTCAGGATACTTTCAGGGTCCTGAAACTATCCTTAATTTTCTGCTGGGTCATTAATCTCGTTTCTAAACGTGTGGTGCCAAAGCGGCAGTAGTTGAAAGCTCGTACAGGATCGCTGTCGTCTGCAGGTGCAGTTTGAATATTTGGAGTTTGTACAGCTTACATTTAACTCGAGATTCAACGTTACGTTACTAGGTAAATAAATGCTACTTGCGTCTAACTCTTTTACTAAAATACTCTGTCGTATTCTGTTGGCTAAAATCGAATATCGTCCAAAATTATCATTTTATTTATGCATATATATGTATACATATTCTTTTTTAATAATAAATTCACCATCATTGAAATAGGGCTGTGGAAGCCGAAAAGTCATGGTACTCTTTTCATTAGTTGTAGAGTAATGTTCAGCACAAGAATAAAAGATTTTTCACCAGTCGTGATAATAAATGATGCCGTAATATTTTGAGCCATAATTTACGACAATTCGGGCCTCCTAATTCGCAGAAAAACAGTTTACATTTACACTGAGCCTAATGTCGAAGACCTGAAGTGCTTTGCTCTGATTGGCTACTCCAGAAGAAACAAAATACTATCGTTTAATGTAAACAGAAAGGTGGACGAAGTCAGAGACAAAGTCGAAGCGCGCCTATGGGCAAATCAAATATTTTTAGCGGACTGCGTTCGTCATTTTTCTTTCTTCTGTTCTAAGCCCCTAATACAAAGTGTGCCGTTGAGGAAGGAAAGCGCGCCTGCTGAGGCCGGGTTGGCGCGTACTAAGGGTGTCTCCAGTCTTGTTCACTCTCAAAGACCCAGAATCAGTTCCGAGCATCGAACTATACCTCGAGGACTAGAACGCTGTCATTTATTGGGACAACGCGAAACAACCCGGTGCTCTAACAAAAAGGTTCAACCTAAGTCTTGCTGTTCGCCCAAGAAAGAAACAAAGTCACATGAAGAGTGCGACTAGCTTCCAAAGTAAAATCAAGGGCTTAGCAAGGCTAACTATGAACCATCGCAACTTGGCTGCTTCTTTAATCGAGGCTATCAACATTCAAGAGATGCTGAATCAAAGAGAGGGAATCAGGTTTGGACTACACATCTCTTATTTTGAACAGTTATTATAAATTATTGTAAGTATTCTAGTAAATTCGCATACGCCGGTGGTGAATGGTTTGACGCAGCTCCAAGGATCGCTCTCCCGTTTCGGATAAGGTAGGATGATAATATCTTTGTAATAATCACTTGGCATTAAAAAAGTTGCGATTCTGTTTCGTCCAGCAGACATCCCAAATAGAGGCAAGGCAACATCCAGATTCTAATAAATGTAATATACAAATATCACTTTTATTGCTTTGATGAACTATCATCAACTATTAACATAGTAACCTTTTCGGATAGTTCTTTGCCCAGTCCGCTGAAGCCTTGTGCGTATTCTAGTGGAACAAACTCGGAACTGAATGTTAGTAGGGATTGAATGTTAATTATCGTGTAAAATTAATTAGTTAATTTACGAGAAGTGATTGTAATCTACAAGCCATTGGGCAAGTTCAACGTTATAGCCAGAAAGAGTGGTTTGGTTGTTCTCGTCATGTTCAACTATCACAGCATTGGGATTCTGGAAAATAGTGAATAGTCGTATAATAGAAGCTAATTAATAACCAAGATAGTTAACCTCGATGTAACCGAATCGTAAGCTTCGCCCCAGCGATTTACCCGCGAAGAAGCAAACGAGGAACAGCAGGACCGTCATTGCTTCAACTATCACCAACTGCATCCAACTATCGCACAATATCGCTTACTATATACTCATCCGAGCGTTTCAAAGATTCATATGTTTGTTATGACAAGCTGCTTTGCGATCTTAGAGCACAACGAAAGTGTGCAGGGGTAACTTTCGTTTGTATTGTGTAGTGTTACAAAAGTAGTACCAGAACGAGTGAACTATATCTGAAAGAAACTGTTGTTTGCTCTATTGTTGCGAAGTGCAGTCTGCAGAGTTTGTTTGTGCAAACTAGAACTTGTGACCTCGGAAGCCTTGTAAAATGTAATGCGGCCTTTTGTATTGTCGCAAGGGGGTTCTTAAAGTGTGCAGCTCGCAACCTGAATCAATTATGATACCACTGAACCACAATACTCACTTCTTACAAACGTGCAAGTATTGCTTTTACTAAGGCCTCACTGCTAACAATGTCACGATGTTTTGTCCAGCACCCTTGGAGAAATTCTCCAGGCCCACTCGTTTTTCTTAGACACAGGGAGATATTCTCCGTCAGAGGTAGGTTTGCCTAGTGAATACTTCACGGTTGGATATTTTCTCCCTAAATGGGAGAAATACCCGTTTCAAAGCTATATTTCTCTTCAGTATCGTAGTTTTGATTCCACGCATTAAGAACTTCTCTCTTGAATGCAGAGTCGTTCTCTATGTATATACGGGAATAGTCCCAATGTGGATTGTATATGAAGACAATATATACAACTGTGAAACGGCTAGTATAAAATCTAAAATGGTCTTATAAATATTCAGGTATTTATTTCCTTGTATGCAGGTCAATTCACATATTCAGTTAAATCTTGGAGTGTATATAATATAAAGCATGTAAAGAGAAAAGTATAAATGACTGTTGCGGTAGCATGTGCGTTTTTTAGTAGCATACATTTTACATATAGGTATTTTTGTTGCAATATGCGTCAGCGTTTTGGATCAACGTACAATTTAAATCATGGATCTGGGGCAAATTTTGTATAAAAAAAAAACGTTCTATGACAATTCCTACGAACAAAAGCACCATGAAATAACTTGTCCTGTTCAACGAGCAGGGCAGTCAAAATACCAGTAAGTATGCACAGCCTTAAAACTATATTCTGTAAATGATTGTTCACTGTACTTTTTCAAGTTTAGACATTGCAACAAGGTTCACGATAAGAAAAAATCATCCGCGTTGTTCGCGATTATAATTGAATTTACTTAAGTTGCGCACCCCCTTATTCATTTGAATATCCACCCTGATCAGAGAGCTTTCCCGTTTCTTCGCCTTGGGGGTTAGTTTTTCCATTCAGTCGTTTTCGTGCCATGGTTTTGCGAGGATTACGTTTCCTCGGTATGATCTGGCTATTCCAATTAAATTATAATTTATTAATTTCTGTATCTGATGTACAGAATTAACAACTGTCTCGTTTCAGGTATCTCGGGCCGTAGTATCGAACACACAAATTTTGCTAGGAAGCTCAGCTTTCAAAAACCGAGAGAAGTTTATCCTTCACTTCATTAATGTAAATACATTTTAACTGTTGTATAATGAATTCCAATTAAGTAACACTCAAAAATAGTTTTCAGATACACATCTTATTTCTCGAACATATTTATTTTATTGATGCTGTCCCTTGTATTCTTTTAGCAAACCCATATCCAGTCTATCATAAGCGGTTGGAAGAGACCGCGAAGCAAACCGTTTATTCTGGAAGTTGACGAACAGACGATGCTCATTCTAGGAACCATCCTTGATACCAGACTGCCAAGATGTCGCTGATGCCCTTGGCCTGCTCACTGAAACACTGTATATTTTCAATAATGACTACCCAGCCGAAGCCGGAGGATTTTTCCTCTTAATTTTTTTTCGCTCTTAATAGAGATGCATGGATGACAAATTCAAGAAATATAAAAAATGTTACCGATCTCATCAAGGAAACTAAAGTTATCAGTGAAGATCCTGATATCTGCTTTATATCGACTGCCTGTAATATTTGGCTTAAATGTTCCGCATTAGTTTTTTACAATTGACGACAAATATGTTGTTTTTTTTTTAATATCTTTCATGTGTGTTTGTGGTTTGCTAATTTTGCTTCTTTTCCTTTTTAATTCATTCTCCCTTTTATGTGTTTTTCCATTTTTTTTCTCTTCGGATAGCTTTTATGACCTTGACTCGAAAAAAAAAATCTTCGTAATTTGTAAATAAAGCATTTGAAAGATGAATATCCATTATCAGTTTTAATAATAAAACACAATTTATTATAATTTAGAAATAAGGTCCACCCTTCGTTGTGGATTGTTCGAAAACGTATAGGTAAATTACCCCGTTAATTTAGGCAAAAAGGTCCATACTGCCTGTAGATTACTCTGAAACGTACGGACAAAATACCCAATCAAGATGGATGAAAGCTCCAAACCATCTTATAAGAAAACTCCAAAACGTACGGACGAATTCCCAGTCAAATGTTCGAATTTTCCTTTGCCTTATGGATTATTACTCCATCTCGTATGGGAGAAATTCTCCACAACAAGGGTCTTTTACCCGAGATACCGAGATACCGTTTACCTGGAGATATTCTCCAGTTTTGAGCTTTTCTCCACGCCTGCATGGATTTCTCCAAAGGCTGGAGAAATTCTGTATGGATGGTCTCAATTTGTGGCAGGTAGAAATTCTTCCAAAAAAGGGATTTAAAAAACCAATTTTGTTAGCAGTGAAGGATGGTGTAGTTATATTCTGTCTCCAACTCCTTCTGATAGGCTCATCGAACAGTCCGTCAGCCTGGTTGACACAACTGACTGCGCTTCCACGTACAACACTGTAATTAATGACAGTGTCATTTGCTCGGCCCCTGTTGAACAACGCCGTACAAGGTTATTTCTTAAATTTCTAGCCACTCAAGATCTTGCAGTAATTGTTTCTGTCCCCATCTAGTTCGATTCCGGAAGCCCTCTCAACTACAAGGACCCTTCCAGTGAACGCGTTAGTCTTGTGGACCTTTTCGTAGAAGGGGATACTCGTGCGGGAAGCAAACCAGTTCCAGGAAAACCTACTAAATTGTCCAAGTACATCAACTGGATCAAACAGAAAACTGGCCACACTTTCTGTTCGCCCTAAATCTCTCTAGATCCGATAAATCTTCATTGTTCTGCGTTGTGTGAATATTTATAAAAGAAGCTTAGCCCTTGTTACGAAGATTACTGTTCATTAAATTTGAGCTCTGTCTTCTAATACACTTGTAATCCCAGAATTCTGAGTACCGTTACTACAACGCAACTGCAACACTGACTACTACTACTTAACTAATGTAGCTTCCTTTTTTTTTTACTGTAGCACTATTATCTAGTAATAACTCGTTACACCTTCCACTAAAACTCAGTTATTTCCAGGCCGAAATTGGTTCGTTCACCTTTGTACACTTTGTTGTTCACTGTTGTTGCATATTTGTGACACTTCACATCAAACTGGCATGCTACCTGAACAACATAAAAACACCTAATTCCGATTCTACTATTCTGTGGTAGACGTAGCATCACTCACTCTTTGCTATAGGCTCTTTACCATACGATAGTAGCGCCACAGCTGCCACAGTGGCCGCAGTTGTAAACTGGCGTTGTCTGCTTTTTTAAGACAAGCTTCTGATAGTGCCATATAACTTAACGCTGTTTTGCTTGTCCTTAAACAGCAGACGACGCCAGTTTACACCTTCGGCCACTATGGCTGCTGTGGCGCTACTATCGCATGGCATAGTCTATAAGAACACTTGAGAGAGAAAAGTGAAAGCCATATAACATCTTCAGTGGTTCGTATTTCGAGAGTCTGAAGGCATTTCAAAATTCTGACATAAATATGTTAAATTTATTTAGGAAATCTTATTACACGTTTCACACTTATAGGATATATATGTAGTTTATGACGTTTCTAATTTCAGTTGATGTATTCATTCATGGCGCCGAAGGTAGCAACTTTCAGCTGATCGAAACGGTAACGGTTAACGATTCGTTTGATGTAATGTTTCCAAATGCAGGAATTCTTCGGAATTTGTCGTTTCTTGTAGTACAATTTACAAAGAATCACTCCAATTGATTTCAAGTAGGGAAATTTGCACAGAAGACCAAGTTTTATTCTAGGTTCGAAATGGGGAATCGACAAATTTCCGTAGGCTGTGCTGGGGACAGGTTAGAGTCTAAAGATTTGTGCTATGCAGTTCATCAGTTTACAGCACTGCGCAACAATACGTCCTATAAAAGGTTATACTATCCTAACCTTTGCATCATGTGATGTAAAGTATTGCAGAAATTATTACAAATTCAATGGTTATACGTTCGCAAAACAGAACATCTGACTTCAGAAGTTTGTAAATTTCACCACGTCCCTTTGTACCCTTGCACGGGATTTGATAAAGTTATTATAATCTGCTACTCAAATAGATGAAGATTCTTAATGTATTGGACGATATTTAATTGGTCATTCGTTCGTGTCTGTTCATTCATCATAGACAAGCTGTTCATCAACATGGCGGCGAGTAGGCATCAAAGGTCTGCACTTAATATAACGCCATCTAGCAATAGAAATGTAAACTGTACACACAACGTTGTAACTTTTTTTTACTAATTTTGTTAAGAAACATTATAACTGTATTATTTGAATGGAGTTAATTTTTAATAATTAAGTAAAAAATGTTATTACTATTGTATAATTTTGAGCTAAATTTATAATAAAATTAAAGTCAGCTGATTGCCACCCATCACAAGCAGTGCTTCTACTTTTGCAGGGAAATTCCCTGGAAAAAAGAAAACTGGATACGGAAGGGAAAATAAGGGAAGAGGGGAAAAGGAGGGGTGCGAAATTTAACCAAGAGAGAGGGAAAAAAGGGAAAAACGGCATGTTCAAGCAAAGGGGAAAAAGGGAAAACAGTGCCCTCTCTGAGGGGAATGGGGAAATTGAAAGTGGAAACACGGATCACAACATAACGTCAAGGTCAGAATACCAAAACAAATCCAGGATTACCTAACGTAGGAACTAAAAGGTAGGTGGTATTAAAATGATGACTCATCCTTAGATAAGAAATTTGTAAATTTCATTTAGATTTGTTCTTTTTTCTATCACTTTTTGTAATTTACAAACTTGTTGCTTTCATTAATTGACTAGCAAACCAACCGACTGTCAATCTTTTCCTTCATCGCTAATGGAAACTGTATCAAGCCCCACTTGTTGCTCGAGATGGAGACTGTGGATTCGGCCGCTGGTCATGAGTCTTTACTTGGTGATCGTCATCATCATCATCCCGCTGATCGTTGCCGAGATGACGAGCCAGGGCTACGAGAAGAAACAAGTTGTCTGGCTGATTGGAGGCATCTTCACCTTCATGGCAGTTCCCGTCAGCTTGTGGGACATCGTTCAGCATCTCGTTCATTATACTAAGCCACATCTGCAGAAATATATAATCAGGTCTATAACCCAACATTAATCCTGTAAAATATAATCAACTAAATATAAATTTATCGCACAGGATATTATGGATGGTCCCTATCTACGCACTAAATGCAGTAAGTTCGTTTATTGGATAAGATTTGATATATTTAAATCGTCATGTTTGCTATTTCAGTGGCTCGGAATGACGTTCCCAAACTATTCGATTTACATGGACACTTGTCGCGAGTGCTACGAGGCTTACGTCATTTACAACTTCATGATGTTCCTGCTGACTTTCCTGCGGACAGAAATGAACCTCGAGGAGGGCGAAGCCTTCGGGGAAGAAGAGTACATCAACCACATCTTCCCACTGTGCTGTGTGAAGCCGTGGCCCGTCGGAAGGTACTCGTTCAGTAGTTGTCACGTTTTATTACTAGAAATATTTTGTGCAGGTCACTGATACACAGATGCAAGCATGGGATTCTTCAGTATACTGTCATACGTCCCGTAACGACAATAATTTCACTGTAAGCGTTTTTTTTGTCGCTCGGTTTGAGGGAGCTTGCAATTAATGAGTTTTTCCAGGATTTGCGAAGTTGCTGACGTGTATCGGGAGGGCGAGTTTCGTGCCGACGCAGCTTACCCGTACATGGTGGCCATCAACAACGCCTCGCAGTTTGTCGCAATGTACAGTCTCGTCCTCTTCTACCGAGCCTACAAGAACGAACTGAATCCCATGCGACCTATTGGCAAATTCCTCTGTATCAAAGCAGTCGTCTTCTTCTCGTTCTTGTAAGTCCCGCAATTTGATTCAAGTAACGTAAACGTGTAAAGTGATTTCGTTTTGAAAAATTAAGATTTTATTCCTAAAGGTAAGGCTTGTTTAATATTCTTTAGATATTACTTTCATTCTATCCACTCAATTTATAATTTTTGGGGTTTTATGTATAGCCAAGGTGTAATCATTGCGATCTTGGTCTTCACAAAAGTCATTCCCGAGACCCCTGACTCGTCATTAGGTCTTGATACGAAGCACGTGGCCCAAGGAATACAGGTTCACTTATTTTTCTTTTGATTTTAACATCTGTTGAGTGCTAATTTCATAATTTTAAATTTTTTTCGTACAGAACTTTTTGATTTGTATCGAAATGTTTCTTGCCGCTATTGCCCACCACTTCTCGTTCTCCTACCGGCCGTACGTCAACTTGTCGCAGGAGGATAGGAACTGCTGTATCGCGTTTCTGCACATGTGGGACGTCTCCGACGTGAGACGCGACTTTGCCGAGCATATTCGAGTCGTTCGGAGCACAGTCCGTCGAACTGTTATTCGCAAGAACGCCTATTCGACGATCCATGGGAACGAAGACGAGGCCTCAAACGAGAAGCAGTCCCTGATCAACGCTACGACCTCCACGTCCCGACCAACAAATCCCGTTGGTAAAACGTACCAAGCCCTCTCCGACAAAGGCTCGGGATCCCAGCTAACGGTCCAAGCCCAGATCGAGTGCGTCTGCAGCGTAGAAGCCGGTTTCGTAGATCTCACTGACGATTCAGCCACCGCGTGAACATCAAAAAGCATTTAAATGTATTTATTTTGTATCAGTGTACATTCCTCGTACTTGATTACCGTCTCTGCCTTAAACTTTAACGCTACCCGCTGTGCCTTTTGCTCGTTTTTTTCCTCGTTACTTTTTTCCTCGCATTTTGCTCGTCTCCAAATATAAATACACTAGTCATTTATGGAAGGATTCTAATCAACAAGATTTTTTTCTCTCATTCTCGAGGATTAACAATGTCAGAAGGCCAGAAAAAGGGACACTTTCTACGCAGTAGTTTTTTTGCTGTGACATATTTGTTAACGCATGGCTCATAAAAGAATTTTTCTTTCTTTTCCTTTTCCTGAAAGATTGGCTATCTCAAATTGGGTGTCGAAAGAAGTATATACATCCTTGTGCACACAAGCGAGTCGAGAGAAAGTGCCAAGTATTACCACTTTCAGTTTTCCCTTTTCCCTTAAACAGAGGGAAATCTTTTCCCTTGTTCCCCCTTCCATGCTTGGATATCACTTATGCTTCTCAATTTTCCCTTTTTCCCTTATGTTCCCCTTTTTTCAGGGAACGTCCCCGCCAGTTGGACGAACTGGAAAGTGCCAACTGCTTTAAAACTGACCTTCTTTACATTTGCTTTGTGACACAACACTTTACATTATCTGTTATCCACGGTTTTTTATTATAACGAGATTCTTAAAGTGTGCCCTGAATTTAATGCAGGGATTTTTTCAAAGGTGCGGAATAAAAGAAGAGACAAATGGGGTGATAAATAAAAGACTTTGGCACAGGATTGTGAAAAATGGGAACTACAATGGGAAGCCATAAGTCAAAGGATTTTAAAAGTGTTCAACAGTACAAAAGATTTTCCGATGCAGAAACGATAAGAATCCCGAAACTGAAGGATTTAAACCTTCTCCATCTTTACATTATTATTACAGAAAGTGAAAACTTGTTCAGGCGGCCATCTTGAATGAGTCACCCCCTGGCGGCGTTCAAGGAAAACACGTGAAAAAAAACAAAACAGTCCCCGATTTGTTTTACACGTGCTCCTGCAGCCCATTTCAGAGTTTCACGCGCTGTAATAGCCGTCATTTGTTTTACAGCATTATACAAATTACATTTAAAAAGCTTACCCAGCAGAAAATTAAGGATAGTTTCAGGACCCTGAAAGTATCCTGTAAAGGACACTTTCGGGATGCCGACCAGGACTCTGAGCGCAGTGAAATTGGTCCACTTCCAGGGTGTTCAGGACCCTGACATTGGAATTCCTGGATAATAAGTGTTCAGGGTACTTAACAGCGTCCTGAAAAAACGCTTTTCAGGATACCCAATGGTGCCCTCAATAATCAAGATTCACAGTAATTAACAACACCATTTTTTTTTTACTCATCCACGATCGGACATGGTTCAAGATATTCAGGATGCTTTACGGATATCGTTCAGGATGTAGTCGACATTTTTTAATTCTCCGCTGGGTAATGGTTCCTATATTTTTCGTTCAATGCTTTATGAAATGATAAAACATGATAGAATCGATATAAATCATTCATGTTGTCGTAGTTTATGGGGTTTCGCTAGAGCTGACGGTGTATAGTATGGCTTCCTATAGCGTATGTTTGGTGATAAAAAGAGAAAGTATGGCGACTTGTGTTTGCAGACGAAAAACCGGTTGTCTGTTACAGACGCAAAAAGTGAGCCGTTTGTGGAACGGTTCACCTTTAGTTTGAACCGAAAGTGAACCGAGTTCAATTATAGAGTTGTATGTTCCAAGTGGAAGGTTCCTCGTTCTGAATTAATGAACAAGTTGAAGAGTATGGAGCTCCTCTGTAATTTAGCGCAATCTTCTGAGTCGTTTGTCTACAAAAGCAGACGAAATTTTCCACTCATCAAAGAGACGAGCTACTTCTCTGCTAAGTGAATTTTTAATTGAAATGTATCCTCTGCACGAATCTACAAAAATCCTTGAAAAACTCGTCGACTTGTTTGGGAAAATGAACGAGCTGATGGATTTTTGCCACTGTCAAACTTCACCTGATGGATCACCTGACCTTTGATGACCTTTTTCCTACTGTTACACCTCAAAAGTATAAAGAATTCATTACAGAAGCCATCTGCCCGGATTGTCATTTGCATACGTTGATGAATCGGGGCTGAACAACTTTCACTACGTAATCCAGAATCGATTCTATTTATATCAAATCCAAGCTAATGGAGTCTTTTATCGATCTACTGATGCGCGTGTCGCCTGCTACCGCGGACTGAGGTGTGCTGTTTAGTATCTCCCGCAACAATGGCCGCCATTGTCTTGGCGGACTACACAGAAACAACAAAAGCATGATACGCTTCTCACGCTTAAAAAAAAATTGTTCTATATTTGTTTTATATCTAGTTTATGTAACCCAAACAACAAATACTATGTCTTTGTTTCTTTCTTATCTTACGTCAATACTTTATAAAGAAATTACAGGACGTAGTGTTAGACCTACAAATATGGCGGAAGCTTTTTAGAGGTCTTTTGACATTCTTGGAAGTTATTTTAAGTGTTTTTTTTCTCCTCTTAACTCTTGTAATTTGTTTCCTAACAATGAAAAGCCTTCACGAGTGAACAAAAATCTGATTCTAAATTGTATGCAATCGTAATGTGGTCTTGACAAATACTACTGACCTTTACCTTGGCAAAACCAGCAAGCATTAATATTCCAGTTTCAAGTATTCGTTAAAGTATATAACACGTTATTCGTAAGATGTGTGGATTTTTAAATCGGAATTTTGTACAGAAGTGTTCCCAAGTACGGAAGAACGCCTTTTGTTTACATTCGAGGACACGCGCACTGAGTATAGTTTAAATTCTTTGGATAATGGATTAAAAATTCGCGTATTTATTATTTTGAATGTGTAATATAACATAGTGTACTTACAATTCCATAAAATATAATTTGCGGAAAAAGATAATATTTTCACAGGGACGTTCTTTTTGTCGAAGAATGCACTTTGTTTACATTTGGCCAAAGGAGGGCGTTCTTTTTGGCAAAGAACGTCTTTTGTTTACATTTTTACCAAATTCAAAATTTCTAATAAAATTTAATTTAGAACAGATTATTTTGATTTAAAATGAATTTATACATGTTTTACTTCTAGTTTTTAAATTGTTTTTTTGTTTTGTTTTATCGGGATATCAAGAATGGACACAAGATTTCACGCACGCCATTTTGTCTTCAGGGGCTCCCTTTCGGTTTCGATAGGAACAGACACGTCAGTCGTCAGTCTCGCGCCGACCGCCATCGGAGAAGGACGTCCGTCAACGTAGCTCTTATTGATTTCTATCCCCCCACACAACTTTCCTTCACTTCGGATAACTTGTTAACTTAATTAACCTTAAAAGGTAAGTCCTATTAGAACTTATAAAACGTAATAAAATTTCAATTTATTGACAAATATACCGGGAGCGGGGAAATAAAATTCTAAGTTCCGTTTCCGTGAGAAAGTGTTCACCTACTCACACGTGGATAACCGTTACAGATAATAACATATCATTAAACGTAGAAAATATTAATCATTGATCAAAACTTTGTCAACTGAATAAGAAACAAAATAGGTGGATTTTTCTGTAAGGTTAGTGAAGTTGAAAATGAAACATGTAACGGTATATGCTGAAGCAATGGCCAGTCTGAAATGTTATCTTACGCTATGATGATAAGGCAAAAGTTATTGCCGTTTGCGCTTAGAGCAATTCATTCGAACGTGAAATAAAAATCATTGAAAAAATTCAGATTTTTCTAGCAGACTGATTGGTCCATTCAAAAGTTCCTTGACCCAATCAAACTAATAATAATAATAATAATATTTTGTGATTTAATTAAAATGCTACTGCGCGTTTGCATTTATTAATATAATGAGCAGTCGACGGAAATGGGCGTTTAAAGGGCTGATAACATGATGATAACACTTGTTTGTGTTATCAGCTGTTATCAAGTGTTATCATAGGTTTGGATCGTGCGAACGGAAGCAAACGTAACGTTAGGTGAACTGTGAAATTGATCTGTATTACCTAAAGACGACTTGGAAGTCGACTCGAAAGTCGACTTGAAAGTAGACTTGAAAGTTGACTTGAAAGTTGCCTTGAAAGCCATCATAAAGTTTTCGACAACTTATGAGAGTAGAGAAATTTATTTGATAACATCCTGATAACAGGGTAATAACAGTCCAATGAATGTTATCACTGTTATCACTTGTTATCAGATTATCATGAACTTTTATAAGTTTAACAACTTGTTTTCGATAATATACACAAGTTTTCGATAATCGTAATGGATTCTTATCGGAAAAATTATTGAGAGGGGTTCGCTACTTCTGAGAATCTTACTATGATTCTGAACAAGGATCCTGGCGTGAGTCTTGAATCCTGAATTCGAGAATCACGTGATTCTCAGTCTGAGATGGTCATTTTCTGAAAGTATCGAACCCCCTGTCCAAGTCGACTTCGTAGTTGACTTCGTAGTCGACTCATTCCTGGCATTGACTCTTGAAGTTGACTTTAGAGTTGACTTTGAAGTTGACATGGACTTCAGCTCTAGTTGACTTCGAAGTTGACTCTGAAGTTGACTTTGTAGTCGACTTCGTAGTCGAGTTAGTAGTCGACTTATTCCTTGGTGTTGACTCTTGAAGTTGACTTTAGAGTCAACTTTGAAGTTGGCATGTACTTCAGCTCTAGCTGACTTTGAAGTTGACTCTGAAGTCGACTTCGTAGTCGAGTTAGTAGTCGACTTATTCCTTGGTGTTGACTCTTGAAGTTGACTTTCGAGTTAACTTTGAAGTTGACATGGACTTTAAGCTCTAGTAGACTCCGAAATTGACTTTGTAGTCGACTTCGTAGTCGACTTAGGTTCAAGTCTTGCCCTTGAATATTTCAGATAAAGGTGAATAATGTCTACAATATATTTTCCATTTAAAATTTATTTTTGGACAACACATCAGTCTTTCTTATCAAAACATGCAGGGGTTTCGCAATAAGTACATACTGATAACATATGATAATCTATGATAACATGTGATAACACCTGGAAGGATTATTGTGAAGAATTCGGAATCTTCGTCCGTTTGAACATTAAATATAATGAATATAATAATGAAGAAATAGTTATTAATAATTTTAATGAAATATATAAAATTAAATTTTGTTAATTTGATAATTAATTCTAACTAAAAGAATAATCTCGATAACAATTATTAATAATCATAGCGGAGAATTAAGGATGTCGGCTACATCCTGAACGATATCCGTAACATATCCTGAATATCCTGAACCACGTCTGATCGTGGATGAGTGACAAAAAAATTATGTTGAGAATTGTGAATCTTGATTATTGAGAGCACCATTAAATATCCTGAAAAACGTTTTTTCAGGACGCTGTTAAGTACCCTGAATATGTATTATTCAGGCATTCCAATGTCAGGGTCCTGAACACCCTGGGCCAATTTTAGTGCACTCAAGAGTCCTGATTGGCATCCTGAAAATGTCCTTTTCAGGATACTTTCAGGGTCCTGAAACTATCCTTAATTTTTTGCTGGGTGGTTATAATGAATGGTGAATAATGACGTGTGCAAAATTGCGATAATTCCAAGGCGTTGAGTTTTTAATTGAAAATGCACTTTTTTTACGTGGGTGCGGTTCTATGAAATACACCGCGCCAAAAATAAAAAGGCGCCAAATTCAAATCTTGAATAAATTATATTGCGTTTATTTTAATTAGAATAATCTAGAATCTTATAAGAATGATTCTTTAAAAAAGGCGCCAAATTCAAAGTTTGTAAAATTTTACATAAATTTCAGTCAGAATGTCGGTATCGTTATAAAAATAGTTCCTTAAAAAAGGCGCCAAATTCAAGTTTTTTTAAAATATTCCTTTTATTTTAATTAAAATAATCGAGAATCTTATAATAACGGTTCTTTAAAAAAGGCGCCAAATTCAAATTTTGAATAATTATATTGCGTTTATTTTAGTAAGAATAATCACAAATCTTATAAGAATGATTCTTTAAAAAAGGCGCCAAATTCAAATCTTTAGTAATTATATTATGTTTATTTTAATTCGAATAATCAAGAATCTTATAAGAATGATTCTTTTAAAGAAAGCGCGAAATTCAAATCTTCCAAAATTTTATATTTATTTTGAATAATTATCAGGAATTTTCATAAGAATTATTTCTTTAAAAAAGGCGCCAAATTCAAATCTGTAATAATTATATTACGTTTATTTTAACTAGAATAATCAAGAATTTTATAAGAACAATTCTTAAAGAATATGTTAAATTCAAATCTTGAATAATTATGTTACGTTTATTTTAATTAGAATAATCAAGAATCTTATAAGAACGATTCTTTTTAAAAAAATGGCGCCAAATTCAAGTTTTGCATAATATTTCATTGATTCTTAATGCGAATAATCAAAGATTCTTACAAGAACGATTCTTAAAAACGGCGCCAAATTCAAATCTTACAAAATTTTACATTTATTCTTTTTCAGAATAATCAAGAATCTTGTAAGAACGATTCTTAAAAAAAGGCGCCAAATTCAAGTTTTGTATAATATTTCATTGATTCTTAATGCGAATAATCAAAGATTCTTAAAAAAGGCGCCAAATTCAAGTTTAGCATAATATTTCATTGATTCTTAAAGCGAATAATCAAAGATTCTTATAGGAATCATCCCTGTGATTGTTGTTCAGCCGTTGGGTTGTTAAGAGAAAGTGTGAAGATGACTGGGTAATGATTTTTGCAACAGCTGCGAAACTTTTAATGGTTCTCGTCCATAAGTTTTCAATGGAAACAAATGACCGTAAGAGTTCCAGTGTGCGAAGAGAGATTTTTCGCCAAAGGGAAGACCGGAAACGTAAAATTTTAAGATTCTCCCGTGATTCTTAATTGATTCTTTGGAGCTTTCTCCCTATCGATTGGAATCAGTAAAGTGTTATAAGACTTATTGGGAAAATTGAGAAAATTCGTGAATCTTGTCGAGAATCTTGTCCAGAATCTTTGAAAAGCTGAAGGGAAAAGTGAGAAAATTCGTGAATCTTGTCGAGATTCTTGAGATTCTCCGAGATTCTTACTAAGAATCTTTGAAAAGCGTAATAATCTGACCTGAATAAATAATAGTATTAAATAATATAATAAAATATATATAATTAAATATATTAATAAACTAAATAAAAAGCTGAATAATAATTAAAAATGTCAAAATCTGCAATTTTATCATTTTTAAGCACTTGTTTTGGAAATCCTATGTCTTGAAAATTTTTTTCAAAGTAGTCGTGGGAGGAGTAGTAGTAGTAGTTTACTAGTAGTAGTATCCTTTTCTTTATGTAGAAGTAGTTTTACTATTTTTATGCACTTGTTTTGGAAATCCTCTGCCTTGATATTTTTTAAAGTAGTCCTGTGAGTAGTAGTAGTAGTAGTAGTTTACTAGTAGTAGTAGTATCCTTTTCTTTATGCAGAAGTAGTTTTACTATTTTTATGCACTTGTATTGACAATCCTATGTCTTGAAAATTTTTTTTCAAAGTAGTCGTGGGAGTAGTAGTAGTAGTAGTTTACTAGTAGTAGTATCCTTTTTGTGTTATTTATTAATACGATTATTATTATTATTCTTATTATTATTATTATTATTATAAATGGACGATAAGAAATGTGTGGTCGTACAAGTTCTCCACCCTGTTATGCAAAGGAAGAGGTCATCTTGTAATAGGTTTTTCAGCTTGGGCGTTGTTACCAAGGGGTCCGAAACTCCGAGGAAAAGTGTGCGAAGATTATTTGATAACATACGATAACACGGAGATAAGAGGTAGATAACAGGGAGATAACAGTGATAACATGACCTAGGTGTACGAAGATTATCTGATAACACAAGATAACACGGAGATAAGAGGTAGATAACAGGGAGATAACAGTGATAACATGACCTAGGTGTACGAAGATTATCTGATAACATGCGATAACACGGAGATAACAGGTAGATAACAGTAATAACATGACCTAGGTGTACGAAGATTATCTGATAACATACGATAACACGGAGATAACAGGTAGATAACAGTAATAACATGACCTAGGTGTACGAAGATTATCTGATAACATACGATAACAGGGAGATAACAGGGAGATAACAGTGATAACATGATCTAGGTGTACGAAAATTATCTGATAACATACGATAACACGGAGATAACAGGTAGGTAACAGTGATAACATGACCTAGGTGTACGAAGATTATTGGAAGTTTCGGACCCCTTGGTTGTTACCTGAAATCAGCGCCTCGAGAAGCCAACCAACCAATACACCAGGACCACCTTTTAAGTTGATCACTTTTCATCAAGGGGTCCGAAACTTTTAATAATCTTCGTACACCTAGGTCATGTTATCACTGTTATCTACCTGTTATCTCCCTGTTATCGGATGTTATCAAATAATCTTCGTACACTTTTCCCCGGAGTTCCGGACCCTTTGCTTTTCATTCATAAATAAAAGCAAAACTTTTAAATGCAGACTGAACCTAAAATGTGTTCCCTTTCCGAAGATGCCCTCAAGCAAAGGGGTCCGAAACTTGCAATTATATTCGTACACCTAGGTCATGTTATCACTGTTATCAACCTGTTATCTCCGTGTTATCACATGTTATCAAATAATCTTCGTACAGCTTCTCCTCGGAGTTTCAGACCCCCCTTGCCCTGAAGTTATAGTTTTTTTTAAAGAGTAATTAAAAATGTAAGAAGTAAAAGTTATAAAGTTGTAATGAGACTGTAAGGTTGTTATTGCTAGTAGTAATTATAGTAGTAGTAATAGTAATAATAGTAGTGGTAGTAGTAGTAATAGTAGTGGTAGTAACGGTGAAAGTGGTAGTAGTAGTAGTAGAAGTAGTAGAAGTAGTAGTAGTAGTAGTAGTAGTGGTAGTAGCGGTGATAGCAGTATAGTAGTAGTAGTAATTCTTGTTGTTGTTGTTGTGGTAGCAGTAACAGAAGTAACAGTAATAGTAGTAGTAGAAGTAGTAGTAGGACTAGTGTTAGCAATAGTAATAGCAGCACAGTATTATTGTAGTATAGTAGTAGTAGTAGTAGTAGTGGTGGTATATCATTGTTATGTCATTATGATTACTATTACTATTCCTATATACTACTATTGCAATACTACTACTATCATTACTACTATATAACTACTACTATATATCTACTACTATATAATACTACTACAATCATCATCATTACTACAACTATACATACATATATACATATATATAGTATACATCTACTACTATCATTACTACTATATAACTACTACTATATGACTACTACTATATAATACTGCTACTATCATCATCATTACTACTACTATACATACATATATACAGTATATATCTACTACTAATACAATACTACTACTATCATCATCATTACTACAACTATACATTCATATATATACATTCATACATATATATACTATATATCTACTACTAATACAATACTACTACTACTATCATCATTACTACTACTCCTACCACTACGTTAACGTTATCTCGAAGACTCTAGTGACATTTTGGAGCATGATTTCTATACTGATATGTCAAAGTGAGAGAAACAAACAAACCATGTTTGCCCTAAGCTTTGCTGTTTACTGCGAAATCTAAACGCACGATATCCTTTCCACGATTATAACTTGGCACGTACCCCACCATAAGCCATTCAGAAGAGCGACAAAATATAACGGGAACTGATAACAGGTTGATAACAGGTTGATAACAGAAGATAACAAGTGATAACACGACCTGGGTGTACGAAGATTAGCGGATGTTTTGGACCCCCCTTGATTATCACCTTGTTGTCATGTGTTATGCCTTTGTTATCTGAGGGTCGGCGCAGTGTTTCCATTTTTCATTTTCAACTTTTCCCTCTCTTCCCTTATTTTCCCCATTTTTCCTTTTTTCCCTCCACTAGAATACAGGCCATACGTTTAGATTTCCCCTTTTCCCTCTTCTCTTATTTCTCCCTTCCTGGACTATTTTCCCTTTTTTTCCCTGTATTCTCCCCCTTTTCCTCTCCGCACTAGAATACAGACCGTACGTTTAGATTTTCCCCTTTCCCTCTTCTCTTATTTCTTTTCCCAGACTCTATTTCCCCCTTTTCCCCTCTTCCCTTATTTTTCCCTTCTTCCCCTCCGCACTAGAGTACAGGCAGTACGTTTAGATTTTCCCTTTTCTCTCTTCTCTTATTTCTCCCTTCCCAGAATCAATTATCCACTTTTTCTCCTCTTCCCTTATTTTTCCCCTTTCCCCCTCCATATTAGAATACAGGCCGTTCTTTTAGATTCTCTCTTTTCCCTCCTCTCTTGTTTTCCCTCCTCTCTTATTTTCCCTTTCCAGACCCCATTCCCCCCTTTCCCCTCTTCCCTTATTTTTCCTTTTTCCCGCCGCACTAGAATACAAGCCATACGTTTACATTTTCCCTTTTCTCTCTTCTCTTATTTTCCCCCTTTCCCGACCCAGTGTTTCCCCCTTTTCGGGGAATTTCCCTGTAAAGTGCAAACACTGAGTCGACGCTAGCGACGCCTGGCGCCGGGTGTTTGATCTCCTAATAGAAGGTATTGCGCGTGATTGGCCGCGTTTAGTCGCTTTCGGTGCGTCGTCTGCTTCGGAACGTCACGTGACGCACTTGCTTGCCTTGTCTCATTTATAATAAGCGGATTTATTTTTCAGCACAAGTAATTAAAAGGTAAATATTATAACTATATATTAATATAGTTAATATATTTTATCATTTGAATATTACATATATATATATTATTAATATATAGTTTAATTAAATAATTTTATTTTTGATACCACTAAGAGGATACATTTAAATAAATAAATAGTAAATATTAATTATTCATAATATTTATTATAATAAAAAATTGTAGGTTTAAATAATAAATAATTCAAAATAATATATATTTATATACACTACACTTTTTAAATTATTTATTAATTATTTTAATATTGTAGCAAGGGGGTCCGAAACTTGCAATAATTTTCGTACACCTAGGCCATGTTATCACTGTTATCAACCTGTTATCTCTGTGTTATCATATTGGATCAGATAATCTTCGTACACTTTTCCTCGGAGTTTCAGACCCCCTTTTTATTATACTATAATATTATATTTGTATTACTGTAATATATATATAATATAATATATATATATAATAAATCTGGACATTTTGAAATTTTATCTTGGGAAATGCGTAAATCCTTTCGAAATGTGCCATGAGCCATTTACTTCACTTGGAGTAATTCGTATAGAGAAAGCGGAATTCCCGGAATAAACTATTCTGGAATAAAAACGGAAAAATTTGAGAAATATTTAGAATAAATATTTGACAGTCACGTGCTATCCCGACAAAGTAGATTTCACGAAGTCACGAACCCCCCCAGTTGTTATCAAAAGTTATCAAATTTAAAAGGGCGGCAAGAGACAATGGCATTTAAACAATTTCCAAAAAAAAAAATTTTTTTCCCAAGTTTTTCTAGGTCTCTATCTCTTTCTGCTGTTGTGTGTTACGTTTAGGGATTATTTGCTGAGGTAAAAAGTTTATTCTGGAATAGAGGGAAGAAAGAGGCTGGAAATAGCTTAGGGCTTCTGGCTGCGAGTCCCTTTTTGCTGTAAACTTCAGTTTATATCTGTCTTCCTTCACAACATACAGGCCTAGAGTAAATATTTAGAAACTTTTCCAACCAAGTTCTCACCTGCGACTCCCGCCGTTTACCCCCGTGTGTCTGGGTCCTATCGGTTGATTTTTTGTAAGGGAATTAACTGGAGAAGTGAGTGAATGGTCCAAACCTCACGTACAGTATACAGATTACAACGAAAAAAACCTATGTTTTTTTGTTTTAATCAAATAAACGAATGGGAAACTGAGACACTGATATGCTAGACGTCCCGTAAGAACCTTTGAACTTGATTCAAGTACATCAGATTCATTACAACCAGCTTTGTAATCCAATATACTTCACCATAAGGGTCATCACAGCACGAAAAAGTACTAAGAATTTCGACCTTAAGATCATAAGGGTCATTTTTGCAGTGCTCAGTTAGGCGAAAATCGACCTTATTACTTTTAACCATCCATAAGGTTCAATATCGTATTTAAAAAAACACAAATTTCGACCTTAGTGAAAATAAATCTGTCAATTACTTATTGTTACATTAAAATATTTTAAAATTAATAATGTTTTACTTTCTTACTGTATACGAACTGTACAATTTGTAATACAATCTTTTTCGTGTACCAAAACCATAAGGGTCATTATAGCAAGTGCAGGGCACGCTATTCTCGACCTTAAGATCATAAGGGTCATTTTGCAATACCCAGCTACGCGAAATCCGACCTTACTGCTCTGCGCTGCCCGTAAGGGTCAATTTAATATCTAAAATTAATGCAAACTTCGACCTTATTACACTAAATCTATTCTGAAATGTTAGTTTTACTATATTTTCTTATCATATACAAACTGTACACTACAGATAAATCTTATCCCAGCTTGAGACTTTATATCTCCACTATGTGGGATATTTCAATCTCCCAAGGTCTGTGCATAGGACAAATGTCACTATAAAAATAAGTTTATCTTGAAAATTTATGTCTAACAAGGTCACGGAACACACACAAATCTCCGAAATTATTCCAGGATTAAGATTTTTATCGCGGAAATATGGAAATTAATTCCAGAATAATGAAAAACCAGGATTTTGTGAAGAAAAAAACAAAACAAACAAACTTTCACATGACTTTGAAAGAAAACAGGATTAAAGTGGAATTTTCCATAGTTTTGGACAAGTTCTTGAACGATTCAGTCATAAGCAGATATATCATAAGATATCCCAGCTATGTAAATTGACTTATTTTTATTATAACTATTTATAAAAAAATTATGATTTTTTTAAGGGAGTTTAGGGATTTTTCAGGCAATTTTCAGGATATTTAGGTGTTTTTCAGGATTTTTAAAAAAGATTTTCAGGGATTTCTCAGGATTTCTTCAGTTTTTCTTACGGTGTTTAGGGATTTTTCAGGATATTTAGGGGTTTTTCAGGGTATTTAGGTATTTTTCAGGATTTTTAAAAAGATTTTCAGGGATTTCTCAGGATTTTTCCAGTTTTTCTTACGGTGTTTAGGGATTTTTCAGGATATTTTAAAGATTTTCAGGGATTTCTCAGGATTTTTTTGAATCTTTTTGTAAATGCTTTGCTTTTATTGGTAGATACTTTGTAGAAAATAGCTGAACTAGCCAATCAGGATGTGGGGAAAATCGTCGGGAGAAGATTATTGGGCATACAAGCTTCATTATAGATGGATCATTATATCCAGGACCGGGGTGTATAAGGATAGACTAAGGATGTTGGGAAGGTTGTTTGCTTAAGAGGATCTGTGTTATCAAGTGTTATCAGCTGTTATCAACTGTTATCAGCTGTTAACAAGTGTTATCAAGCGTGTAAGTGCAGTGATAACTGAGAAAATGCCAGAAAAATGCTATAATTTGGTGATAGCATGTTGATAACAGGTTATAACACGCTGATAACACTTCATAACATGGGTCAGTGTTTCCGTTTTCAATTTCCTATTTTTCCCCCTCTTCCCTTATTTTTCCCTTTTTCCCCTCCGTGGTAGAATACAGGCTGTTCTTCTAAGCTTTCTCTTTTCCCTTTTTTTTTAGTTTTCCCTTTTCAGACCCCATTTTTCCCCTTTTTCAGGGAATTTCCCTGTGAAGTGGTAACACTGACTTGGTTAGGGATGTTGGAGGGTTATTAGGGATTCGGTTGACGTGTGGTACGATACGCATATACGCATGCGTAGCTGCGTAAATCGATACGCTTCTGGGTCCATTGAGAGGAGAGGGGAAACGATCAATTAGATGGGAAAACTGCCGGCGACAAATCTCTGGAGAATCTTGGCAAGAATCTTACTAAGGATCATAAATGAATCTCCCCAGCAGAAAATTAAGGATAGTTTCAGGAACCTGAAAATCTCCTAAAAAGGACATCTTCAGGATGCCAGTCAGGACTCTGAGCGCAGTGAAATCGGCTCACTACCAAGGTGTCCAGGACCCTGAAAATCTCCTGAAGAGGACATTTTCAGGATGCCAGTCAGGACTCTTGAGTGCAGTGAAATCGGCTCACTTCCAAAGTGTTAAGGACCCTGAAAATCTCCTGAAGAGGACACTTTCAGGATGCCAGTCAGGACTCTTAGCGCAATGAAACTGGCTCTCTTCCAGGGTGTTCAGGACCCTGACATTGAAGCGCCTGAATAATACATGTTTAGGGTACTTAACAGCGTCCTGAAAAAAACGCTTTTCAGGATACTTAATGGTGCCCTCAATAATCAAGATTCACAATTCTCAACACCGATCGGCCGTGGTTCAGGATATTCAGGATATGTTACGGGTATCCTTCAGGGTGTATCCCACATCCTTAAATTTTCCGCTGGGTCTGCAAGAATCTCCATACAAGATTTTATTTATTTTATTGAATAATATTCCTTTATTGTATTATTATATGTTATTAATTATTATATTAATTAATTTTATTATTATTAATTATTGTGTTATTATATATTAATACATATTATGTAATATATATATTAATATTCTTTTATTCTATTATTATATATTATTAATTATTATTATTAATTATTAATCATTATATTAATTAATATTATCATTATTAACTAATTATATCATTGTTAATTATTAATTATATTATTACACATTAAGATATATAATATAATATTTATTAATATTATTCCATAGTATAATATTCTATTACATTTATTTTATTATTTTGCACTTTTTTTTAAAGACTATTTATTATACAACTTTCGTCACCACTGTTGTACCGTGTCAAAACTGCTATATATATAAGCAGAACACGAAAAGCGGTCGTTTGGAGACCTTCCAGAACATGTGATTGATTTTTCCAGTTCAAAGCGTAAAAATACATATTTCCTTCTGCCTTTGTACAGAATCATGTGCTTCTTGGGATTATCATTTATCCTCGTACAAAAAAAAAAAAATCACGCGATCTATAGAGATTATTAAGGCTCCACTCGTTATGGGAGAGTTACGGGAAAATAGACCTTATTGAAAATGATCAGAAGGTTCCTATTAAAGCTACGTAGCACAGTCGACCTTTTCCTTAAAATAACCAGAAGGTTCGTAGTTTAACTCAGTTGCATAAGAAATTCGACCTTATTGATTTTAATTATAAGGATCATTTTACTATTCGGAAAATGTGCAAATTTCTACTTTGTTGGAATAACGAGAAGGTTCATATTCTAACTCAGTTGCATAAGAAATTCGACCTTATTGATTTTAGTTGTAAGGGTCATTTTACTGCTTGGAAAATGTGCAAAATTCTACTTTATTGAAATAATAGGAAAGTTCATATTCTAATCCAGTTCCATAGGAAATTCGACCTTATTGATTTTGGTTATAAGGGTCAATTTACTACTTGGAAATGTGCACATTTCTACTTTATTGAAATAACCAGAAGGTTCATATTCTAATCTTGTCGCATAGGAAACTCGACCTTATTAATTTCAGTTATAAGGGTCATTTTTCTTATTAGAATAAATGCAAAATTCAATCTTACTGAAAATAAACTTAGGTCCATACTTTAACTGAATTGTGTAAGAAATTACTATTCTTTTGCAAATAGCCAGAAGGTACATTTTCCAATTAAGTTGCAGAGCAAATTCAACCTTATTGATAATAAAGACACGATTTCATTGACTTTTTATTTTTTTGCATTTTTCTCCGTAGGTTCAAGTATGCAGTGAAGAATCTTGATTGAGAATCATGGCTGAGGATCAAGAATCTGGCGTGGATGTGCGTCGCAGAGACGACGATTCCGTGGTTGTTCGCATTTTTGTTCCCGAACTGAAAGTGACGAAAATTCTTACGTTCCAGCGAGACGAGCTTGTGTGGAACGTCAAGGAACAGTGCATTGCTTCTCTACCAAAAGTATTTAAAATTCTAAAAATCAGTGTTTCCACTTTCAGTTTCCCCCTTTTTCCCCTCCGTACTTGAATAATGCTGTACTACAGATTATTCCATCTCCCATTCTTCACTTATTTCCCCCCTTTACAGATCGTATTTTCCCCTTTTTCAAGGAATTTCCCTGCAAAGTGGAAACACTGCTAACAATTATCCTATTATTTGATTGAAGTATTGATTGTGTGTGTTTCATTTAAACAAATTATTATTAATATTTATTATTATTTATTATAAATATTAATGTATACGTTATTACTATTAAAATATATATTTATTAATGATTAAAACGAAACTAATAGGAGCTGAAGGAGAGCTTCAATTATGGATTGTTTTATCCACCGGCTAACGGAAGAGCGGGAAAATTCCTGGAAGAGGAACGACCGCTTTCTGACTATCCCTTCCATGGAAGAGTGGGACAGTTTGAGGTAATTTAGGAGTAGTAGAAGTAGTAGTAGTAGTAGTAGTAGTAGTAGTAGTAGTAACAGTATTAGTAACAGTATTAGTAACAGTAGAATTAGTAGTAGTAGTAATAGTAGTAACAGTAGTAGTAGCACTAGTAATAGAAAGAGGAGGATGAGCGGCAACAGCAGTGATATTACAAGTAGTAATAGTAGTAGTAACAGTAGTAGTAGCACTAGTATTAGGAAGAGGAGGATGAGGAGCAACAGTAGTGATATTACAAGTAGTAGTAGTAGTAGTAGAAGTAGTAGTAGTAAAAAGAGGAGGAGGAGTAGCAACAGTAGTGATATTACAAGTAGTAGTAGTAGTAGTAGTAGAAGTAGTAGTAGTAGAAAGAGGAGGAGGAGTAGCAACAGTAGTGATACTACAAGTAGTAGTAGTGGTAGTAGAAGTAGTAGTAGTAGAAAGAGGAGGAGGAGCAGCAACAGTAGTGATACTACAAGTAGTAGTAGTAGTAGTAGAAGTAGTAGTAGTAGAAAGAGGAGGAGGAGCAGCAACAGTAGTGATATTACAAGTAGTAATAGTGGTAGTAGAAGTAGTAGAAAGAGGAGAAGGAGCAGCAGCAGTAGTAGAATTAGTAGTAGTAGTAGAACTAGTAGTAACGGTAACAATAGTAATAGTCCCAGAAGTAGTAGTAGTAGCTATACTACTATTCTTATTCAAGTATCTGTTATTACTATTTTTATTATTATTATTTGTAATATTATTATTTTTATCATCATCGTTATTATCAAATTTTTTATGATTACATCCTTACACTGTAATTACTTTTTCATTAAATTGTTGTCTGTTGTTGGGGGTGTGGGTTGATCAGCTGAAATACAAGCGACGCGTCTACAAGATGCTCAAATTGGATGAGAAGCAATTCCGCTCCATCAACAGCCGCGGCAACGCGCGTCGTCTGCTCGACTACGTCGCGTCCGGTCAAGCGGAGAAAGTCGCCAAATTGTGCGCCAAGGGCCTCGATCCCAATTTCCATCACCAGGACACCGGAGGTAAAATCCCCTCAAGGAATTTCCACTCCATATCCTTATCCAGTGTCTCCACTTTGCAGGAAAATTTCCTGAAATATAAAGGAATATGGGGTCTCGAAAAGGGAAAAATGAGGGAAGAGGGAAAAGACGAATTTGGAAGGATTGCTTTATGTTCTAGCACGGAGGGGGAAAAGGGGAAAATAAAGGAAGAGGAAACATGAAGGGAAAAGTGATATTTCAGAATTTAGTTGCATATTTCAGCAGGGAAGGGAAAAAATGGGAAAAATTAAGGAAGAGGGAAAATGGAGGGAAAAGGAATAATGAAAAGTATAGTTTTATGTTTTAGCACGGAGGGAAAAAAGGGGAAAGTAAAAGAAGAGGGAAAGCGAGGGAAGAGGGAAAGCGAGGGAAGAGGGAAATAAGGGAAAAGGGAAACTTAGAAGTAGAGTTTCATATTCAAGCACGAAAAGGAAATATAAAGGAAGAGGGAAAATGGACGGAAAAGTGAAACCTTCGAATAAAGTTTTATATTCCAGCATGAAGGGGAAAAAGGGAAAAGGGAAATTTAGAAGTGTAGTTTTATATTTTAGCTCGGAGGAGAAAAAGGGAAAAATAAGGGGAAAAGGAAACTTAGATATTAAGTTTCATGTATTAGAACGTAAAGGAAAAAGGGTAAAATAAGGGAAAAGGGAAATTTGGAAGCATGGATTTACATTCTAGCACGTAGGGGGAAAAAAGGGAAAACTGAAAGTGGAAATTCTACTTCTATTCACTAAAGAGATTAGTAAGCGGTTCGGTTTGAACCGTGAACTGAACCGTAATATACTGAACTGAAACTGAACCTCTTCTACTAAATAACATTATTATTTCTTATTATTAATGTATGGGTTTTCCTCCATGTTTTGGCAGAGACTCCGTTATCAATGGCGGCGTCCTTGTCGCGCTGCAGGTCGCTGTTGTTGTCGCTGGTCGGCGGAGGTGCGCTGCTGGACTATCGGACGCGCTGCGGGTCGACAGCCCTCCACCGCGCCGCCGAGCGAAACAACATGGAGGCGGTGCGGACTCTGCTCGACCTCGGCGCGTCGCCCAACTACCGCGACGCCAAACTGCAGACGCCGCTCTACAACGCCATCCTCGTCAAAGCCGATCCGCAACTGTGCCAAGCTCTGCTTCACGACTACTCCATCATCGGCGTACAAGACACCCAGGGATCGCAAGAAGTCCATCAGGTACACTTGATAGTAGTAGTAGTTGAAGTAGTAGTAGTGGTGGTAGTTTTAATAGTACTACTAGTAGTAATAGTAGCAGTAGTAGTAGTAGTTTTAATAGTAGTAGTTTTAATAGTAGTAGTTTTAATAGTAGTAGTAGTACTAGTAGTAACAGTAGTAGAAGTAGTAACAGTAGCAGTAGTAGTAGTTTTAGGAGTACTCGAAGTAGTTGTAGTAGTGATAGTACTAGTATAGTACCAGCAGCACCAATTCTTTAAGCAGTAATAGTGACAGTAGCAGTAGTAGTAGAAGTAATAGTAGTAGCAATAGCAGCAGTAGTAGTAGAAGTAGCAGTAGTAGTAGAAGTAATAGTAGTAGCAATAGCAGCAGTAGTAGTAGAAGTAGCAGTAGCAGTAGAAGTAATAGTAGTAGCAATAGCAGCAGTAGTAGTAGAAGTAGCAGTAGCAGTAGAAGTAATAGTAGTAGCAATAGCAGCAGTAGTAGTAGAAGTAGCAGTAGTAGTAGAAGTAATAGTAGTAGCAATAGCAGCAGTAGTAGTAGAAGTAGCAGTAGCAGTAGAAGTAATAGTAGTAGCAATAGCAGTAGCAGTAGTATAGTAGTAGTAGCAATAGCAGCAGCAGCAGTAGTAGTAGTAGTAGTAGCAATAGCAGCAGTAGTCCTAGAGTCAGCAAAGGCCTAGATACTACAAGCTAGTGTACAAATCGATTTATCGATCCTGAATCCCCCTCGTTCTGTTGCTTTGCTACTCAGATCCGAATCAGCACCATGATTAACACAATCAGAGCTTCCGTTGCATTTTTCTTGATCCTATTTATAGCTCCTCTTCCACTGAATCGTTCCCCCCGGGATAAGATCCTTGCTTACTAGGCCTATTGCAAGTCACTGGAGGACACTTCAGATCCTTGAGAAAGAAAATTGAATGAATGAATGAATGAATAAGTGAAATAATAGAACGGTGAATGGTGGGGACACGGAAAGACACTTCATGGATCTTATAGAAGATTTAGGAAGACTTTTTTTTTTTTTTTTTTTTTTTTGGTCGTAAAGAAAAGAGAAGGACATGTATTCCTAGGATCTGGAAGGATCTAATTTAGTTTTTTGTACTTATTTATGGAGGATATAGAGAGTTGTCCTGGATAATGTCCTAAAAAGAGTTGGAAATAAATACATTTTATATAATTATATATAGTAAAATTTCATTAATAACGTTATATTAGAGCCAGGTAATTGTTTATGTGGGAGATATTTGATGTAATAGTGTGAAATAGATAATATAGGAAAGTATCAGGGAAAATCTACCTTATTCAAAATCATCGGAAGGTTTATGTTGCATGCATTAAGTCTAGGAAATTCGACCTTGTTGATATTACACATAAGGATCATTCTAGTGTTTTGAATATAGCAAATTTCGACCTTATGGAAAATAATCAGAAGGTTCACATTCTACATGACTTGAATAGAAAATTCGACCTTATTGGTGTTACACATAAGGATCATTCTAGTATTTTCAATGTAGCAAATTTCGACCTTATGGGAAATAATCAGAAGGTTCACATTCTACATGACTTGAATAGAAAATTCGACCTTATCGATCTTGCAAATAAGTATCATTGTGCAAAATGCGAACTTATCGAGAATGACCGTTTTACTTTTACATATTACGAATTACTATTTTATTATTATTAATGGAACATAATTTTATTTATTATTAAACTATTTTGTTAAGTTTTTACGCTTTATCCGCTAGATGGCCTACTTAGTTTTTTGTAGTGTTCCCGAGACTAGGACCGAGGGTATCGAGATCCTCAATACTCGTCGTAAAAAATTTATACACACTCCAGATTCCCTTGTCTTCTGCTTTGACTCTTTAACAAATATATAATTATTATTAATACTTATTATTTATTTCCAGGCTTGTCGCAACGGTCTAACGCAGCAGCTGGAGCAGCTCCTCTACTACGGCGCCGACATGAACGCGCGTAACGCGTCCGGCAACACTCCACTACACATCTGCGCGGTGAACAACCAGGAATCCTGCGCTCGTCTCCTCCTTTTCCGCGGCGCGAGTCGCGAGACCCTCAACTTCGCCAACCAAACTCCGCACCAAGTCGCCGTCATCGCTGGAAACTTGGATCTGGCGGCTCTGATACAAAAATTCCGCACTACGGACGTTGGTAAAATATTTAAATTCATTAAAATTTGTTTTTAATTAAATTAATTTATTTGAATTCTTTTTTTTAAAGTTCCGTTTAAAGAGACGCCGTCTTTCAATCCGCGCAGAAGACGCTCCGTCGTCAGTTTGCGTCCTTCCGCGTCTTCCATAGCACTGGACATCCTCTCACTTCCGGCTGTTTCCGGAAGTGCCGGAAGTGACGCTTCCGGATTCCTGGCGTCTCCAGCGTCGGTGGGTCAGAGAATCACTCCGCCGTCGCCATCGCCTTCTGACAGCTGGCTGCAGTTCTCCGTCACCAGGAACGCGTCTTCCGGAAGGAGTGACACCGGAAGTGAAGACAACACTTCCGCTACCGCCAGTTTCACAGGTAAATAATATTTGATATACAGTATTCACTTTAATACTTATTTAATCATATCTATTTTAATATTTCGTATTATACTTAATTTTTTTAAAAATATTTTATTTAATACCTTTAAATTTATATTTAATTGAGTTTTGATTAAATCTTGATTGTGATTGGTCTAGACAAAGTCAGCGTGGATCAATGCGACGTCGTTAGCGACAGTTCCGGCGTCGGGACGTCCAACAGCGGTGGTAGCTACGACGCTACCCCGACGGAGCGATCCCTGGTGCTACCGCTGATGACTGTGGTCTGCGTAGAGCCGTACAACAGCCAGGAACCCGGACACTTGCGACTGAATCAAGGCGATATCATCGAAGGTATCATTAAAGTAGATTAATTAATAGAAAAGATTTGATTGGTCAATGTCTGATTCTTTATTAACCAATCAGAAGGTTTCGTATCAAATTTTAATAAATGTAATTATTATTATTATTTTAATTGAATTATTTCGTTATTGTTATAATAAATTATCATATTATTAATTTACGCGTTAATTTAATTAAAATTATTAATAGAAACGATTTGATTGGTTAAGATCTTTTTGAAAGTTTTTCAACCAATCAAAATGCTTCGTATCAAATATAATTAAATCTAATTAATATATTATAATATTAATAATATTTACTTATTTTATTAGAATTATACTTTTTTGAATTCCTTTTGTTATTCTTAAATATCCGGGTTCATGGAAAACTGAAACTAGTTTTTACGTAAACTGCAGATAACAAAACCAGATTATTTATAATAATATCATTATAATTACAATATTTAATTACTTCATTTGAATGCTATTTCCCTTTGTTCTCCAGTATCCGGGTTTGTGGAAAACTAGTTTTTGCTGATAATACATCAGTATTCATATATTTTATTTGTATAGTGTCCAATGGCTTACTCCCACTTTTTATCCAGTTTTTTTTACAGTTTTTTTCGGGTGTAAATAACTGGAATATTTTTATTCCAGAATAATTTGCGTTTATCTTGATATATTAATTTGGTTTTATGGTACATGCAACCGCCCACATACAAATGATGGTACCCTTTGCGGTGCCTTTTACGGTGCCTTTTTGGTGACCTTCAACTGACGGTCTAAACGTTGTTTAAAATGTATGGATTTGTCAAAGAAATTCAGGCTACTGTGAAAAGGCACTGTAAAAAAGGAACTGAGAAACTACGAAAACGCACTGTAGCGGTGCCTTTTTACAGTGTTTTGTACGGTTTAAAACCAAATTTTAACATTAAAATGATATTTAATGTAAGATATATTATAAAACTAATTCCTGAATTTTTCGAATTTATTTTTCTAGTGACCGGTTCTACGGATTGCGGGTTGCTGGAAGGCTGGCTGCGTGGAGAAAGCGGATTTTTTCCAGCGGGTTGTGTTCAGGAGGTCCGGCTTCGTCAGAACCTTCATCTGGGAACGAACGGTTCCGCTGGAGTTAATGGAACGGTTACCCCGCGTCCCGATACCGTTTCCAGAGTCAACGGGAGAAGAGAACTGTCGGCATCGCAGTATGGAACGGTTCCTGCCAATAGAACGAACAAGTAATAATAATAATAATAATAATAATAATAATAATAATAATAATAATAATAATAGTGGTAGTAGTAATTTTAGCAGTAGTAGTAGTAGTAACAAAAGTAATTGAAGTAGTAGTAGTAGTAGTAGTAGTTGTAGTAGTAGCAGCAATAATAGTAATTGTAGTAGTAATCGTACTACTACTACTAGTAGTAATAATAGTGTTAGTAGTAGTAGTAGTGGTAGTGGCAGTAGCACTAATAGTAACCGAAGCAAGAGTAGTAGTAGTAGTAATAGTAATTGTAGTAGTAATCGTAGTAGTGGTAGTAATAGCAGTAGCAATAGTAGTAGTAGTAGTAGCAGAAGTAGTCATAAAATAATAATAAAAAAATATAGAATAACTAAATAAGGTAGCAGTTCTAGATAATGTTGATATTAAAATTAAGCTTTTTGATTGGCTGTACAAATAAGACAATTTAAATCCTTTCATACTGATTGGTTGATTTCATTTTCAAGTGTTTTCGGCCAACCACGGACCGTGATCCTTCACCGAGGGAACCTGGGGTTCGGCTTCGTTCTGCGAGGGGCCAAAGGCAGCAACCCGCTGACACACCTCCAGTCGCTCCAGCAAGGAGCGCCAGGACTCCAGTACTTGGACAGTGTGGAACCCAACAGTGTAGCAGAAAAGGCCGGACTTCGACCTGGAGACTTCATCTTAGCCGTAAATTATTTTAATTTATTATTATAATATTGCTTTATTTATTTATGTATTTATTATTTATTTATTATTATGTATTTAAGTCATTATAGATTTAATAAAATAATATTAATCTGCTAATTAGTCTGATATTTAGTTAAAATACAATCAACATAAATATATATTCATTTTAAATTATCCACTTTTCCATTATTAATTAGTTATTAATTATTCGAACTCGTCTTAGCTGTAAACTTTTTTATTTTAAGTCTTTTAAATATTAAATTAATTTGCAAATTATTCTCGTATTAGTTAAATTATAATAAAATTAATAATCATTTACTTGAACTATCCTCTGTTTTATTCATTGTGATATTATTAGAATTTATTATTTATTTATCTACTAAGAAATTATTCCAATAAATTTATTTACATTAATATATGCTTTAATTAATCATAAACTTCACAAAGTATTAATATTTATTGTGTCTATTAAATGTAATCTCAGAATTATCTAAAATGTTTAGTACAAAAGTAATATTATAATAATTAACTTACTCCATCATAACCTTTACTAATTACTAACCACTAATTATAACAATTTTATCTAATTCCCTTTTACTTGTAGATTAATGGACAAGACGTTTCGCAAGCTTCGCACGAAGCCGTAGTCGAAGCCATCCGCAGATCCGGAAGCCTTGTCACCATGACGGTTTCCTGCGCGGTTCAGCCGTCTTATCCCGCGCCAGGCCCGGGACAAGACAGCAGGGCTTATTCGACCCTACCCAGGAAACTGGACGGTAATAGACTTGTAGTGCGACAAGTGATATAACTAAGCGATTGTTAGTTATTATTATTAGTAGTAGAAGTAGTAGTAGTAGTAGGAGGAGGAGGAGTAGTCGTAGTAGTGGTAGTATTAGTGGTACCAAAATCATTAGTAGCAGTAGTACTAGTAGCGTTGTAGCAATAGTAGTAGCAATAAGGGTAGAAAGAGTAGTAGTAGTAGTAGTAGTAGTAACAGCAGTAGCAGTGGTAGTAGCATGTTACTATTCTTACTATTATCTTTATTATTATTATTATTATTATTATTATTATTGCACACAGAACAACCGCCGCAGCCGCCAAAACGTGACCCACGCACGACGCTAAGCGTCGGGAGATCCAAGGCACGATCCATGGTCATAGGGCTACAAAATTACGGTAATTAAAAAGTAGTTATTTACAATAACATACGGTATATTATTAAGTTTAATTACTGTTTTCACTGGTATTCAATAAGGTATTTGCATTATATTATATTTTTTATTAAATTTTTATTTAATGTATATTTTATATTTTGTGTTTTGTATTAGTGAGTTTCCCGGATAATCGGATACAAAAATCTATCCCAATAGTAAAAAAATTGATATGAAGAGATTTTTTCCCGCAAGATTTATAAATTTAAACACAAAATAACACGCTTGATATTGCAAAGTCACTATTCCAAAGAAACCAAGACGTATGTAATCAGCTTGTTTAGTTCTTGTATCGGACTTGGGCTTTGCCTAGAAGTTTCTAAATTCGGTAGTACTTGCCCAGCTATATGAACTAGCTACAGTAAGCGATCCCACTGGATAGGATAAGGAGTACGAACAAAAAAGTAAGTAGTAAGACTGAAAGAAGTAGCTACATTACACAACGAACATTCGACAGTGCAAGCAGAACGGAATTCAAAAACCTTCAGATGGAATCGTCCAGTATATATTAACACTTCGAAACGATTGACTGTGGTAGAGCGAATGGAAGTTCTGCTATAAACTCCAATCACAAGAAGGTTCACGTCAGGGTCCACATCAATTCTTCTAAACCACGATACTGGAAAATGTTACTGTCATATTATCGGACATTCAAAGCATGCTTCTCTCATTCCTCTTAAAATTGTTGGCATTGCTGGGATTGACCCTTCATTTTCCAAGAGTTGAGTCCAGAAACTGTGGTTAGATCAGGTTAGGCCTTATGTGTGAACGCCAACAGAACCGAGGTGCATTTTGCTTTGTTCTGTGGGCCTTTATGGATAAAAGTTTCCTAGGGAAAGCCAAGTGCGACAAATGTTGACGGTGAATTACTCAAGAGCAGAATTCACCTCGAGCTACCTCCGACCGCTTGACATTACGAATGATAAAAATTTTCGAGCAAGTTTTTGGGTTAACTGGACAAGTAAATCCGGGGTTGTGGTTACCAGCAAATCGTATCCAGTGTGTGAACAAAATACTATTTACTACGTTTAAAAAGATGTCGGATGTCCGGATAATCCGGACAGTAGGCGTTCGGATATTCGAATAGTTTTTTTGCTATTCGGGAAACTCACTATTTTATATAATAATTGTAATATAATTAATTATTTTATGTTCATATTGCTAAGTTTTATTATTGATTTAATCAAATATTAGGTGTTGAAACGAAGAAGATATTTATTGTTACTATAAAGGTAATAGTTGTCGTGATAGTGTGATCTGTCAAATAATTGGAAAGAACTTAAAGACGTCCGTATGAAATGTTAAAGGGTGTCCAAGGACTCGACAGATTATGAAAATTGCAATTTTTTGTGTTGATTATTATTATTACAACTATTATTACTTTTATTCATTCATTCAGTCATTCACCCACTCATTCATTCGTCCATTCATCCATTCACTTATTCATTCATTCATCCTTTCAGTCAGTCATTCATCCACTCACTCATTGTTAACTCATTCGTTCACGCATTCACTCATTCGTTTACATCTTCAGTTACTCATTCATGCCATCATTCGTTCATGCATTCATCCCTTTCATCCATCCATTCACTCATTCATTCGCTCGCTCATTCGCTCTTTCATTCATTCCAGAATCCAGCCCCAACAAAAGCGACCTGGAGCAAATCTATTCCAGCACCAACGGACGAACTGCAAGTATCAAAGGAAGGACAAGTCTAGTGTCTTCAGCTGTGATCAGCCACGAAAGACCTGCTATGCCTACCCCGGTTCCTCCACCAGCACCTCCGCCACTACCCTGCGATAGCAAAGCACCGAAAGTCTATAACAGCGTAGCAGAAATGAAACGCATGAAGGTACTAAATACGTATTAATAATAAGAGTGGTAGTACTAGTTGCACTAGCAATAGTAGTAGTGGTAGAAAGAGTACTAGTGGTAGGAGGAGGAGGAGGAGGAGGAGGAGTAATAAAAGTAATAGTAGCAATAGTAGTGGTAGCTGTAGTAGTCATAGTAGTAGTAGTAGCAGTATGAGTAATAGTAGTAGTACGAGTAGTAGTAGTACTAGTACTAGTAGTAGCAGTAGTAGCAGTGCTAGTAGTAGTAGTCATAGTAGTAGCAGTAGTAATAATAGTAGCAGTGCAGTAGCAGTAGTAATAGTAGAAGTATTAGTAGTGGTAGAAGCAATAATAATAATGCAATAATTAATTATTGTAATAATAAAATTAAAAAAATAATAAAGTATTCAACAAATAAATACATATACACATACATTTTTCCCTCCCATTTACAGAAGCAGAAAGCTGTTGCCGTAGTCCAGGGCCTTCACAAAGATTTCTACAGTTCACCGGACCTCAACGCAGAGGACCCTTCATCTCGCCTGATGACGTCCTCATGGACCGGACCCCAAGACGCCCTTCCCGCTTACCCTCTTCCCCGCAGCCAAGCAGGCGACCCTGTCCCAGTCAACAATCGCCATTCCTGGGCTTTTCCCTCCAAAATGGCGGGGGATTCAAATCCAGGCGCTCGCTACGGCAATTCCTGGCAGAGCATCGAGGAGCTCTGCAACGGATTTCTCGACGACCCCACCGGAGAAGACGATGAAGACCTTGCGACACCTATCGGCGATCAGCCAACACACATCGGCAACTTACCACCTCCCAGTTTTCCTCCTCCGCCTCCTCCACCTCTTCCCTCGGAAGTAGTTCGCGTGGAGGTGATCAAGAAAAGCGACTACGCAGTTTCCGCGTTGAGGAACGATCCTAAAGCTTCGAAATGTGAAATGTCTACCTTCAGACCTGTCGATAAACCGAAACTTTACGCGTCTTCCAGCACTGGATTCGCTACCATGCGACCTTCCGCCAAATCCGCACACAGCAACCCAGCCACTCGGTCTCTAAGTCTTCCGCTCAACAGCACAAGACCCACCAAATTCAAAATGAACCGCAAAGAAGAGCAGCGAGTGACTGTAATTGTTAACTCCACCCCAGTGATTCCGGTTCCGGACTACGATTCGGAAGCGGAAGAATCGTTTCCTGAACCTCCGGAAGAAATCTTAAGTTCTTCTTCCCCGGCTGCTGGGTTAACTGCTGAGATCCTGAAAGCCAAATCTAAGCTTAAACCTTCGTTATCAGTTCCGGATATAGATAAACAGCTCGACAACAAGGAAGTGTACATCACCTGTCTTCCGGTGAACAACATCCGCAAGGCTTCCGGACTGGGGCGTCACGCCGTGTCTCTGGTTCACCTACCTCCTCCAGCGGAGAACGGGGAACTGGACGCTGATAGCGACGCTGAGCGGATGATGCTGGATAGTCACTCGCATCGCAGACTCGAGGAACAAGATTCCCTGAGCACGGCGTCGACCGTAAGTTCCATGTCGACGAGTTCGTACTCTTCCGGACGCGATTCGCTGGGCAATCAGTCTCACCACCAAACCAGGGACGAAAAATCCATCGAAGAGTGTATTTCCCTCATCCGGAGGAACATCTTCTCTCTCAGTGACTTGGAGTCTCAGCCCAGGTCTCAGACTGCGCTACGTCCTCCTGCAGCGTTTGACGGTGCGGATTTCGCGCTACCGCCTCCACCACCGGAATTCTGCGACTTGAACCGCAGGGACAGTGACGACTACGGCAAAGCGGCGCCCAGGATCATCGGTGCCGTCCCCAAACGCGTTTCCTTCAGTCCGGACGTCATCGACAGCACCGAGAAAAATCACAAAAATTTCTCAGCTAATCTTTTGAAAAAATCTTGTAAATAATCTTGTATCCCCTGAACTCTTGTTTTCCACGTATTTGAATAAAAATTTATAATTAAAACTAATTTGACTTTAATTAACTTTTAGTACTTCTTGTCCGAAACTACCAGCCCCTGAACTATTTGTGAACGTCTGCTCAACATTTGTATTTTGAAACGTCGTTTTTTTGTAAAAATACAATGCTAAAATAGCTAGAATCCTTACTTACTTCATTTAATTAACTTTACTAATTAACACTAACTAAAATTCTTTTTGAAAAATTCGTAAAAATTAAGGAGGATTGATAATAAAATCGCATTTGCCGAGTTTCCACTTTCAGTTTCCCCTTTTTTCCCTCTTCCCTTATTTTCCCCTTTTCCCCCTCCGCACTATAATATAAGGCTGTAATTCCAGATTTTCCCTTTTCCGTCTTCCCTCATTTATCCCTTTTTACACCTCATTATCCGCTTTTTCAGGGAATTTCCCTGCAATGGGGAAACACTGGGCATTTGCCACTTGAATTTTTACTTTATATGTACAAATATGTTAAATATCAATATTTTAATATTTTAAAGACTATAATATTTGATTGATTTTGAGATTATTATAAGTATTATATCATTTGTTCAAGATTCATGCAGCCAGTCACGTAGACCAAGCCTTACGGGAAATTGCACGTAATTGGGACGACCTTTATGTCCTAAAAGCCAACACTTCACTTACATGAAAAAAATCAATAAAAATCCTGTTAATTAACTATAATCAGAATAGACTTTAATTAATTGAAAAGCTGACGGAAACAGAAAACTCTGAAGAAGAACAAGATGGCGTCTAGCTATCTGTGGTTCTGAAGTATTGATTTAAAATCTCGTTAGCTGGTTTTATGGGCTCTATTAATCTTAATTATAATTAAACTAAGTCTTATCAGTTTAAATGATTAGTGAGAATGAGAAACCTGTAGAGGAAGTTGCTCATAGTGTTGCAAGAAAGTCTGCACGTTCTGGTCGTCACGTGTAACGGTCATTGCGTCAAATGGCGGACTGGTTTCATCAGAAGAAAATGGCCTCCTCTTTAAACGCTTTTTAAAAATACAAATACAGTTCATAGCCTATTAAACTTGGTATATTTGGATAGAGGAGAGATCAGAGAATTTTTTGAACATAGATTTAATCTCCATCAAGACACTACGTGCAAAATTTTGGCGAATGAACGAAGCGTCAATCGAGAACAATGGTTTCACCATACAGAGAAATCGCCTGCTCTTTAAATACATTTTAAAAATACAAGTTGAATTATAAACCTAACACACTTAGTATATTTGGATAGAGGAGAGATCAGAGAATATTTTTAACATAGATTTAATCTCTATCAAGACACTACGTGCAAAATTTTGGCGAATGAACGAAGCGTCAATCGAGAACAATGGTTTCACCATACAGAGAAATCGCCTGCTCTTTAAATACATTTTAAAAATACAAGTTGAATTATAAACCTAACACACTTAGTATATTTGGATAGAGGAGAGATCAGAGAATATTTTTAACATAGATTTAATCTCTATCAAGACACTACGTGTGAAATTTTGGCGAATGAACGAAGCGTCAATCGAGAACAATGGTTTCACCATACAGAGAAATCGCCTGCTCTTTAAATACATTTTAAAAATACAAGTTGAATTATAAACCTAACACACTTAGTATATTTGGATAGAGGAGAGATCAGAGAATATTTTTAACATAGATTTAATCTCTATCAAGACACTACGTGTGAAATTTTGGCGAATGAACGAAGCGTCAATCCAGAACAATGGTTTCACCATACAGAGAAATCGCCTGCTCTTTAAATACATTTTAAAAATACAAGTTGAATTATAAACCTAACACACTTAGTATATTTGGATAGAGGAGAGATCAGAGAATATTTTTAACATAGATTTAATCTCTATCAAGACACTACGTGTGAAATTTTGGCGAATGAACGAAGCGTCAATCCAGAACAATGGTTTCACAATACAGAGAAATCGCCTGCTCTTTAAATACATTTTAAAAATACAAATTGAATTGTAAACCTAGCAAACTTAGTATATTTGGATAGAGGAGAGATCAGAGAATATTTTGAACATAGGTTTGACTTCTATCAAGACACTACGTGCGAAATTTTGGCGAATGAACGAAGCGTCAATCCAAAACACTGGTTTCACCTAGAAGAAAATCGCCTTCTGTTTCAACGCATTTTAAAAATATAAATTCAATTAAAAACCTATTAAACTTAGTAAACTCAGATAGAAAAAAGATCACAGAATCTTTTCTGTATTTGTTTGACCTCTTTCAATGCACTACGTGCGAAATTTTAGCGAATGAACGAAGCGTCAATCCAAAACACTGGTTTCACCTAGAAGAAAACTGTCTGCTCTTTTAACGGATTTTAAAAATACAAATTCAATTGAAAACCTATTAAACTTAGTATATTTAGATAGGAGAAAGATCAGAGAACATTTTCCGTATTTGTTTGACCTCTGTCAATGCACTACGTGCGAAATTTTAGCGAATGAACGAAGCGTCAATCGAAAACATAGAAGAAATTCGCCAGCTCTTTCAATAAATTTTAAAAGTACAAATTCAATTGAAAACCCGTTAAACTTAGTATATTTAGACAGAAGAAAGACCAGAGAACATTTTCCAATTTGTTTGACCTCTGTCAATGCACTACGTGCAAAATTTTTAGCGAACGAACGAAGCGTCAACCGTAAACCGATGCGCCGTGAGGCGTCGGATGACATTTAAAAGCAGCACAAGGGCTTTCCCCATTACACCAAAGGCGGTTGGTCTTTGAACACCTTCCCCACAGCAGCTGCCACTTCAAATAAAAGGTATTTGTAGTACCAGTATATCGAGCTTTACTAGAATCGATACCCTTACCTGAGTTGTATATCAATTAGAAAACAAGACAGCTTTGGTTGGTATCGATTGTTGTGTTGAGTGGATATAAGTTATTGATCGCTATGTAACGCCTGGAAACGGAAGCAGAACTTATTGACGGAAACTTGATCTTGTTGCAGGAGATGAGTCTGACGGAGAAAATATTGTGCAAAGTGCAGGACCCGCTTGTTACTGCCGGTAACAAGGTCACGGTGGTCGGCGCAGGTCAAGTAGGAATGGCCTGCGTCTTCAGCATCCTAACTCAGGTGAAAAATATAAATAATAATTAGAATAATCCAATAACTGATTCATCAAAAATTAATCGTTAAATACAAGTCAAATAAGGATGATGATAATAGTATTGCAAGTTTTATATAAATGATAATATATTTATAAAATGTATTAATTTTAATAATTTAAAAAATAATATAACGAGTGATTCATAATGGAATGATTAAATTTGTAATCTTTTAATTTGTCCGTTTCATCTTAATTTATTTGGTTGTTTAATGACTTAATTTAATTTAATTTTTATTGTTTTTTTTTTAATATTAAACAAATTTTGCTCTGCAGGGAGTTGCTAGCGAAATTGCTATCGTCGATGTTGTAGCCGACAAACTGCAGGGTGAACTGATGGACCTACAGCACGGACTCACTTTCCTCAACAACGTGAAAATCAACGCAGGGACTGGTAAGATTTACAGCCCTGTCAAATAGCAGAATAAATCTAAATCTTGATTAATTTTCTAGATTATTCCATTTCTGCGGGATCGAAGCTATGCATCGTCACAGCAGGAGCTCGTCAACGTGAGGGAGAATCTCGTTTGAATCTAGTTCAACGCAATACTGATATCTTCAAAGGAATTATTCCGCAACTCGTCAAGTACAGTCCCGATACGATCCTGCTGATAGTTAGCAATCCTGGTAACTTACTGTTAGTTCGAACTAAGCTAGTAAACTCATATTATGCTTTACTGCAGTGGATATCTTGACTTACGTGGCCTGGAAGCTGAGTGGACTTCCTAAAGAACGAGTTATGGGCTCTGGGACTAATCTGGATTCCTCCAGGTTCCGTTTCTTGCTCTCGCAGAAACTGAATGTCGCCCCTGCATCCATGCACGGATGGATTATTGGCGAGCACGGAGATTCTAGCGGTCAGTTTTGACTAAATTTTACCAAAATTAACGTTGCTAAGTTATTAAATGAATTTAAATAGTACCGGTTTGGTCTGGCGTCAACGTTGCTGGCGTTCGTCTGCAAGACATCAATCCAGAAGTGGGAAAGGATAGCGATCCCGAAAACTGGAACTCGATCCACGAACAAGTAGTCAACAGTGCGTACGAAATCATCAAGCTCAAGGGTTACACCTCGTGGGCTATCGGGCTGAGCTGCGCGACGCTGGCTCGAGCGATACTCAAGAACCTGCGTGCCGTGTTCGCGGTCTCGACGTGGGTCCAGGTAACGTTCTAACAGAAATTTTGTATTACTTTGAATATTTAATGGATTTTATACGTTTAGGGATACCACGGTATCGAGCAAGAAGTTTTTCTGTCACTCCCGTGCGTGCTAAGCGAGAACGGGATCAACCAAGTCATCAGCCAAACGCTCACCGAAGACGAAAAACTCCAGTTGCAGAAATCAGCAGCCACACTTCATGAAGTCCAAACGGGCCTAGTATTCTAAATTATCAAAACCAAAATTATTGAACGTTAACTCTCGACTTTCTCGGGAAAGCTTCCCGTCTTCGTTCCCCAAACCTCGATAACTTAACTAACATACGTAACAATTTACTACAATGGCGTAGACAACTAGTAGAAAGAAAGCCTATGGATAAGAAATCAGAAATCTAGCGATTTTAATATAACAGTAATATTTATTTGTAATTACATCGAGGAGAACTCACATTATCGCTGCGGTTTAACTTCCTGACAAGTCTTTCCTTCGAAGAAAGTTTCGCAGAAACTTGTTCAGTATCTCTTTGAATTTTTCCTTGTGATTCCCGAGAAAGTATTAAATCTTGAATCCTAACTGTTTTCGGTGTTTGTTCCATGATAAGCAATTAATTCTCTTTCCAGTAAACATGTTTGTTTGTTTACATGTGTGATCTCCCCCTTACTGTTTTCTACTTTCGTCGCTAGATGGCTCTGTATTAATATTTTTCAGAAAAACAGCATTAAACGAACAACATTAATTGTTTCAAAACTCGAAAAAAAAACAATGTTTTATTCTACATAATTAGCATTCAGTCACTTGTTCAAAAGAAACTAAAAAACCACTCAGGTTCAACGACTCGTCTGAATGGAAATGGAAATGTAAACTCGTCGCGCCGGGCTGATACCGAGCTATCCCTATTCAAAATTTCAAGAAATATTGATTGAGTTAATGGTAAATAGTAAATGTACTTACAAGTAAAATCTAATTTGCCACACAGAAAACCACACGTTGGCATATGGAAGTAATCGGAGCACGCCCCTCCGAATGGAGTCTGGAGTGGAATCTCAAGATCGAACGTTGTTGATTTCATCTTCACTCCGCAGATCGACGGATTATTCCTTTTTTAGAAATGAATTTTAAAATTATTTTTTAATAAAACAGCACTGCTGATACCTGATGAACTCGTACACGCAGTCCATGTTCTCGGGATACTTCTTCGGGTAGAACGGGGTGTTGATGGTTCCCGAAAGTTCTGATATCTTTGTAAAGCAAGTTGCTCCGCTCGTTCCGGGGATTTCCGAAGGCTCGGCATCACCGAAGAAAGTGTTGCACTCGTTGAGCATCTGGTACTTGAAACGAAACCCTCGACCGCTTCCCGACGAGTCCGAATGAAACAGAAAGCGCATCGCTGTAGCGTCCGGCTGGAAGTTGTACTGATCTACACAAAAATTCGATTAAATAAAATTTACCACAACAGAAGTTTGCTTGCAGCGTTTTTTCTCGTCATTGTTGGGAACGCAACAAAGATTTTTGTTTGGTAAATAGTTAAATTTTTGCCTTATCCTAATTCTGCTATAGGAATTATAAAAGTTCTCAATTTTTGGTTTCGTTACGACAGAACGCTAACGTTCTGAGAGAAGCGACTAAAGGTTTGTACAAGAAATGCTGGTATCGTTTCCGCACAGTCGAGCCGATCCTTGCGGAGCGCATGATTCCGCCCCAATCCAGTCTCTTGTGCACACTTCAGTGCTTTCGTTTGTCGCGATGTCCAGATCTTCAACTGCGAAAAACAACTTTTCAGTTAGGAGTTTTCAGATGTGAACGGAAATCCTCGATACCTGTGATTTTGACTCCGCAGAAATCTTCCGAGGCCCGAACGATCTCGTACTCGCAGTCCTGGTCCGCGGGATAGGGATCGGGATAGTTCGGAGACTCGAAGATTCCCTCGTCGCCTTCGAGCCTCAGATAGCAGCGCGTGATTTGATCTTTGCAAAACATCAACAAAATTTAATAAATCTTAATTAAAATAAAATAATCAATGTTAGAGGGAATCAGAAGCTCAAAGAAACAGCTAGCTCGTTACTGATTGGCTAAAGTCTGACCAATCACACGGTGTATGACGTCACATGCCCGTTCAACTCTAGCCAATCATTAAGAAACAACGTTCAAATCAGCCAATCACAAAGAGCTTTACATTCAAATCAGGCAGTAAGGGTCTCCGTGTTTGTATAGAGTTTTACTATGATAGTTAGCTTAAGCCGGGTTCACACTAGGCCTGTTTGGACCAAACCGTTTGGGCAAACGAGTTGTAGAAAACATATAATAAGACTTCAGAGCATACTGGCGGTTTTCCTAACCGTTGTCTGGGACCAAACAATTGTTTTGTTTCTATTACCTTGCGTTTTGCGTTGAATAGAACCAAGAAAATCGTATTTCTGTCGCCCGTTTGACCAAACGGTTTGGCCAAAACAGGCCTAGTGTGAACCCGGCTTTAGTTTATGTAGTTAGCAAGAAGAAATATGATGAAGACACAAACTTCTGTAGTCGATACATCCCCTGCAGTTGCAATGGGAAGGCGATATCCCGCAGAAACCGTAATCGGAACAGCATGGCAGCTCGCCACGTGGGTCGCACTCGGACAAACTATCGTCTGGTAGCGGAAACCCTTCGCCGCAACGGCCGTCTGCACGCCACCGAACTAAAACAAAAACAATTTAATTATTTAATTACATATTTTAATTATCGTAGTTTTAATACATATAACGAAAGTAACTGAATCTCGTAAGAGTAATAATATCTGTTTTTTTAGTATGGGATAAGGTTCACGGTTCAAGCTCAGTTTTCGGTTCAGTTTTCGGTTCATTGTGATCATTTATAGGGACAAGGCATGTACGGTTCGGTTCGATTCAAGGTTCGACTGACCTTGGGGCTGGTTCGGTTCACGGTTCAGGTTCGCGAACTGATGAGCCGGTTCAAGTGAACGGTTCAGATCCTTCTTATTTCTGTTAGTGTGAAATTCAGTTTGGAGTTTTTCTCACGGTTCTTGATATCCGGAAAATTTTTTGAAAAATCTCAACGTAACCATGACAACCTTGAAATTCTTTCTCTGTTTCTTAATGGAGAGTTCTGGAGTTTATTGTTTCAGATAATTCAAGAAGGTCTGTTGTGCAAAATTACTCAAGTAAAGCAGGAATAGAGACTATTGTTTCACTGTTTCACGCGGAAGTCCTGGAATGCAATGGAAGTTCTCCAGGAACGTAGTAGAAACATCATCCAGGTAGAAGCTTTGATGTTCCAGCAATCCTTCCAAGATCCTCAAGTTCTGGAGAACTCTAGAATCCTCAATGTTCTGGAGAATCCTGGAACAGCGTCCAGTGGAACTACTTCATGTTCCAGCAACTCTAAAAATCCTAGAATACTGGAGCTCTGAACTTCTCAAAGTTATGGGATTACTAGAACACTATCTAGTTACTACGATCCTGGATTCGCTTCCGTTCTATAATCCTGGAACACCATCCGTTAGAACCGCTTCATATCCTAGCAATCCTAGAATCGCAGAATCCTGGAACTCTATGAATCTTCAAAGTTCTGGAACTACTAGAACACTACCTACTTACTACGATCCTGGATTCCCTAAGTTTCAGAATCCTGGAACATCATCCGTTAAAACCGCTACATATTCCAGCAACTCTAAAATCCTAGAATCCTGGAACTCTGTAAATCTTTAAAGTTCTAGAACTACTGGAACACTACCTACTTCCCACGATTCTGGATTCCTTAATTCCCAGAATCCTGGATTCGTTAAGTTCCAGAACCCTGGAACACCATCCAATAGAACCACTTCATATCCCAGCAATCCTAGAATCACAGAATCCTGGAACTCTATGAATCTTCAAAGTTCTGGAACTACTAGAACAATACCTACTTACTACGATCCTGTATTCCCTAAGTTCCAGAATCCTGAAACACCATCATCCAGTAGATTCACTTCATGTTCCAGCAATCCTGGGGTCTTGGATTCCTGGAACTCTGAACTCCTCAAAGTCTGGGACTAATAGAACACTACCTACTTACTATATCCTGGATTCCCTAAGTTCCAGAACACTGGAATATCATCCAATAGAACCACTTCATATTCCAGCAGTCCTAGAATCCCAGTGTCTTGGATTCTTTGAACATCATCTAGTACAACCACTCCAGGAATTCTAGAATCTTCAAAGTTCTGGAGAATCTTGGAACTCCTGAAACTATGGAAACCTTTAAAGTTCTGGAAAATCCTGGAACACTATCCAGTAGAACCTATTTCAAGTTCTAGCAATCCTAAAATCCTAAAATTCTAGAATCCTGGAACTCTATGAATCTACAAAGTTCTACAACTACATAGGATCATCACCATTCAAGTGAAAGTCTTCGACCATTTTTTTTCAGTTCCAGCAGCTAATTTTGAGAACTGTCATTGAGCATAATCATTCAAGATGGCGTCGTTTGTCTAACTTCGGAAGAAAGCTTGAAAAAAACTCCATACAAGACGTCGCAAAAGAGAAATCTGGTGTTCTTAAATGAGAGATTTCCCATTAAGGTGGACGCGTGTGTATGTTCACTCTGCTGTATTCATTAATAAAGAACCTCTTGGCTACTGTTTTCACCTTTTACAACCAAACTCTTTTAAAAGTGAATGAAAATTTAATATGAAATCAAGGGGTCCGAAACTTCCAATAATCTTCGTACGCCTGGGTCTTGTTATCACTGTTATCAGCCTGTTACCGCTATGCTATCTCCATGTTATCATATGTTATCAAATAATCTTCACACACTTGTCCTCGGAGTTTCAGACCCCATGTATGAAATACGCGTATTTTTATCAAATGTAAAATAAAAATAATGTATGAATGAAAAAATATTATATTATATTAATAATTAAATTGACACAATATAGAGAATTATGTAATCAGTTCAATACGTACAACATTTTTGGTTGTTAAAAAAATAAGATAAATTATTGTAAAATATGTACAAAATACACGGAATTTAGTAAAATGCAATTATTGTCCACTACTAAAGTTAATCAATAGTAAAGCTTATATTTGGTTATTGTTATTACTATTATTATTATTATTATTATTACGTGAAATATTATATAATCTCCGTTCATCGAAAAAAAAACTGCCAGGAAGTTTTTCTAATGATTTCATTACACGCAAAAAGTTGTTGAACTACTAAAAACTACTCGAGGGTATCACAACTTTCCTCGTAATTAACCGCGAACTCTATCAAAGAGGACGGAAGGGTCCGTAACCGACGTTATCAACGTGTTATCATACGTTATCAATATGTTATCTGCTGGTTATCATGCGTGGTCACGTGTTACTATACGGTATCATACGTTACTGTCATGTTATCCACCTGTTACCGCGGTATCATACGTTACCATACGTTTCCATCATGTTCTCTATCTGTTATTGTGTGTAATCATTATCCGCTAAATGATACATAAGTGATGTAGTATGATACCATGCGGTATCATACGTTGTCTACTTGTTATCCTGTGCTGTCGACCAAGTTCCGCGACTTTTCTATAGAGTCTGATTTCCTAGTTGTTAGCCCTTGTCTGTTAACAAGACGATAACAAGGTGTTGACACTTTGATAACATAGTGATAACATACGTTGGCGACTGTAGACAGTCAGATTTTAACTTTCACCCGAAACCTTTGGCTTCTTCTTGATCGGAATGTGAATTGAAATTGCCGGTCTTTGAAGATTCTGTCCACGTTTTTCTACTGTCGTCTTTTAACTTTGTCAAGAGCTCTGACCTTAAAAACAAGAGATTCTTCAACAAGATTCGCCTGATTACAACTCGGACAAGATTCCGTTCATATAATCACACAGAATACCATTCAGTTTGAGGAAGATAAAACTTGATTACAGATCAGACAGAACGCTGTAGAACGATCAAGACTGGTTTAGAAAGCTCTTGGAACGGCTCAAGATGCTTAAGAACGATATCTAGAATGATTAAGAAGGCCTGGGAAGGTTTAAGAACGGTTCAAGACAGTTCACCGCGCTTAAGACTGGTACTTTAACGGTCCAAAATGTATAACAAAAGGTCGTAGGATGGTTAAGAAGGGTTAGCAAGGTTTAGGAACGGTTCAAAACGGTTCAGCACGTTTCAGAATGGTATCTAGAACGGTTCACAGCATTTAAGAACGGTTCAAAGGATGATTAAAAAGGCTTAGGAATCTTTGAGAAAGGTTCAGAATGGTCGATACAGGTTCAAGTCGGTTCAGCACACTTAAAACGGTATCTAGAACTGTTCAGAATATGTAAGAAAGGTTCTTAGAACGATTCAGATGGTCTAGCGAGGTTTAATAACGGTTCAGGATGGTCAAGAACGGTTCGAGACGGTTCTGCACGCTTAAGTTCGGTATCTAGAACGATTCAGAACATGTAAGAAGGGTTCGCCGAGCGATCAAGAAGGCTTAGGAAGGTTTGAAATGTTTCAGAATGGTCATAGAGCGGTTCGAGACGGTTCAGCACTCTTAAGTACAATATCTACACCGGTTCAGAACATGCAAGACCGGTTCATATAGAACGAATAAGATGACCAAGTAAGGTTTAAGAACGGTTCAGAACGTTTAGAACGCTATATAGAACGCCTCACTATTTTCAAGAACGGTTCAAGACGGTTCAGCAAGTTTAAGAACGCTATCTAGGACGGTTCAGAACGGTTCACCTTTCCCTCACGGTTCGGTTTAAACCACTTCGAGCCACTCTTAACACCAAACTACACAAACCATCCATCTTATCATTTCACTTGATTTTATCACATATTTATCTATATATATAAGTTTCCTATTATATTAAAATGTAATTATTGTAGCTATGGGCAACATATTCAATAATAAAATACAAATTATTTAATTGTAATAGTAAAAGAAAAACGGACAATAGAAAGATTGTTATCAGTTCTGGTAGAAAGTGATCGTGGGAAACAAGGACACTAACTTGTAATACAAAAAACGACTTGCAAAGTAAAATACTATCACAAGTAGTCCAAACTACTCTAAGCTTTGACAAGGTCTTAGCTAACAGAAAATAGTCACATCAAGTAGTGACTATAGTTGATAACCCTGGATAACAATGCAAAACGACTATCCACAAGTGTTAGGGCCTTTCTCAGAAATTAGTAGTTTACAGCTAAGTTTTAAGTAGTTTGACTAGAAAAGTAGTAAAACTAGTTCACCTGAAGGTAGTTGCGGCTGCTTGGGTTGTGTTTGAGCTTCAGCAGAGTAGCAGGTAGCAATAGTGGAGCAGCAAACGAAAGTGAAAAAGGCCCAGGTTGGGTAGTTTGCCCGCCATCTTGGGTCCATTTCTTCTGTGTGGTCGATTCCACCGGTCAGGGGCCGTTGAAGCGAGCGTGGGTGGATTCAGGCGGTGCAGAAAAGAAACCTGGCTGGTGGCGAATCTTCAAATGTCAAGTTAGATAACCCAGACGCTAGTTTATATGATGTTGTGCACTTGACATTTGAAATATACTACCGACGTCGACAGCGTAAACGGGTTCTTGACGGTCACTCGCCCAAGGGCCCGCCTTTCCGTTGCCCGCCAACTTTTCCCGCCGCTCGACTGCAGCGCCATCTACCGGTCATTTTCGGAACTACGTACTAAATTATTCGAAATAAAATTAGATGATTATTTCATTAAAGCATGTACTATTAGTATTTAAAGCCTATATTATGTTTATATTATATTTGTAATACATAATGTTGTTTATTTTTATCCTGTTTATTTATTTTACGTGATTTACTATCACCTGATTTCTGTTAGCAGAATGATTCAACGGTTTTCTTCAATAATCGCCTCACGATTCGGCTATAAATTTTTTTTAAAATCGTAAATTGTGGCAATCTCTCTTTGGGAAATGTATTTTTAAAAAATTAGTCGCTTGTTTAGATGGACATGCGATTAAGTAGAAAAAAAACTTGACCGGGAGCTGCCTGTGTTGAAATTCAAATGGGATAATCCTGAAACCAGACGGGTTGACCAATATGTGGAGAAATGGGTCAGTCATAAATTTTCAGCTTCTTTTTTTTGTCAACTTTTATATTTATTTAAATATTTCAGAACTTGATTCAGCGTGTTCGTTTTTATGTTCACATGTTTTCTTATTCCCAGAACTTCTATTTGAAAAAAAAAATTTACATGCATAAAATGAAACAAACATCCAAGGAATCCACAGCGGTGTGCTTTTAAATCACATTACTTACTTTCGAAAACCAAATACCGTTTTCAACCAAAATGTCTAACAAAAACCTGATTAATATTCATTGAAAAACCTGAATTTTAATGTTTCAAGAATTAATATTTATTTAATGTTGAATTAAGTACTCGAATTATAATGTTTGTCAAATACGTGAACGTAGTTTACAAAACTACCGCTAGATGGCTGGTCAAATATTTAAATCGAGCTGAGCCATATGGTTACGGCTTTTTGTATTTAGTTCTCGCTTTTACCGCTAGGTGGCGTCGGGTTAGAATGCTGCGCCCCAGCGCCTGCGCGTTACTCAGCGTTCACTGGATTCTTTGTGCCATTCTTGAAATACCTTGGTCGGTAAGAGTGGGATAGCAGCGTTTTCTGTCTTTTGGGCTTTTCGCCTACTAAAACCCGCAAATCTGCTCAACTAATAACGGATACTGGAGCCCGAGACATGTAAGTCTTGATTTTCGTTGATTATTTGTGGCTTAAACAGGGTTTTCGGCGAAGGAAAAGCTGGCGAAGTGAAATAGTTCCGCGTTTGTTGTTCGGCATTGTTGACGTGCCTTTGCCTCGAGTTTCAGTTTGCGCGTATTTTTAACCGAAAAGTTTAGATTTCTCTCGTAAATGAATTAATTTTGCGTTCAACTAAACATAATCAACTTCAAGTTAACTGTAAGTCAATAAAATTCAAGTCTTTGTGCCAATGTATTATCGTATCTAATTATTCATATTAGTCAAAGGCATTGGTGTAATTTAATAGGTTTCTGAGAAATAATTAATATTTTCTGGAAATAGTAATCAGCTTATTTGTATTATATAGTAATCTTTATGGATTATCTCACGTTATATCTGATTTTTGAAAGCCGCCGTGTGATTGGCTGCGCTCGCATGGAAGCCTCACTCTGATTGGCCGAGCCGCTCTCCCATAGATTTTCAAATCTGTTTTTCTAAAAAAAATTCCAAAAATTTTTATTGGTTATTTCAAAAATTCAAAATTTAAAAACTGAATTTACGATTTGTCGAAGCTTTCTCGATCCCTTTTATAAGGTGACGTGTGATTGGCTGGTTATGTATGAGAGCTTCTGTGTGATTGGTTCTTCTTGCAGAGTTCTATTTTTACAAGGGAGTGTCTCATACCGGAAGTTCCAAAGCTCGTAGAACATTTCTGGGGAAGAAGCGGGGCGTTCGAAAAACGGCTGCGCGCGAAATTTGAAAAACGGTGGTAAAAATATTTCGAAATTCTCCTTTTAATTTCTCGGAAAATCTGCGGCGGAACAGAAAACAAAGAAGGACAGGTTTATAGCCGCAGGCCGCGCGGGGACGTCAGGTTAGCCGGCGCCAACTTCTCTTCAGACCCGGGAGAAAAAAAAAGAGGGTCAGTCACTCACCAGATTCATAAAGCTCGGAATCATTCTCAAGATTCTTGACATCAACCTGTTAACCCCTTAGATAACAGGTGAACAATATACTTGAGATTCGTATTTTTTTTTTCCTGCTGATATTACTTAGATGATATGCGATAACAGGTTGATAACAGTCTACGGGTAGGGGGGTTGAGATGATGATTGAGGGCTACGGACCCCTTGGCTAGAGTTTGTAGGTGGGAACTCACCTTTGGCCAGTGGCAGAAAAGTCGACCTGGACAGCGACCGTTGAAATAGCCGGCGGCTATCCTATCACTCGCCTCTCTTTTGCATCTACACTCCCTCCCTTTACCTTCCCCTTCGTCTCCTCCTCGCCTCTTCCTTTCTTTTATCATTTCTCTTGTCTCGTCTGTTTCGCAGCTCTCCTCGCCTCTCTTCCCGTCTTTTATCAGTTCTCTTCTCTCGTCTGTTTCGCAGCTCTCCTCGCCTCTCTTCCCTTCTTTCTTCATTTCTCTTCTTTCGTCTCCTTCTCTACTGTCTTTCCTCATTCCATCTCCTGTCCTTGTTCATCTCCTCCTCGTCTCTTCCTTTCTTTTATCATTTCTCTTCTTTCTCTCTGTCTTTATTGTCTTTCCTCATTTCCGTATCCCTTCCACTTTCATCTCCTCCTCGCCTCTTCCCTCCTTTTATCATTTCTCTTCTATCGTCTTTTTTTTTCCTGCTTTTCCTCATTTCCGTCTCCCTCCCACTTTCATCGCCTCCTCGCCTCTTCCTTTCTTTTATCATTTCTCTTCTTTCGTCTCTTTCTTTACAGTCTCTTCCCTTTCGCAGATCCCCTCCCCTTTTTCCCCTCACCTCTTCCCTCCTTTTATCATTTCTCTCCTTTCGTCTCTTTCTTTACTGTCTCCTCTCTTTTGACGTACTCTTCGTAGTCTCTCCTTGTGTCCTTTGTTTTATCAGACCTTCTCTCTCTCCGTTATTTTCTCTTTTTATCTCTTCCTCGCTTCTTCCCCTCCTTCGTCATCTGTCTTTTCTTCCTTTATCCCTCTTTCCCTTTTCCCTTCTCTTTTCTTCTGCCTTCCACCCCCTTTCATCACTTTTGTTTTGTCCTTCTCTTTCGTCCCAGATTTTTATTCAATCAAACAATTCTTAATCGAATTATTAACCAATTAACGTTATTCACTTTTCTTTTTGCAGATTCAGTGCTGGACGTTTTTCTTCTACTCTTCCGTTTTGAGATCTTCCACCGACTGGAACCACATTTTGACTTAATTAATATTAATTAATAACATCTTCATCAACCGCACGGGAAAAATGGCCAGCGAAGTGCCAATGTCGCCGGACACCTATTCAACTGACGTAATTTTTTTTTTCAATATTATTTCATTATCATTTATTAACATTATTTTTCTAAATTTTCTAATTTTTCTCCGGGGTTGGATTGGATTTTCGCTTGGCCAAAAACAGGACGAGAAGGATTCCGGGTCTGCGGATGCGGAGGGAGTGTGGAGTCCGGACATCGAGCAGAGCTTCCAAGAGGCCCTGGCCATCTACCCGCCCTGTGGACGCAGGAAAATTATACTTTCAGATGAAGGAAAGATGTATGGTACGAACACACACACATATACCTGCTCCTTAACCCATCCGAATTATTATAATAATAATAATTATTATTACGATATAGGAAAAATAACTAATTGATATTAAATAATGTATAAAATATAGTAATTTCTATAGATAGAAGCAATTACTGTAACAAATTATAATAATAAGTAAAGTTTATATTTTACACTGTTAATAAGTCAAGACATTTAATTATAATTATTTGATTATAATGTAATATTTAATATAGAATTATCTGTTGGCCTGAATTAAGAGTCAGATCACGTTCTCTGGCTGACGTCCCCTTGGAAAATATTTCAAAAATTCGGTTAAAACTTAATTTGCATACAATGAAAACTTGCACGCCCCGAGGTTTTTATTTATTTTCCATTAACTTTTAGTACATTTTAATTCAGGACAAATGTTATCAGTTACTAGTAATACAGTAGACAGTGTAAGTAAGTGGGGACAGGGTCTCGTAATAATAATAATAATAATAATAATAATAGTAATTATTATTATTTTTATTATTATTATATATTAATATAAACGTTAGAGAGAAATGCAGAAACTAGTCAGACCGGTTTTGCTGGGAAATTTTCTTTTGATTTTATATTAATTATTTTCGAAAGCGGATTTCCGTTTTGTGTCATATTTTTTAAAGAATTTTTACTGTATTCAAATAAAATAATTTTTAAATATTTATCATAAAAATAATTCAATAAGTTCTTATAAATTTAATTAGAAAATTGATGAAATTTATTGTCGTAATTTCAGATTGACTGCTTTAATTTATCAAACTATTTATCTCAGTTTAATTGTACTAATGGCCTTAATTTTTTAATTACCTTTTAATATAAAGTAATGTTAAAAATCTATTTATTTCAGTCGGTTAAATTAGTGAAAATATATTATTGATATTACGATGTTTTAATAAGGCCAGAAGTTTTTCATTAGGAAAAGGAAACAACGTGAAGAATTTTTGATTGGAAAAAAATGGCGGCCATTGGGAAAGAGAGGAAACAGATTCCATCGAAGGGGGTCGAAACTACGGGAATTTGGTGAAGAAACGGGAGATAATGTTGATAACTCGAAGATAACAGTGGTTAATGTTATACAAATCTGTTGGATCCGCGGACAGTATAGAAGTCGCCCGCATGTACGGTGTCTAGTGTCCACGTATTCGGCAGATTAATGCTGTTACTTTATCACTACTACTATAACCGCTACGATTACTATAGTGCGATTTCTACTAGTGGTACTACTACTGCTGCTACTGCTACCACTACTGCTACTAATACAACAACAACTACTACTACTGTTGCAGGTCGGAACGAGCTGATCGCGCGCTACATCAAACTGCGGACGGGCAAGACGCGCACCCGCAAGCAAGTCAGCTCCCACATCCAGGTGCTGGCCAGACGCAAACTACGCGAAATCCAAACCAAATTCAAAGTAAATATTATTCCATTACTATTAACCTACTTAGCACATAATAGTAATAATAGTGCTAACGATAGAAGTAGTAGTAGTAGTCATAATAGTAATAGCAAAAGTAGTAGTAGTAGTAGTAATATACTAATTATACAATAGAGTAATGATAGCACTACTACTATCACTACTATTAATAAAACCATCACTACTACAACTCATATTATCCCTACCACTACTACTACTGATTCTGCTGCTACTACCACTGCTACTCCTCCTCCTCCTACTATTCTTACTACTACCACTACTACTTCTCTTACTACTAGCACTACTACTACTACTATATACCTACTTCTACTACCCCTCCTACTCGTACTACTACCACTACTACGTCACTTACTACTCGTACTACTACTACCACTATACTCTTACTTCTTCTACTTCTTCTACTACTCGTACTACTCATACTATTTCTGCGACTACTACTAACATCAATCATAACAGTTGATTGTTTTAGGATATTTTGTTTTCCACTTGGGTTGATAACACTGATAACATGGCCCCTTTTTCTGCATCTGTTCCTAACGGTACACATACTTCTTCTTCAGACTGATACCCATACATTGAAACTCGATACCCCCTTCATTTGGGTACGGGTGTTGACCATCCCGTCTGTCTCGTGTTACCCTTTGTTATCATGTGTTATCAGTCTGTCGAGAATGTTAGAGTACTCCACAGTACTAGTTAGTGTTATTCGTATAATTGCTATTGAAATAAATACGATAGTCGGGATAGTAAAGTGAATAATAATACTTTAATCAATTAATTAATTAATCGTTATTTTTTGTAATTTCCAGAATGCTTCCAAAGATGAAATCCTTCGCCTCTGCGGCAACTTGGCTCCCGTAAGTTCTTCGTATAATATATTCAAATCTATATATTATATATATATTAATTATAATATTCAACAAATCTAATTTGATTAAAATACAACATAACAAATAATTACACTCATAACATAGTAATGCTTGATCATTCAACTATTAAATTATATGTATTGATGAACAACTATAACTCAATGTAATTCATTTTAAATTGTATGTAACAAATATTATAATATATTTTTGTCAGGATCTGCCGTCCAAGGAGAGAGCCCTGCAGACCATGTCGAACATGTCGAGTGCGCAGATCGTCTCTGCAACAGCCCTGCACAACAAACCTTCCCTCGGAGGACTCGGTCTACCCGCTCCCGTCTCTTACCCTCCACCAGTAAAATCACTACTACAAAAATCCCTAATATTTTATTATATTTATAAAATAGCACTACAGGGGCGCTGGTGGCGCAACGGTTAAGACCTTAGGTCGAGACCATCGGCTTTACCTCTGGGTCTGTGGGTTCGATCCCACTCGACTTCAAGTGAGGCCTTTCCCAGACCAGCGACCCTTAGCAGTTGAATCTGCAATCCTTCCCTCTGGGGTCATGGGCTAACGCCTGCATACCCGTCAATGAGATTAAAAAAAGCACTACGTTTACACTGGCAAACTATTCTGGGATAACTTTGGAAATAGTTTATCTTTCCATTGTGCGGTTTATCCTCGATTAGATATTCATACCGGAATAAGTCCTCTAGTGTGAACGTGGTGTAAATATCCATTTCGTGTGTACGACTAGAATTTGTATATTAATTATTTATAAACTACTGCAATTTATTATTATAGTTGATTATTATTATTGTAATTTATTACTATTATTAATCAATTTATTTGTTTTTTCCCGCAGTTCTGGCAACCCGGTCTCCAACCAGGAACTTCTCAAGAGTAAGTAACTTAAATTTTTTCCAGTTTTCTTAAGTAAAGTGCAATATATTACATGAATAATTGTATTAATTTTTATATTTAATTATATTATAATTCAGTAGTTTTTATCACACTTTTCTGTTTAATTTTTTAAAAAAAGTGTGAAGCCGTTCTCCCAGCCTCCCTACGCCATGGTGGGCAGTCCCACAGCAGCTAAACCCGCCCCCGCCTCGGCAGCCGCTCCGCCCAGCGCCGCCGAGATGGGACTCCTGGCGGCGTCCTCGGCGTCGGCGTCGTCATCGGTTCTATCAGGACTGTCCGCCCTGTCCACCCGGTGCCTCCCCCACCGTCGCTGGAGGGAAGGGCCATCGCCTCGCACAAACTCCGTCTGGTGGAGTTCTCCGCCTTCCTGGAACAGCAAAATGATTCGGACAATAACGTAAATAATTAATATATTTTTTATATAATGTTTGTATATTTTTATTTTTCAGTAATGTATACATATGATATCTTTTGTTTATAAATATATATTGTGATTAATTGTTAATTATTAAAACTATTATTCTTAATTATGTAAAAACTACGTTCGTAAATTGGATTTAAAACTGTAAATTACATTATACACATATTAGTTAATTAATTGATATTTGGGTTAATTTTAATTAATTTTCTCTGCTTTTTTTTGCAGTATAATAGACATTTGTTCGTCCAGATTGGAGGTCCTTCATATTCTGATCCACTTTTGGAGGTATTATTATTATCATTATTATTATTATTATTACTATTATCACTACTACTAGTACTACTTCCACTACTACTGTACTACTAGTACTACTACCACTACTATGCCTCCTAGTACTAACTTCAATTACTTTTTCTTTTACTACTGCTAGCACAAGTATAACTCCTCGCACTACTACTTGCTAAAGCTAGCACTACTGCTACTACCACCACTACTACTATTAGTACTAACATTACTACTTCTTCTACTACTACGTCTAATCCTCCTCCTCCTCCTACTACTACCACCACTACTTATACTTCTCCTTCTACTACTACTGCTGCTGCTACTACTACTCCTACCACTGCTTCGTTTACTCCTACTGACTAGTTTTAATGATTATTTTTCGGGTCTTTGTTTAGGCAGTGGATATCCGGCAGATCTACGACAAGTTCCCCGAGAAGAAGGGCGGGCTGAAGGAGCTCTTCGACAAGGGACCCGAGAACGCTTTCTTCCTCGTCAAGTTCTGGGCCGATCTCAATACCAACCTAAATGAAGACTCCAGTGCTTTCTACGCCGTCACCTCACAGTATACTACTACTTCTTTTACTACTACTACTACTTTTACTACTGTTCTTTTAGTGCTATGACTTATATTACTAGTACAAGTACTACTACTTCTACTACTACTACGTCTACTACTACCTCTACTACTTTTGCTGCTACTAGTACTACTGCTTCTTCTTCTTCTACCACTACTACTACTGTTACTTTTACTACTGCTACTACTACCATTCTACCACTTTTGCTACTACTTCTACTACTGCTACTCCTACTTCTTCCATTACTAATACTACTGCTGCTACTACAACTACTATTACTTCTACTATTACTGCTTTTTTTACTTTTACTACTACTACTTTTACTACCACTACTACTCAAGTAATTGTGATTAACTTGTAAATTTTGCCTAGGTTTGAGAGTACGGAGAACATGACAATCACGTGCTCGACCAAGGTGTGCTCGTTCGGCAAGCAGGTTGTGGAGAAGGTGGAGACGGAGTACGCCCGCTTCGAGAACGGCCGCTTCGTGTACCGCATCCACCGCTCGCCCATGTGCGAGTACATGATCAACTTCATCAACAAACTCAAACACCTACCCGAAAAGTACATGATGAACAGCGTACTCGAAAACTTCACCATACTTCAGGTCTGCCGTCATTTTCTATTTTAAGTACATTGGTTAACACTCAGTCTGCTGAATGTGTGGACGGCATAGGATTTGAGCATATGTCCTTCGTAGAATGTCCACCCTTATAGCAGTTTTGATATAATCATTATTGTTACTATTATTTGGTTTCTCTACATTTTCAGTGATTCTATCGAATGTGTGGACAGCATTGATTTGACAATATAACTTTCATACTGTCCACACTTGCGAAAGATATGAAATATATTGTAAATAATTACAGGTCTTCTGTAAAAATTTTAATGAAAATGAATCTGTCGTATAGGAGGACAGCATTTTGTTGACTAAATGTTTTTCATAGTGTCCACTTTTACGACAGATTCTGAAACCTATTGTAAATTATTACTTTTTATTTGTAAAATTATCACAAACATGCATCTGTCGTATAGGTGGACAGCATTGAGTTGACTAGACACGATTCAAAGAGTGTCCACACATACGACAGATGAAATTATTGTTATTTTATTGCAGTTTTTCTTTCAAGATAGTTGTAAAATGAATCTGTCGTATAGTTGGACAGTTATATCATCTCGTTATACTAATATTCTTATTGTTCGGTTTTTCGTTGTAGGTTGTAACGAATCGGGAGACCCAGGAGACCCTGCTGTGCATCGCCTTTGTGTTTGAAGTTTCCACCTCGGAGCACGGAGCCCAGCATCACATCTACCGATTAGTCAAGGAATAAAAGCCAACTTCCCACTCACTCCCATACACTCCCATAGCTTCCCGCAGACTCCCACAGACCTCTAACAGACTCCCAAGGACCCCCAAGCTATTCGCACCACTCCCACAGGCTCCCCACACCTTCCCAACACTACCAGTCAACTCTCATAGTTCCCCACAGACCTCTAATAGACTCCGAAGAACCCCTCACACTCTCTCATAGCTTCCCACAGACTTCCACCCTCTCCCATAGGCTTCCAACTGAATCCTAGGGACCCCCAACACCTGCCACAGGCTCCCTACGCTTTCCCAATACTTCCCACAGACTTCTAACTGACTCCCACGGACCCCAACAGGCTACCCACTTACTCTCGTGCACTCACACAGACCTCTAATAGACCCCCAAGGACCCTCAAGCTGATTCCACACACTCCCACGCTCCCCCACTGCTCCCCACGTTTACCCACAGACTTCCCCACGTAAACAAAATAGGCAACTCGAATTCGGTTGACGTGTGATACCCGCGCAATTTTGGTCTCATTTGAAAAATTGTTTTTTTTTTAATTCGTTTTTTTTTCATTTTTTTTTTTAAAGATTTCAAAGGCAGCTTCCACGATTGGTCACTTCCCTCTATTTTCCCACGCTTCTGATAGGTCCATTTCAGTTTCATTCATTTAACTATAATATTATTTTTTAGTTTTCTTAAAGAAATTTCTGTCTTTTAGCTGCGCCAGGCTTGAGATCTCAAACTGATATGGCCCAAGCTTTTTTTTCAAATTCTGGAAATAGTTTAATTATAATTAACTCTAATTAACAAACACAATCAACAATGGTGTCTCTTATACCGTGCCAATGGAGATTTTTTTCAGTTTTTTTTAAAGATTAATAAGAAATCTTATAGAAATTCGCCATATCGGTACTGCCATATCAATATTACTCTTCTACAGGAACAAGTTTACTTTGATGAATTGAACTAAAACTGAATGGAATTAAAAGTTTTACGTCATTGTGGTGCCTTGAGGCGCGGTAAAATTTCTTTTCAACATTTTTTTTAAATATCAGAACTTTGTTTTAATTTGATAATTAATTTGATTTTTTTAATTATTCCCTTGGTACTTAAATGTTGTGTGGAAATTCTATGCAAAATATCTTCAACCCCCCCAATTATTTTTTTTTCTGGATAATTATCATCGTGTATTTTTTCACGGAAACAATTGAAGCTTTTAAAAGAAAAAAACTTGCAGTGTTATTTTTGTACTGGAGAATTTACTTAATTTCGATGTGTAATTTTTGGTGTTTTTAATTTTTGATGAATTTTGTTTTTTTCCCTTTGTATCTGATTCATTGGATTTTGTGTGCGTGTATCCGTTGCTGTGCGTATTGTGGCTGTTTCCTTTCACCCCGATGCTTTTGTGTAAGTGGAGAAAATGTATACACCCTGGATTCTTTTAAAATCTTGAATAATAATATGATATAAATTTCAGTTATTATTTTAATTAGTTCAATATCAGACGAATATCTGATGCATTTAATATGCACGTAGTTCATATTTTGACCGCTAGATGGCCTCATAGAAAGGAAAACAAAAATAGGCCACACGTTGATAACAGTTATTGTTGTTTACTGCGTACTGTAACTTTTATCAAATACAAAATCCTGCGTCAATTGAAAAATTCATTTCAGGGCTTATTTAAATTTTGCTCGAAAAATCTATTTTCTACTTTTTTTTCCACATTTTGTTAGAACGAAAAGCAAAATGTCGAGAGCTAGCGAGAAGGTTTTGAGTCTCAGCTTCAACCAGGACCAAAGTAATGAAATATTACAAATTAATTTGTTAAAAAACAGGGGAAAACTTTGTTTAATTTTTATTTTTGATTTTTATTTCCTAAGGTTGTTTTACATGCTGTACCGACGCTGGTTTGCGAATATATAATGTCGAGCCATTAGCAGAAAAGGCTCATTATGGTAAAACATTATTTTCTTTCTTATGTAATTTTCTTGTTTTAATATATTAAATAAAGAAAATTTTGTATTTATTAAGGAAGGTATATTCCTTTTATTTTACTTTTTTATAATTCAGATTTTCTGTCTGTTATTTTTTATCAATTTTTCGTTTTTTGTCTTTCATCGTTTTTGCAGATGTGACGGATATGGGAACCATGACGGTTTGCGAAATGCTTCACCGCACGAACATTTTAGCGATGGTCGGCGGAGGTCCTCGTCCAAAATTTGCGGACAACACGATTTTAATATATGATGACGTGCAGAAGAAATTCGTCTTGGAATTCACGTTTGTCACACCCGTACTGGCGGTGCGAGTAAAGCGAGACAGGCATGTATCCAAATTCATTAAAAAAAAATAATTGAATATTGTATAATTATTATAATTTGAATTATATGTTTTTAAAGACTGGTTGCCGTTCTTCGGAGACAGATCCACGTTTTCTCATTTCCAAACAACCCGCACAAACTCTTCACCCTGGAAACGAGGGACAACCCGCAGGGACTTTGCCAGCTGAACTCGCTATCCTCTGAGAGGCAGCTTCTCGTTTCCGTAGGACATAAACTTGGCAGTGTACAATTAATGGTAAATAACAGTTTTGAAGAGTAGAATCTATAGTAGTAGTAGTAGTAGTAGTGGTAACAGTAGTACTTGTAGCAGTTGTAGTGGTGGTACTAACAATAGTATCAGTGGTAATAGTAATAGTAATAATTATATTGTAGTAGTAGTAGTAGTAGCAGTAGTAGTAGCAGTAGCAGAAGAAATAGAAGTAAATTAATATTAGTTATAATATTAATTAATAGCAATAAATTAAAAGTAATAAAACTACCACAACAAATTCACAATAATGACCAACAATGATTTACTATTAATATGATAATAATATAATGATGGCTTTATTAATAGTAATTAAGTTACACTAAACAGTATTTAAACCGACTCATTGAATAATTATTTCAGTTAGATAATTATAATACATAAATATATCGAAATAATTATAATGATTAAATAATTTTTATTTTATTCTTCTGTAAAAGGACTTGTCCATAACTGAAATGGGAATGTCCAGCACTCCGCAGACCATCAGCGCTCACCAGGGAGAAATCGCTTGCTTGGCCATCAACCCGCAAGGATCGCTAATCGCCACGGCTTCGGAGAAGGGAACGCTGATCCGAGTGTGGGACTCGGTGAAACGCACCCTACTAGTCGAGCTCAGACGAGGCTCTGATCCCGCGACTTTATACTGGTATAAACTTGCACTAGGTTCTCACTACCGTACTATTCTGGAATAACTTTGGGTATAGCTGTTTGTTCCTGTTAGTTGATTTATACTAGAATAAGTGCAACAGTGTGAAAAATTACCATAATTTTATACGTTTCATAAATAGTCAAGCTCAGACGAGGCTCCAATCCCGCGACTTTGTACTGGCATAAACTTACATTATGTTCTCGCTACCGTACTATTCTGGAATAACTTTTAGCATAGCTGTTTATTCCTGATAGTTGATTTATGCTGGAATAAGTGCAACAGCGTGAGAAATTACTATAATTTTATAGGTTTCATAAATATTTATTAATTTTTCTTTTATTTCAGTATAAATTTCAGTCAGGATTCCGAGTTCCTCTGCTGTTCCAGCGACAAGGGGACGATTCACATTTTCGCCTTAAAGGACACGCAGCTGAATCGTCGTTCAACGTAAATTAAAATTTTCTATTGAACGTAAATCTCTTAATATATTTCTCTTACTCTGTTGCATTAAAAGTATTTAAAAGAAAAAATGAAAAGTGTGAAAATTTAAGAACTATATGAATATATAAAATGTAAAATTAAAATTATAATTCATTTAACTATTATTATTTTTTTTCCCGGTTAGATTGAATAAAATCGGGTTTCTGGGAAATTACGTCGAATCACAGTGGGCTCTCGCAAATTTCACTGCACCGCCCGAATGTGCCTGCATCTGCGGATTCGGAAACAGCAGATCCAGTGTTATTGGTAACTTGTTCTGATTTGTAAAATATTGTTAAAACCCACGTTAGTTCTTATTACTGTTCCTGTTATCATTTATGGTTTTTAGCTGTTTGTGTTGACGGGACCTTCCACAAGTACGTTTTCACTCCGACAGGCAACTGCAACCGCGAGTCGTTTGACGTTTACTTGGACGTCTGCGAGGACGAGGACTTTTAGAAAAATTATTTTTCCGTTATTTTCACATTTTTATTGTTAACTAATAATAGAACGAATATTTCTATTTGGCCTCGGACTTTTTCCTGTCGAACGGATCGCTCCATACTTTCATGTCTGGGAAAAAAACGTGAATATTAATAAATTGATGACAATTTTTACGTACAAAATTTTGCCAATTTACTTCCGGGCTGGATCTCGTCTTGCTTGATTCCCGCTCTTGTCATTTTCTGCATCTCTTCTGTTAAATCGCAAACAAAAAAATTATAAAAATAAAGAGAGAAACCATAATAAATAGATTTCAGGTGAAAAGTTTATAAAGTTTTACTGTATTCATTGGGATTCATCATGGGGTAAACGATGATGGGATACAAAGCGACTCCGATAAGTCCAACGATGCTGCCGAGAAAGACTCCGTACTTCCATCCGGTCAAATGAACCATTTTGTTTATGAAATTATATCTTGCAGTGATATTTCTTAAATTAACTGAATTATTTCAACAGAATGGTAGAGCGGAGTAAGGAGTGTAAACAGTGCAGCAGACGACCACTATTCGCTTTTCCCTAAAGATGGCAGCACTGTCCTATTTTCCCTTTAGTTCGGAAATATCAGTTTCCCCTTTTCCCCTCCGTGCAAGAGTATACGTAAACTAATAATGAGTCTCTCGTTCTCTTTCCCCTCTTTCCCCATTTTTTTCCTTTTCCAGGGAATTTCCCTGCGAAATGGAAGCACTGCTGTTATGTAGTATGCCAAATGGCGCCAAATTCAAATCGAAGTAATTGTGTTGATGTATTTTTTAACTGGTATTTTATTCTGTTCTCTATTTGAAATGTTATTTGCATTATGGCTCTGTATAACTGCAGGCAGAATTAAAATCTCAACGGAATATTTAAAAAGATTGAACAGAAGTTTGAAAACACGTTACAGCATACTTTGTTCAACAGTACGTTAAATGGCGCTTTATTAACTATTACTAATTAATTAATAATTAACTTAAAATTTAACAGCGTCCTGAAAAACGCTTTTCAGGTTACTTGATGGTGCCCTCAATAATCAAGATTCACAGTTCTCAACACATTTTTTTTTTACTCATCCACGATCGGCTGTGGTTCAGGATATTCAGGATCTGTTACGGATACCGTTCAGGATGTAGCCAACATCCTTAATTGTCTGCTGGGTGGTCAAGATCTGCGTTTTCCAAAGAGCATCTTACGTTACTACCCCAGTGCTGTAATATGCCAAATGGTACATTAAACAATAAAGCTTTTCTTCCATTTATAGATCAAACTTGGCACGCAGTCGGGCCTCCGTGACAAAGGAGAAGCAAACAAGTGGTGCTTAAGACTTGTTCATTTGACAAAGATTTTACAGCTAAATAGGAACACCGCAAACAAATTTGATCAACTCTTAAGACAATAAATTCAGAGGTTCATCAAGATAACTATAAATATCTTTTTAGTAATGCAGAATACTAAATACTCAAGAATACTAATCGCCTATTAAGGGGGTTTTGTGAACCTGTTTTAGGCAACCTCAAAATTTACTCGTTTTAGTCAGTTATTACTGGCCTAAATGGCGGAACCCTCTTACATAAGTTTTACAGCCTGAAACGGGTAACCTTTTGAACAATGAAAGCAAAGATTTGTTGGCAATTTGAACAAGACTAAACTTAGCTTTTCCTTGACTTTTACAAGGTATTTACGAAATACCAAAATGACTTACAAACAACTAAAACCGAATAGACAATATTCAGTTTATCAGGTGGATAAATTACAGACTGATGAGCTCTGTTTGATCGCTTAATTCAAGGTGGCTTTGGTCAGGGTCATATCAGCTAGATATTCACTTTAAATCAGTAATTTCGTTACAAATACTTGAATACTTTCACCAGCAACGTCTCAAGTACATAGGTTTGTACTGTACTATTTTAATTTGTTCGCTCTCTTTAGTATCATTCGATATAATTATTTCATTTTTTACCCTAAAGCCAATCAAAGAAGACCTCATGATCAAAGTATTAATATACAGTACGAATACTGCATATAATGTACTGCATCTTCGGTGATTACAACATGCCCCGTGAGGGGATACATTTTGTGTTCAGAATGGGGCAAGTGTTTCCGTCTGCTTTACTAATAGAATAATTGGGGAAACTATCGCAGTTTGCAGGAAATTTAATTTAACATGGTGCAGCGTAGAAATAGGCGGTGCCAGAATTGAAGACGAAGTCCAAACGGATTACTTTCGATTCTTCAAATCTTACGGTTATCTCGACAACAGTATTGTCGTCTGAATGCCAGGGATTCGCTTGAGCATTGTTTTTATTTATTTTGTAGTTTTTTCCCAAGTAAGTGAAGTAGACTTGCCAATACCCACGGCGGTACACCACGAATGGAATTTGAGCCGCGACGGTTTTCTCACTGTTCTTCGCAACATGGCCTACGTCTACCGGAGTTCGGACGATAATATTTTGTCCAGTTTCAATGTTGACATCACGCCAGTCAGTCGCATATTGGAGCCAATGCGTGCCTTTGTCACTGGACCCGAAGACGACGCGAGTGTCTGTAAGATGGTCCTTCAGTCTATTTCGAATTGTAACCCCGCTCAAGAAAAACATCTCGACTCTGGAAAAAAAAGAAAATGTGTAATTAGCTTCCCGGAAACCTTACTTTTAAACACTGTTAACGTACAATTCGTCCAATGCAGTTCTTTCGTTTTGTTTTGAAGAACTATTACCGTAACAAAGGACTTTACAACGTGACTGCTTACAAGTGAATGATGATTCGGACTAGTCTGACGTAGTTTTAATGACTAATCCTGCAGACCTTACCAAGAACCTATGCAAACATGAGAGCTCTCTGGTGATAGGGTCTCGTTCGGGCATTACCCAAGTCCCGTTTTCAAATGAACGCAAACTTAATATACCGAGAATCATTACAATAAAACCTTAATACATCTTGTAGCATAGTTCACTAATTAAACTTGATTCATCAAATTGGAATATACATAATAAAGTAAATTTATATAAAAACAAGCAAGTCCTGTAACGAAAAGACAAGCAAAAAAATAAATAAATAAAAAACCTTTTAAATTGGGAGTTATAACGATATACTTCTTAAGTAACCTGCAACGATTTTCTTACGCAGTCAGTGAGACTTCTATCTTCACCTCTTCACGTTCAGAAAACGAACTGATGGTACAATTATTTTGCGCTGGTTTTATACACTCTTTCGGGCTTTTCCCCAGTCCCGACAGGCCGTTTCAACAGGACTGAAGTTGTGCTGGGCAATTCCCTTTTCAACAAGACAGTGATTCTACGAGGTCTGTTATAGAAAATTCATTCACGTATACTGAAATCTTATACTATGGGTTTGAATAGCGTCTAGTAGTTTAGAATTTCCACAAAACTTTATTCTTTAAGCCCACAAAATGATGGTGCCTTTTGCTGTGCCTTTTTTGGTGACATTGAACGGACGGTCTAAGCCCTTTTTAAACCGCAGGCGCTGAAAAAAGAAACTAAGAAATAACGAAAAGGCACCTAGTGGTGCCTATTTTCAGTGTTTTGCACGGTATGCGTTCAGCATCCCCTGAATGTGCCACGCTTCTTCGGGATAAACCGGGTTGTCAGGAGTGAAAACTATGTTCTTCAATTCTACAACAACTTGCAGGTTTCTTCCTAAGAAGTTCACCGATTCGTACGATGGCTTCTTGAGAGTTTCAAAGACCGGTGCATCAGGGAAAATGAGTTTACACCCTTCAAACTCATCATAGAAAATTTCTCGTCCATCGCTGTTATACTCTGGTCGAACGGGAAGACCTGTGTACCAGTTAAGAGGATCAACATCAATGCGAAGCGGATGGCTGTCCACTATGGAAGACAATGTTTTCGAGAGAAGAGGAACGACACCTTTGAAAATATCTGCCAGGATTTTGTAAACACTGGCGTGCCATTTCGGATGAAGGCTGTTGATGTATGACTCGATTTCAACTTCACCTAAATAACGAAAATCAAGTCATTCAACTGGTCTACGGATAGAATAGTCCATGTGATGCTCAACTAGCTGACTGAAAAGGGCCATGGCCCCAGTGCTCAGTATAAGGAAGGGAATTGGCAGACTCTTTCTTCTATCTGCCTAGAGTGGCAGGCCAGTAGAGCTTATTCTTGAATATTTCACGTAATACTCGACAGTTTTTATCATCTATTATATTGCACTGAAATTTACGTCACGTTGAAAGGAAACAAGAAAAAGATAAAAGAAAGCTATCTTGAATTCAATTTTTCCTGTGCAAAATATAGTCAGAAAGTTGATTTTATAGGTAATTAGGTGTATCGAAGGTGTATACGCTTTGGCAAAAGAGCACTGTACCTCGCCACACATGCTTCCGGGGCTAGATTTTTAATTTAAGAGGCCTGTATTCAAGCAGTCCCAAGTGCGTCCAAGCACGACAGCCACAAGATTCACCAAAGATGCAAAAAAAACGATTAGTTATCTCAAGACAAGTATCTCACTGATCTGATTTGAAAATGATTCGATTTGATTCAAATCAATTTTCAAAAATGATTTTATTTGATTTGAACCGCCAGAAATTCCAAGATGATTTGATTTGATTTAAATCAGTTTTTGCGTTGATTTACCCATCACTGGGTCCTATCTGTATTTACTGAACCCTTCGAGCATGTATCTTGGTAGAGACGGTGCGGGCCATTGTGGCCCTGCAGAGCAGCTATTGCCAAGCTGAGTTGAGCAGACGTCGTGAGCCGTCTCCAAGTTTCAATGGCAACCTGATTTTAATCAGCGGCCTAATAGCGGCAGAGTTGAGAACTAAATTATGAGAACAATTATTCTGGATAGATTTCACAAGAAAATATGTTAAAACGACTCATTTTCAGTTTTAAACATTATTTTGAGAATATCAGAGTGATTTTTTTTTAAAGAAAGGTTCAAATCTCGCTAAATTCGCAGTTCATTCAGTTACAGTAAAGATGGCGTGACGTTTGTTTACGCCAGCTGGCTCCTGTTGCTATGACAACTCGGGGACCGGACTCCCTCCACCCCCTCCCACCCCCCAATCATCACCCGCTAGCTTGACTTCACTCAGCTTTATGTCGCACCGTCTCTACCAATATACATGCTCGAAGACTGAAACTGAATGCTGTGAAACGCTCTTATTTTCACGTAAAACGACCATCATGCGAGTCTCGATCAAATATCATGAGAGGGTTCACAAAGTCTGTCTTCATTTCTCCTTGGTAGTAACTCCAGACTTCCATATTGTCAGTGTGGACTCAGTATGGTCTGTATGAGACTTACTGCTCGTAAGCGACTGTTTCTTATGATACTTGTCTATTCTGATGCTGCATTCGTTATACTTGGCTCGTTACGTAAAGTTCAACAGTACGTTAAATGGCGCTTTATTCACTATTGTTAATTAACTAATAACTAACTTCATATTCAAAAAATTAACAGGAAAGCAAACACTGTACGCAAGCCAGCAGTAACAGGAATAACTACTAAAAATTCTTCAAAACGGCAAGTAAGGAGTAGCAGTAACAGTACCAGTAGTAGTTCTAGTCAGTACCATTTGAAGAGTGTTCAAGTAGTAGGTGAATTAAAGGGTAAGTGCGGTCAACTTGGAAGAAAACATATGTTATAAAACTTCTTACGCCGATTCCGAATATGTATAGTACCCTCTCAATTTTCTACCATTTAGCCGCTAAAATTAATCAAAGTCTGAAAATGCACGTGGCAACGTCCGCCTGAGTGGCTCGAACTCTGATTGGTTGGTACCGGTCACGTGATTAAAAGAGCCAATCAAAAATTCTGTCGCCTTATAGTAGCAGACGATGTCGTAATATTGTTTACTCCCTATAATACGCTACATGTCTGCTAGTATGGAGTGAAGATTTTTCCCATTGGCTCTTTTCCCTTTTTGCACAATTCTGGCTACAAGGTTTTCCAGCGCACGGATAGCCCAAAGCTCCGTCTAACTAGTTTAATAGTCGAAGCTTGGTTACCAGTTTCCTGAAGACTGAAGCCAACATTTTGCGGATAATCTTGGTTGACTGCTTCTCAACTACTTTCGAGATCAAAATGCAAAGTTGAGCTGATGTCCAGTTGTGTAGACGCGACACCTTTTTATACCAACTTTTATCAGTAGGAAGCAAGTTTCAATAAGCCTTAGCAGCCCGGCCCCCAACTCCGCCTTTGGGAATAAGTATTCCTAAAAGCGTTTGACGCCTTTGTCCCGCCTTGGTCACTCGAGCGTAAATTCTATAATTTGTACTAGCGCTTCTGCATACTTAGGGCACTAGCCTAGCTTATTTGTGGGCATGTAAGCATGACAGTGCGTATTCGAAAACGTTCAACACAATTGAAGTAAAGAAGAAAATAACATTAGTGGTGCTGCTAGCAGTTAAGTTGTCGAATCTTGTTCCAAAAACTTGTTGAAAACAAGTCTAGGGCAGTCTTTTTTGAGTATGGGAAGATTAATGAATTTTTAACACGATACGCATAATATTTCGCAAAACCATAACGACCAAGTTTTAACTTATGTAAATAACCCTAATATGTAAATATAAACCGCAAGAAAAGCAAATGAACACGCGCTGTGTTCGCCAACGGCACGTTTCTATAATTTATAATTTAATTATTTTCAAGAGGAATCTTGTAGATCAGAAAAGTTGTCGCGCTCCGCTATTTGAATGAAGTAGCGAAAAGTAATACTAGAGCGCACTCCGCGCCCGTCATGCGTACGCCAGACATCTTCAAAATTAAATTAAAAATCAGGATGGCCGTGCCCACATCCCGATAAAATAACCGAAAAATAGCGCATCTTCTATGAGGAAATGAACTTCGTTTTCTGGGACTTTGTCGATTCGATCTCCAAAAATTAAATCAAAGTTTTTCTTCCACAAGAGCCCATAGTAAAAATTGTCGAGTTGCCCACGTCAATTCGAGGAACTTTCCACGGCCAATTTTTCCAGGGAGAAAAAAGCCCGCCTTTGACCTCTGGTCCAATCAAATTAAGAGGCTGGAGCAAACGTGGAGTCTGAAGAGGCTGGACTGCTAAGGCTTATTCCATAAATAGGGACAGAAAAAAACCTGGTTTCTACATTTATTGAGCTTTCGGTGTATTCCAGGTACGTTTTTCCATCACTTTGTAATATATTCTACAGTGTTATGTGGGGAACCATACTTAAACCCTGTTCCGAAAATTACGAATTTCAATTCAATACATTTATTGCTGTTTGTGGATTTTTTTAAAAAATTAGTTTTTTGATTAACCACCATTTGATAAATCGACTTTCGATGGAATTTTCTATTTGCAGAACACGAAAAGAGCAACACAAATAACCGCAACTAGATTCGTCACGGTTCCCAGCGGAAAATTAAGGATGTCGGCTACATTCTGAACGATATCCGTAACATACCCTGAATATCCTGTACCACGTCCGTTCGTGGATGGGTAAAAAAATTGTGTTGAGAATTGTGAATCTTGATTATTTAGGGCACCATTAAGTATCCTGAAAAGCGTTTTTTCACGACGCTGTTAAGTACCCTGAACATGTATTATTCAGTCATTCCAATGTCAGGGTCCTGAACACCCTGGAGGTGGGGCAATTTCACTGCACTCATGAGTTCTGATTGGCATCCTGAAAATGTCCTTTTCAGAATATTTTCAGGGTCCTGAAACTATCCTTAATTTTCTGCTGGGTCGCTGGTCCGATTTGGTGCCAATTGAAACCGTGAAAGTACCGGTGTACTTAAAAAGGTAAGTTATATTTTGAATAAGTTTTTCGAGATCCTATACGTAAGTGCTACGTTCAGTGGTACTTATTTTTATTATAAATAAAGCGAAGCCAAGTTGGAAACCACAGACCGAGCACGCTTTCTGAGCAATGGTGGATTATGGAGATATTCAAGATAATCTTGACTAACTACCAAGTGTTATATTGTTCCAACATGAAAATGTACTGCCAGTTTCACATTGCAGGACTTATCCAGGAACAAAGAGCCGGTTTAGGATAAATCATGTTGTGAAGAGCTTTTATGGTGAGAACTTAACGCGGGGAATAGCGCCTTTCGAAGAAGTTCTTATTATTAGCAACAGTGAACTCTTCCCGTTCTTCCTGCAGCTTCTCGCGGTAAATTTTGGCTTCTTCGAGAGACATCGGCCACTGAAGGTAACCGACAATCTTTTGGAGGATTTCCAGAGGCAGCCGGTTGAAAGGTTCTATTTCCTGGAGGTGACACACGTACCAGGATTTTTGCTGCGGGGGAACGTTCATAGTCGACAGTACACGAACCGCAGGATCCACCACAAAGAACGACAGCATCTTACAGCGCCCAGGTCTAGTCTTATCTTCCAACTGCAAGGGATCCACTCGATACTGGTAGAAATTTGGAAATGCAATACACCGGTTGTCTCGAATGACAACGCTTCCAAGATTCTGGTTAAGAGGATCTCCATCGACAAGTCCGTAGATTCGACGTACTCCATCGTAATCAAACTCCTGACTTTCTGGTTCACAGACTTTTTGTCGGAAATGCATTTTTGATTCGCTTATGTTCTCCACCTCGTAAAAGTATATGGCTGACATCAGTATTTCTTCGTTCAGCATCCCCTGAATGTGCCACGCTTCTTCGGGATAAACCGGGTTGTCGGGAGTGAGAACTACGTTCTTCAACTCTACAACAACTTGCAGGTTTCTTCCTAAGAAATCCACCGATTCGTACGATGGCTTCTCGAGAGTTTCAAAGATCGGTGCATCAGGGAAAATGAGTTCACACCCTTCAAACTCGTCATAGTAAAGTTCTCGTCCCTCGCTGTCATATTCTGGTCGATCGGGAGGATCTGTGTACCAGTTAAGAGGATTAACATCAATGCGAAGCGGATGGCTGTCCACTATGGAAGACAATGTTTTCGAGAGAAGAGGAACAATCCCTTTGAAAATATCTGCCAGGATTTTGTAAACACGGGCATGCCATTTGGGATGCAGGTTGTTGATGTACGACTTGATTTCAACTTCACCTAAATAAGGAAAATCAAGTCATTCAACTCGTCTACGGATAGAATAGTCCATGTAATGCTCAACTAGCTGTTTGAAAAGGGCATACGTGATATTCTTCTTTTTCTTAGTGTTCAGTTTTTCTCGGATAACCATACTGCTTAAACTAGTTAGAGAAGAAACATGGACCCAACGAATCAAAGATATTCGCAACGGTTTACTTTATATTATATACTGGCACCAAATTCTGATTACCTGCTGAATGTTCTCTCGTACCTTGAGTCAAGGATTAAGGCAATACCTGTATCTCTTACGTCGAACTCAGCAGGTAGCCACTGGTACTTCTCCGAGTTCATGTAGGGCTTTTTTCCGTGATGGAGACGAGGAATAATGGGAGGTGGGATGACTTCTCCTCCTCCAATCAGATCCATCGAAGAAACACCAGTCTCTTCAACACGCCTCGTAACTCCATAGACAAGGCAGAAAAGCGAAGGGTCCACCAGGTTCAGCACTTGCTTACTTGAGCCTGGCTTCCAGTCTTTCAGCTGCTCAGGAAGGTTCTCCAAATTTGCCACTTCTCGAATAAGCGACGTTTTGAGTTCCTCACAAAACTCTCCATCGGCTAGCCAAACACCTTCATGGGAAGCCAAATAAAGCCAATTGTTAAATACAGAAATGATTTATCATACCGCCTACAACAGACGGTCCTATGGATCCACTCTTTAACGAAGCATAGAAATCTAGCTCAGCAATGACAAATTTGAACTGGGCCTCTGTTAGTCCTAGTTTATCGGCCTCTTCTTTCCACTTCGCCACAGCAGCAGGGTCGTTAGTCTTTTGCGGCCACCCTGGATCCGAACGGATTGTCGCACTCAGTCGGATCATGTTAAGTTCCATGAGAGTGCGCGGTGGGGCACCCTGCGCATAGCCACTCAGGCGGAAAGCGTGTGGGAAAGGCTTGGAGAACGTCCACCTTGAATGTCAGATTGGAGATATATTATTTTCATTAGGGCAGAAATGTTATTTAATGAAGGAAAACTCTCAACAAAGGCTGCTTACTTGTTTTCTTCGTCAAGGAACCCTCTGTACCGTAGACTTTCCATTCTCGTCATAAATAACTCTGGCGCGTAATGTCTCACAAACTGTTCAACTGTTGCTGCCATCGTCGAATTCGTTTATAATCAGAGAAACTCGACCAAATTTTCTGTACTAAAATTTTTCTTTAGGGTTATCATGGAATAGTTAATTATTATTAAACTCGGTTAATCTGTTTTAATTGGTACTGTAATATAAGAACTAATTATTCTCTAGATTTGGACTTCAAATGAGAGTAGCTACGTTATGTAAATTGTACACAACTTTGGTAGGGGTTAACTGGTAAGAGATCTTGGGAATTACTTCAGGTTCGGAGCATTTCTTGCGGTCAAATTTCCTGTACAGTAAGAAGTAGTAAAACAATAATACAGTAACAGAAGACTAGTGTACGGTGCAGATACCACACCAAACGAAACTGATCGGTAGCGCAGAATCTAGACGACTAGTGAAGTGGTGAACTGGTGATTGATTCAACTACTGAAACGTTCCAGGAACGGTATTTTGTGGTAGAGCTTGGTGCTCCACTACTCTCGGGAGAAACAGCTCGGGGGTAAAACGGGGGCGAAGGGACAAGAATTTTCGGAACTCCAAAAATAAGAGGGACGACACGAAGACATCTAGAGGGAAAAGACCCAACTCGAAAGTAAACACAGAGATGGAGATGCAGGGATTGAACATCCACAAGGTTGGGCTGTGCGGATCCGGTTACCGGTTCCGGATCCTCGGTTACTCGGTTACGTGTCCGGTTAATTTTCATAAAAATTTCAAACCATATTTTGCAGCTTTTCAATTGGTTTATCAAGACCCTGGGGAAGGAGCAATACATTATGTATCCACGTTTTCGATGATCTGAAGTCGTTAGTTTTACACGAGGAAAAAAGTAACCTTCCAAGTAACCGATTACTCGGAAAAAGAACCGGTTACTCGGATCCTCCCCCAGTAACCGGTTACGGGTTAGTACAGGAACCGGATCTGCACAGCCTTACCCAAGGTGGCAAACTAGTTTACACTACAACCGCACAAGACGTTTCCTTTGCTTGCTTGTGTGGAACGTCAATTCATTCTAAATTAATTCACCCTGCAGCTCTAGATGGAGAAAGTCTGTACTGCAATAAACTTGTGCCGTCATTCTGTGGTTAATAGAGGAATTATTTCTTTTTGAGTAAAGACTGGATGGGAAACAGAAATTTAGAGTAAATGCTCCCCCAACGTAGGCAGACCTGTACGATGTCGTTTTCAAAACGTTTTCACAAGTTGAGTCATTCATCTCTCCGTTGTCTGGAGTTCGCTTCACTTTGATTGTGAGAAGAGAGGAAAAAGCTTGTTTACTTAACTGTTCGTGTTCGTAAATTTCTTGTAGAGAATTTGAATCAAGTTGCGTTGCTCGTAGTGTCACAGTTTCAGTAGACTTTCCAAATCAAGGTAAAGCATGGTGTACGTTATTGATTACATAAACCTCACTAATGAAGCCTTTTTAGAATTAAAAATTCAAATCAAATATTCCAAAAAATCACTTTTACCCTTTAAGTACAAATAAGTATTCAGGTACTCAGCTTTTATCTAAAGAAGCTTCCGGCAACAACCACGTTGAGACTTACCCGGTATGGCAGCAACCCTTGAAGCAGTTTTGAGACATTATGTCCCAGAGGCATTTATGACACCCACTGAACGTTTGCGTTATAAGGGACAAGTCAATGAAGAAAACCGGTACTTTCTCTTGAAATATTATTTTATTGTTGTGAAACAGAAAAGCATTCGATACTATTCTAAGTCAGTTTTACCACTCTACGTACCCTAATATAATATTGCTATAAAGTGTTTTCTCTGTCACTTAGCTCGTCTAGCTGATGCAAACATCTTTAATACGCTTCTCCTTTGGCATCCAAGGTGGACCTTCTCGGAGCCTTTTCCCGACGCTTTCCGTCTAGCTGGCTATAGGGAGGGTGGACCGCCCCGCACCCTCATAGAGCTTCAAATGATCCGGCTAAGTGCGAGAATGCGCTCGGAGCCAGAGTGGCTAGAAAAGAAAAACAACTCTGCTGTTCTCGCGATGTGGAAAACTGAGGCAGATAAACTAGGCCTAACAGAGGCCCAGTTCAAGTTTGTAATTGCCGAGCTAGACTTTTACGCATCGCTGAGGACGGGCCCAGTGGAACCATCTGTTGTTGATGGTAATTATAGATTATTTGCATAATTTTTATTTTGCCGCATTCGGCTTTGACTTGAGGTGTTTGGCAGGCTGACGGACTGTTTCCTGAGGAACTCAGACAGCTCCTCGTTCGAGAAGCAGCAAATCTTGGAAATACTCCGGAGTCGCAGAAAGATTGGAAGCCAGGGTCCAATAAACAAGTGCTGAATCTGGTGGATCCATCCCTTTTTTGTCTCGTGTACGGAGTAACAAAGCAGGTTCAAGTAAACGGAGTATCATCAGTTGATTTAGTTGGTGGAGGTGAGGTCATCCCTCCCCCAGTTACCAATTACCTTCCAGGTGAAAAGAAGTTCTATTTGAAATCTGAGCAGTACGTGTGCCTTCCCGCCGTGTTCTGCGTCAGCGATACGGGTAACTTTTTATCCCAGCTTTGTAGCAGTGTTTCCACTTTCAGTTCCCCTTTTCCCCCTTTTCCCCCTCTTCCCTTATCTTTCCCTTTTTCCCCTCTGTAATACAATACAGGCTTTACTTCTAGATTTTCCCTTACCACTCTTCTCTTAGCGTTCCCTTTCCAGACCCCATTTTCCCCTTTTCCAGGGAATCTCCCTGTAGAAGTGGAAACACTGCTTTGTAGTTTGTTACAATCACAAGGCATCATTTCAAAATTTTTATTCGTTTTATTCAGAGCTATCCACCTATCATACTACTTTACTATCTGCTGTTTTGCGTTTACGCAACGTTAGAATAATCTAGATTGCCAGTAATAAATTACATCGCCTGTGATTTAAACTGCTTATTAAGATGAGTTTTAGCGCCATCACAGAGTTATTTACAAATGTTTCTGGTTCAAAATCTAAATCACTCCGTGAACTATTAATTGCTTCCTTAATTTAGTAGTTTTGAACAAAATTCAGAGTTTTCAGTTGACTCGAAACCGGTCAAGTTTTCGAACGTCGAAATCTGTTCAGTTCAGAAGTTCATTTTAATACTTAAGAATACGTCGCCCTCTTTCACTGGTCTTAAAGGTCGAGTTTCCTCTTTCACTTCCTTCGACTATAATATTTCCCCTTAAGAACGTCTCTATAGTCTTTCTTTATTCAAGTAGTCCAATGAGCACGAATATCATTAAGGTACATTAATTTTGAAGATTGGTTTGTATTGAGAAGTGGATTTCCCACTACTCCTTCCCCTAACAAGTACATTTGTTCTTTTTCCTTTTGGTCTATGTCATAAAGTTTGTCTTCCTAAGAATTTGAAAATCCCTACGAAACTGCTGAAGAGCCTAGAACCTTTCCAGTCAAGCACAGTATGCTGGGCATGTGATTGAGCTGGTGCGGAAGGAAGCGAATCGGGAGATTTCCAGTTCCAATGTGAACTTTAGAACGTTCAACTCAGTTTCGTAAAAGAATCGGCCTGACAAAGTGAAGCGCTTCGACGGATTGCTTTAAAATAAATACGATTTTAAATGCATTTACAAGTTACTTTAGGGTAGCGTAAATTTTATACAGCAGAAGTTTGTGAAGCCTGTTGTGGCCTCAGATTCATTACTCTAGTGGATTACAGAACATTTCTTCGTCTAGGTGACGTGAACATCAAGTCATACATCAACAATCTTCATCCTGAATGGCACGCAAAAGTGTATCAAACCTTGACTGAAATTTTCAAAGCAATCATTCCTATTCTCGCGAAGCCGCTGTCATTCCTCGTAGAAGGCACTCCTCGTCGCATTGATGTGGATCCCTTCAGGTGGTACACGGATCCGCCTGAAAGACCAAAACTTGACAGCAATGGGGAGGAGATTGACTACCTAATGTACGAAGGATGCGAGTTAATTCTGCCAGATGCACCGATCTTTGAAACTCTTGAGATACCAACTTATGAATCAGTGAATCTCCTGGGAAAAGATCTGCAAGTTATAGTGAAGCTGAAAGATATTGTTGTCACTCCTGACAACCCGATTTATTCTGGAGAGCCTTGGCACATTCATGGTATGGAGAACGAACACATAGTTGCGACAGTCATCTATTATTACGAGATGGAGAACATTAGCGAATCAAACATGCATTTCCGTCAAGCTATCTACGAACCCGATTGTCAGGAGTCTGATTATGATGGAGTGCGCCAAATCTACGGGCTAGTTGACGGGAGTCCTCTTAATCAGTATCTAGGAAACGTTGTCATCCGAGGCAACCGGTGTGTTGCCTTTCCTAATGTCTATCAATATCGAGTGGATCCTTTCCAGTTGACAGATACGACGAAACGTGGTTTTTGTAAGATACTGGCATTCCTTTTGGTAGATCCTGCAGTTGGCGTCCAGTCTACATTGAACGTTCCCCGCAACAAAAATCTTGGTACGTTTACAAACTCCAGGGAATGGAACCTTTCAACCGCCTACCTCTTGAAATTGTGCAGAAGATTGTCGATTACCTTCCGTGGCCAATGTCTCTCGAAGATGCCAAACTTCACCGAGAGAAAATCGAAGAAGAGCGCGGGGATTTTACCGTTGCAAATAACGAGAATTACTTTGAGAGACGCTATTCTCCCCGTTAAGTTCTGCTCATGTCAGTTGTGCATCCATCCTAACCCCCAACGTGCCTTGGTACGTGAGAGTTCATTTATAGTACCTTCGTGCCATTATTTTTCACTAGCATTTCACTTGATCGTTGGCTGATATACTAATACATCTGTTTGTTCCATGTATGAATGTAGCGTTCCTTTGCAGTAAATTTTACTTGTTTTACTATCGCAACTAGTTCTCGTCGTTTCAAGTGTACCACAGTCCAGTGAGGAAGGGAAGTATACCTAATCGAAAAGTAAATAAAAATTCTCAAAATCTTGTATCTGCAAAATAAAACTAGGGGCCTGCAATACTTCAAAAGGGTCACGGTGCAGCTTCAAGCTTACGTCATCAACCGTATGAATGTAGAACCCTAACTTCTACCGGCCCTCAAAGAATTCAGGCTGAGGCACAAAAATTTTCCAAACAGACGGAAATGGCGAGCTAGAGGCAAGTTTCAGCGTCCTTGGAAGCTTAAATGGCAACTTTTTTCATTTTGGGGGGGGGGGAGGGCAGGGGGGGTTACCGAAAAAATGTAGAGAACTGAAACCGTTTAATGGAGAAAAATGAAGAACATCTAGAGAACGGATAAATACTTGATGGAATAAAGACGGAGAACGTCTAGAGGACATCTAGAAAACAGCTAGGGAAAAACAGCAAAATTATACCATCTGTTCTCTAGATAACATCAAGTTGTTACCAGGCTGTTCTCCAGACAACATTTATCTGTCGTCTGGATATTATCTAGGACATCCAATGGATAACTTTTTCAAAGGGGGTTTACAGCTTGAGAATTTCGTCTCTAAATTACATCCTGTATTTACCTCATACTTTACCCACTCTTATGTCATCGTTCACACCGCGTACACATGCTAGAATTGTATGATGCTATCAGTCGTGTGATTGACAGAACAAGAGCCCCAAAAATTAAGAGCGTCAAGCTGGCAGGGCCATGAAATGGGACAACGAAAAGTGTATATGGGAATCACACAACCTTCAATGGGAAGATACGGACACATCGAAATTCCGATTGGGAAAGAATAATAACGCAGATAATTATTTGTTAATATTAAATGCCAGCTGGCACTGTTCACACAAAATAGTGAGGAAAGAATAAAAGCCATTGAGAACGACGGATTCCCACATGGGAAGATTGGGAAAAATCAAAGGAAAATTCCCACTATGATACCTAATTTAATTGGCGTTAACTTAAGTTGCACGCAGTTTAAATGGAGCTAAAATAAATATTGAAAAAATTAAACGAAAACCATTGGAACGATGGAATCCCACGTGGGAAGATTGGGAAAAATCAAAGAAAAATTCCAACCATGAAAAAAATTAATTGACGTTAAGTTAATTGTGATTCTTCGATGGGAAGAATGGGAAAAATGTGATGAACACTCATTCTTGTCATCTGATTTAATTAGTATTCAGGAGAAATGGTTTAGGTCATCAAGGGTCAACCAAGTGACTGATGTGTGAATCATCTAACTTTGGGTATATATTCCGTGGATAATGTTGACAATTAGAGTTACTCCGAGGTCTAATAGCTCAAATCTGTCAGTACAATCCCAACTACTTACTTTACAAAGCTTATTTTCATCAAATAAAATGCCAAAAAACCTAGCGTATGGGAGTTAATTGGAAGTGATGCAGAGATTCAAACATCTTTATTCGTTTCCGTTGTATGGGAAAATAAAGATTGCGTAATTGAAAACGGGAACTGGTCCGTTAAGTATGATGCGGAAGCATGGAAAAAAGCGGCGAATAAACTGTTCAATACGGAAGGTCTCCGTTATGTGAGATGGTTACACTAACGTACTGGAGAACAGGAGAGGAATTGCCGCAAAGCTACAAAGCTATACTTTTGAAGGATGTTGAGGTAAGAATTCATAAAACTTTTATGTCTAAAAATTCCAATTAGATTTTCCCGCACGGTAAAAAAAGAATTACGTTGAATAAGCATTTATGGTCAAAGGACAGAAATCTTTAGGACAAAGTGATGAGGGGATAATTGGCATAATTTTTAAAGGGCACTAAGTCTGGTCGCTATTCTAGTTTGGTCCTGCAGAATGATGATTCAACATAGCTGTTTCTTTTCACAATCATGCAAGTTTAATCCCTATTCGGTAATTATTCACACTGGGGTACTGTTATTTTGTGAACACAGGACAGTCACGATGAGCTTGGAGTTGGGGTTCCTCAGGATTTATCCTTCAAGATATGTCTCACGTCAGAAGAATGGAGATCAATTGTTAGCCACCATTATTTCCATGAATCTGGCAAAAAAAAAAAAAACGCAAGCGTCGAAAGTCATATCAATGGTCACATGTTGTTGCTGACGCAATTATTAAAAAGACAAAAACCAGTTGCACCCTGGCGTTAAAAAATCATGAGCTGTCCGGTGACGAACACGAGCCTGTACTTTCACTCAGCGTATACTGCGTGGAATGCAACCGTTCCTTCCAAGGAACGTACAATGATGGGTACATCCTACCCGGCCAGGACGTCATTATTGATGTGGCATTGGAACTGAAGGTGACCATCCGGGTAAAAGAAAAAATCGCCCCTCATCCTTAAGAAGACGATTTGGATCTCACGTAGTATGACTTTAATTTGGAATTGCATTTAGGAACGGGAATTAAACAACTTCTAATTTTTCAATAGAGATCACTGCCCCGGAATCCTAAGCATTCGGTTAAAAGAAGAACAGCTTCATCTGTTGGTTAATATCTACCAGACTGGCCTGACAACTGATTGCAGTTTGAAGATCCGACTTCGCGATTTTCCAGACGAGATGAGTACTACAGAACTTAAATCTATGAAATCAGTCTTTCTGAATGATTCTTTATTAGGTACTCGTTACCAGCCGTAATTAATCAAGGGAGTCACCATTTTACAACCTGCATAGGAGGAAGAACGGAAATTGGCAATTCATGGATGATTTAAGAAAAGATCTCCAAAAAATTACCGAGAAAACAAAAGTCGTGCCAATTTTCTTGTTTTACACAGTTTAATAATAATTAAAAGAAACATACATCCATAAACGTAGCAACAGTAACCATTTGATCACTTTTAATTGTAAAATGTGCCTAAACCGATTATAGGGTGTAGTTACTTTCTAGTTTTGAAGAGGAAACAAAGAAATCACAATTAAGAAACATGTATGATTTCAAAAAATTCTAATTAATTTTTTTTCATAGTTGGAATTTTTCTTTAATTTTCCCCAATCTTCCCACGTGGGAGTCCATCGTTCCTAATGGTTTTCGTTTAATTTTTTCAATATTTATTTTAGCTCCATTTAAACTGCGTGGAACTTAAGTAACGCCAATTAAATTAGGCATCATAGTGGGAATTTTTCTTGATTTTTCCCAATCTTCCCATGTGGGAATCCGTCGTTCTCAATGGCTTTTATTCTTTCCTCACTATTTTGTGTGAACAGTGCCAGCTGGCATTTAATATTAACTAATAATTATCTGCGTTATTATTCTTTCCCAATCGGAATTTCGATGTGTCCGTATCTTCCCATTGAAGGTTGTGTGATTCCCATATACACTTTTCGTTGTCCCATTTCATGGCCCTGCCACCTTGACGCTCGTCCAAAAATTTCAAGTTTAAACTGTGCACTGCTTTGGGAAGCATCAACAGTACCAAGTGTTCTAATAGATTTCACGTCAACTAAAAATAAAGTGTGTGAAACAGTACAATACTAACCATAGGTCTGAAGGCTACAGGCTCCTGTCTAATAAATTAATTTTAATTTTGGCCTTGACGAATATTTGATCTCCCAGCGGGCGGAAGATGACCTGATGGGTGCGCCCTTTTATCCTCGCTTTCGCAATTTCGTTTTTGTATTTCTTCCCAAGGAGTCTCGATAATTCGACCTGTAGAAAGAAAAACATTGCTGTCCGAGCATTTCGGCCCCTACTCCTGGATCTGCCCATCGACTTGATTACGGCCCTCAATAAAAAAACGCAAGGGGTCTTAAACTTCCAATAATCTTCGTACAACTAGGCCGTGTTATCACTGTTATCAAACTGTTATCCCCATGTTATCTCCGTGTTATCATATGTTATCAAATAATCTTCGTACACTTTTCCTCGGAGTTTCGGACCCCTTGAAAAAATGTTATCTATGTGTATCGGCGACAGAGGCAGCTAGAGGGCCACGAATGGATGTTGATGGTCGAGACAGGAAATATTTGAGTTACTAAGCTATACTTTTACGTTCCCTTTCGGACAAGCAAGAAATGTTTAATTAAGATAACCTTGAATTATACGCAGACCTTCAAAACTACACGTAGGTAACATCCTTGATGGCCGAGATAGTCTTGGAGCAGCGCTGTTCTTGTTACCATGTGTACTTACTTCACCACCAGACGTAAGCACGTGGTCTTCTCACATAAGACCCTCACACAATGTTCATAGTACATTCATTTGTTGTTGCTTGTTTCAAGCAGGATGGACGTAAAACTTGCAATAGTACTTTTCCTTGCAGAAGTCTACTTTTTCGTCGTTCCAACCCAGGGCTGTTCTCCTTTTGCCTCTCCCTACGCCCACAGAAGGCTTCGAGTGAATCGTGTGACCCAGTGTGAAACCGGCGAAGGCGCCGAGTCATACCAAGAACCAGACCCAAGAAGATATAACGGTAAGTAGCTGAGATGAGATATTTTTCCCATAACGTGCGAAATTATTTTGGTACTAAAGGAAAAGTTTTGGGGCTACGTTTGGTAAGGTTCAATTATTTACTCAGAGGCGTAAGTGTTGACTGACCTTTTTTCCAGAGTTAAACATACTTTGTACGTATTCCCACTTTGAGACGTAAATACGCAGATTCTTAAATGCCTTCCAGATACCTCCGGCTGCTCGTTCGACATAGATCAATGCTCTCCCGAGAATCCACCTCACATAGTCAGTGCAGGAGCAATCATTCAACCTGTATCGCAAAATGATCGTCGGATGATTACGCTGACAGAAAATGAGCCTGTGACGATCGCTTGCGGAGGCAGCTTGATCAGCCCACTGAACACTCCATTTGCCAATGCGACATGCAGGTCCGGGCTGCTGGTAATCGGTCATTATAGCTATCATTACTCCTCACTCGGCTGCGATTCTAAAATAAAGGATAAAGTTCGAGATGGTGGAAATTGTGGCCCGGAAAAAAACGGAAGAATCGTCGAAATCGGTTGGCCTGTGTGGAGTAGCTGGATTCATCAGATAACGGTGTGTTACAACCCGTCTGAATCTTTCACCTACTACACGGTCCACACTATTATAGGCAAGTCAGTCACTGCCAAAGATACAGGCCATAGTCGATCCTCATTCCGACAAGCTCGCTACTTTGAAAACATTGACATTGATCGGGCCTATAAAAACCAGTATCTTGCATTCAGTCGCATCTTAGGAAAATCGTCTGAAAAGTTCGTTGATAAGGAAAAAGGTACGTATTGCAAGACGCTTTAAAGGAACGCAAAGCCTTTTAACTTCATTCAGTTCCTTAATTCCTTCCTTATCATTCAGTTGCTTAAAAATGAACTTGATTATATTTTATTTATTTTTTATATCAGGAGTAAGTCTGCTAATTTATACTTAATGTTTATTCCAGCCAAGAGATATCTCGCAAGAGCTCATCTATCACCCAAGGCAGATTTTATAGACGAGGCTAGTCAAGATGCTACCCAGTATTACGTAAAGGTACTCCCACAGTGGCAGGAGATAAACAATGGCTTCTGGGGATCGCTTGAGGACAGTATACGTAAGCTGGCAGCTGACCAGAAGAAAACTTTGGCCATTTACACAGGTAGTTATGGCGTACTTACCCTAGCCACAGAAGACGGAATTCACAGACCGCTGTATCTGGGGCCTGACCCCGACACCGAAGATCAGGTCCCTGTTCCAAAGTTTTTTGGAAAGTCGTCCTCGACACTGCAAACCAAACTGGGACTGCATTTATCATGATTAATGATCCGTATAAGACAACACTAGAAGAAGCTGATATCATTTGCGAAGACCGTTGCAGCAGTATATCTTGGATAAATTTCGGTAATAGGTCTGACTTTCATAAAGGATACACAAACTGCTGCACGGTGAAAGATTTGAATAACGCAGTAGCCTTTGCTCCAGACCTGTCTGTACCTTTACTTGTATTGTTTACTCACCGCTGCATTATAAGTACGGCTATTGACTGAATTCGACGTATACCCATCATATATTTGCGAGCTGAACGAGTTTCTATAGTTTGGTGCTGAACAAATTCCACAAATATAAGCACATTATGCTCAAGCAGGTATGCTGCTGTTTACTTGTTTAGGTTTTTTCCACCTTTCGTAATCGGTTAAAATTGCAACTTGAATTTTTAAACAGTGCAGCTGCTGCAATAACATCACAGAATACGAAAATGGGCTATGGGCTATAGTTTCCTTGTTGGATTTTCGAAATAGAATTTCGACCACGTTTTGGTACCAGCTTAGAGGAAACCTTGTCCTTTGGTTGCTGAATGAGCATCTTTGTTCCGAGGAGAAAGGAAACAAGTCAGGCTGGAAAATCGCCTTCTGCAGACAGCGGGCCCTTATTATAATAACAGCTAATGTACTAAAGGCTAGAAAATAAATCGACGAAAGTCTTTTAGGATAAAACCTCATGATGCCATACAATTTTGAATTTTGTGAAGTAAGTGAAATTAACAATATACCAAACGTAAAATTTTTGAGTTTTCGCCCATTGATTACGCTTGCAATAACGATGGCGGTGAAATAGTTATGTCAAGAATTTGAGTAAAAAAATGCTCTTCTTTAACCTAGTTTGCTCATCCAGCAGATGTAATATAAATGTAATATAAACTATAAACGTTGACCCTTGGTTGACCGCCTCAATATTCACTTTCAAGTTTGCACTATGCCCAGTAGATGCTTTCTGCGCCTTTCCTCCTCATATTTTGGGAAATACTAATTGACATTCCTACCTTGTCGCTAGAAATGTGGTTTCTAAAACGTTTCGTTATCTGAAGCAGCGGATTCACTACAAGAATATATATTCGATCTAGAAGATTGGGGCGAACGATGGGGGTTCTCTTTCGGGCCCACGAAAACAAAAGCAATGGTTTTCACAAGGCTGAGAAAATTTCAAGAACCGCGACTCTCAATCCTCAATAAACCTATTGAGTTTATCAACCACCCTAAAGTGCTAGGCATCTACCTTGATAACCACCTACGTTGGCACAAACATATCGACTATCTCTACACGGACTTCCTCCGACGGATGCAGGTCCTGAAATTCTTAACTCATAAAACTGTTGGACCCCCCAGGAACATTCTACTTCGCATTTACAACCAGTTCATTCGCCCGAAAATGGAATATGCATGCGTTGTTTATGCATCAGCTGCAAATACTACCAAACAAAAACTGCAACGTATCTAAAATATGGCCCTCCGTCTCATTTGTGGAGCCGCGCGTTCCACTCCAATTCCTGTCCTTCATTTTGACACCAACACTCCACCTCTAGATATTCGTTTTCGATTGACCAATATTCGGTATTTCCTCAAACAATTGTGCTACAAGACTAATTCTATTTCCTTTCCAATTTCCGGTTCCCAACCCATTTATTCTAAACTGTACACACCGAGCACTCAAGTCTTCAAGTCTCTAGTAGGAAAGCATGATCTTCCAAAAGCTTTTCAACCAATCGATTTTTCCCTTTCTCCAATCGAATGCGAGAAAATGCAAAAATCCCTTCACAATGAGCGGATGCCATTCACGAAAAATCAGATCTCCCAGAGTGTCCTTCAATACCTTGCCAACCAGTACATCCGAGAGAATTTCAACGAGCACCACGTCATTTTTACTGATGGTTCGAAACAGGGAACGTCTACTGGAGCAGCCACTTGGGATTCGGTTACTCGAGAAGAATTCCTTATACCACTTCCATCAACCACGTCTGTTTTAACAGCGGAAGTAATGGCCATCCTTGCAGCACTCCAGGAAATTCAGGAAATCCCCAGAAAACATATTGCGATTTGTCCAGATAGCAAAGTAGCTCTTCAACTCATTCGCTGTCAACCTCCTAAAACCAACAAGCGCATTGTTAACTTAATTCAGCATATATTACTTGACCTTCTTAGTCAGGGAACTGATGTTCACATTCTGTGGATCCCTGCCCATTGCGGCATCCAGGGAAATGAAGAAGCCGATCGGTATGCAAAATTAACGACGCAGGCGTATGGCCCCACCTGTTTCTATGATTTTGGCCGGGCTTTACTGTTACCTATCATCAAAGATTATATGCAAGAATGGATTGACTCTACCGCCTCTAAGTTTCCTCATAATAATTATTTGCAGTCAAATCACATTCCTGCTATGCGCCGTTGGCATGAATCTTCAAGACAACCTATCACCACAGTGCTGTTTAGACTTCGCTCGGGGCACTATACTATGTGTAAGCTCCCAGCCCATCTGTCAAATCCACAGTCCGATCATTGTCCCCACTGTAACCATAACATTATAGATTTAGACCACTTACTTTTCCATTGTCCAAAACTACAGTCCTTCCAGGAAAATCTTCGAAAAAAATTTCAAAAATGGAATATTCCATTAAAAATTACCAATATCACTGGCCTAAATTCATCTTTATCAAAATCTCTGCAATTTTCTATCCGAGATACTTTCATGAATTTCTTAGCAAAATCTGGCAACATCCAACTCGTAACGTAAACATTTTTTTGACTGCCTAGATTAAAACTACAATGTATGCGTCGTCTGCACTGGACAGACGGTGACGCGGGTGCAATAAGGTCTCGTCAGACTTTCAGCACCTTAAACACAACCAACCAACCAACGTTTCGTTAGTTCGGCCGATCTCTTGTGTACATTGTACCGTTAGCACTATCTGCGTTCTCTGACAATGGTCAGTTTGGTTTGGTGTGCCATACTGCACGCTCATGGCTCATGTTGCATTGGAGACTTTGAGTATGAGTAAGACTGGAGAGGCCCTTGGCTATCTCTCCTTAATAAACCACACTGTCCCACCAACTTTCGAAAGAACCCCTGAGGTACTTCGCTCTGATTGGCTACTGTAGAAGAAACAAAATACTATTCGCTTAATGTAAACAAAAAAGCAGACGAAGTCAGAGACAAAGTGAAAGTGCCCCTATAGGAAAATCAAATATATTTAACGGACTGCGTTCGTCATTTTTTTCTTCTGTTCTAAGCCCTTCCTGCAATGTGGGTGGTTGTTAGGCCTTACAAGAAAAAAGGCAGGCGATAAACTGAACTGTATTTGTCAGATTCTCCAGGCATTCACAACCTTTGTAATTTGCATAATTTTAATATCAGGGAGCAGAAATAAGAACACCGAAAAACCAGAATTATCACTCATTATTATTTTCTAAATTTAGCACATTAAATGAAAACATAACATTTCCTCCCCACCAAAATGAGAAAAGAGACAAAAGATTTTATTTGGGGTAACGAAAGTTGGGGTCCCTCTTTTGGTCCCGTATACGTTGGCTTCGACGGAGTGGTGGGGGCATCTGCACCGGAGCTTCGGGAGCGGAGAGGTCCAATGGTCCCGGTGGTTCGTCAACAGGAGACTCCGTAGCAGCTCGTGAAGGGGAAGGCGTCGTTGATGGACCTGACTCTGAGGCCCACTCCGATGTATTTGGTGCAGCGATTATAGGTTCGGAGACAGAGGTAGACCCGTTCGATGACTCAGCCGGAAGAGTAGGAAGATCACCCTCAGATTGGGGAAGAGTGGACTCGGCGATTGACGGCAATTGATCAGCAATCGCAAGAGTTGCAGACAGTCGACGGCAACTGCGCATTTGATCTTGGTGTAGTCGTAGCGTTCTTCCTTCGCTGTTCACGTCAAAAAGAACGTTGCCCGTTTTTCGTGGAGATAATACCGGCTTGCCAGGTGCCTCCAGGACGACAATCTGTAATCCATACCGGATCACCCACAGCAAATCGTGCTTTGAAATTTATGTCCCACTTTTCTCTCTGACCTTCTGGTGGACGAAGCAGGTCAAACGAGGATCGGAACGGAGTTTTCAACAAGAAGGGAGCAGGACTCAACCCGGTTGTTGTATGAGGAGTCGAACGATAGTGGAAAAAAAATGTTCGAAACCACCGCAAGTAGCGATGAAGAGGAGAACTCATGGCGAGAGAGTGCCTTCTTAAGGGTTTGAACGAATCTCTCTGCCAATCCGTTCAAAGATGGATGACAGGGCGGGCCGTGAAGATGTTTTACACCACACCTACCAAGGAAATCTGCAAATTCCTGAGAGGTGAATTGGGTGCTATTATCTGTGACGACCTTCCTAGGAAATCCAAACCGTGCAAAAACGGTTCGCAAGAACTCGATAGTTAAAGCTGAAATTGCTGAAGACAGAACTGCTACTTCAAGCCACTTCGACGGGGAATCCAACAAAATCAGCAGCCTTTTCCCCTGGATTGGTCCGGCGAAGTTTAGAAGGATTCTACTCCATACTGAGGATGTGAACGGCCAGGGAGTTTTAGTAATGGATGGAGTGCGTCTGGATTGTTGGCAACGCCCACAATTTTGTACCGTTTCCTCGATATCCTGGTCTATGGAAGGCTACCAAACGTGCGAACGTGTCAGCTCCTTGATTCTACGAATACCCTGATGACCCTCATGCAAAAGGAGTAGGACTCTGTTCTGCAAGGAAGACGGGGATAACCAGACAATGTCCCAGGAAAACAACTCCGCTTTCTAAGGATAACTCAAATTTCCGCCTGAAGAATGGAGCTTAAGACTCGCTAGTCTTGTCGGTGCACAGATCATAATCAGATCAGAGCACAAATCATCTTTGTGTCGGTACGATGCCAACCATTGCGGAGCCGATGCGAAACTTGTTGAAGTAAACCATCCTGCCCAATAACTTCCTTAAGCTCCGGACAGGCGACAGGACTGGACGCAAGTAACGTATGAATGGAAGCATCAACATCCTTGGAGTCAGCGTCCCACGTACTTTCACTCGCCGGCAATCGATACAAGTAATCAGCTACGTTGTCCGTAGATCCACAAAACTGAATATCGAAATCATAAGCCACGAGAAGCAAAGCCCAATGTTGAAGTCTAGCGGCGGCAAGAGCAGGAACCCCTTTACCAGAGCCGAAAAACGTAACAAGTGGCTTCTGGTCTGTTTTCAGAACGAAGTGTTGGCCAAACAAGTGCATCCGGAACCTTTTTACGCCAAAGACGATAGTTAAAGCTTCTCGATCAATTTGGGAGCAATTTCGCTCTGCTACACTAAGGGCCCGTGAAGCGTGGGACACTGGCTTCCCCCAACCATCAGGATACTGGTGCGTTAGCACGGCACCGATTCCTACCGCAGAAGCGTAACACGTTAGACAGATAGGAAGTTCGGGATCATAGTGAGCCAGCATGGTAGCAGACGTCAAAACCTTTTTCAAGGAAGACCAACTCTCTTCCTGAGCCTTTCCTCTGTTCCAAGGAACGTCCTTGCGAAGCAGACGGTAGAGGGGGGCCGCAAGATCGGCGAAGATGCTCAGGAAACGACTGAAAAACGTTGCCAGACCCAGAAATAATCGAACTTGCTGAACATCGCGCGGTCTAGGACTCTCGACCATTGCAGAAATCAACTTGGGAATTGGACGAAGTCCTTCGGAAGAAACAATGGATCCCAAATGGAACTTCCACAACCCCGAAGGCACATTTCTCGAACTTGAGACGCACGTTAGCTGCTCCCAATCGATTCAGAACTTGCTGCAACCGACCCCAGTGTTCTTCAGGGTGAATCCTACCACGACCAAATCGTTAAGGCAAGAATGTACGAATGGTAGGTCCGCCAGCAACTAGTCCATCACACGTTGGAACGCAGCGGGAGCTACTGACAACCCATACGGCATCCGAGTGTACTGAAAGAGCCCTAAAGAAGTATTGATAGTAGTCAATTTCCGGGATTCTTCTTCCAATTCAACTTGAAGATACGCTTGCGATGACAGTTTTCGAGAAGAATTTTCCTTTGGCGATCGAAGCGAATAAATCTTCTGGCCGGGGTAAAGGGTACTTGTCGGCCAGTAAGCAGGGATTAAGCGATACCTTGTAATCCCCACACAAACGCAAGGGACCGTTCGGCTTGGTCACAGTAACAATCGGAGACGCCCATTCGGAATGCTGAATTCGTTCCAGAAAACCAGCACGTTCAAGACGTTGCAGCTCGGCTTCAACTTGCTCACATAAAGCGTAAGGAACTGGTTGGGCTTTATGGAAGACGGCAGAAGCAGAAAAACGTAACATTAACGTGGCTTTCGCACCTTGCATGACTCCTAGGTCCGAAACGGATAAAGAAGGATAGCGATCTCGAATGTTCCTAAGGGAAGGACCTGGTAGAGTTTCCAATCGACGAACGTGCAGCAGTATCGACCGGTCCAACTTAAACGTGGTCAAACAATCGCGACCAAACAAGCAGAATCAATCCTCCCGATCAACGAAGTGGACAGGTACTTCCGCAGACGCACCATAGACTTCCAAACGTAGTGGAATTTTGACCAACATGGGAAGGGTTTCTCAGTATACGTCCTCAACGACAGATTCGAGCAACTTAGCTTCGGAGGGCTTAACTTTCTGCACCAGCTACGGGAAAGCATCGACACCGCAGCACCAGTGTCAAGCTCCATGGGAACAACAAGTCCGTTGATTCCCCTTTAAAAAAAAAAAGTTATCCATTGTTTGCCTATATAACAACCAGGTTAACGGATAGATAAGAGTAACCTAGCTGTTAACTAGAGAAAACATAGCTTTTCTCCAGACAACAGCTAGCTTATGATGTTATCAATCTTTTCGTTTAATTCATAACCATATAGTGCGAGCAATGCAGCGCCATCGGTAACAGATCCGCCTTCAAGTAAAGAGGTCACAGTTTCGACTCCGCGCAGGAGCAGTTTATTTTGACTTTTCTTTTGGGTTGTATGAGGTTATCTTTGCGGAGAAAAGATGGAGAATATCTGGATAACGCATAGATGTTTAATAGACAAGAGATGGAGAACATCTAGAGAACGGATAGGTGCTTGATGGAATAAAGATGGAGAAGGTCTAGAGGACATTTAGAGAACCGCTGGGGAAAACGGCAATATTATACCATCTGTTCTCTAGATAACAGCAAGTTGTTACCAAGCAGTTCTCCAGACAGCATCTATCTGCTGTCTAGATATTATCTCGGATAAACAATGGATAATTTTTGCAAAGGGTTGAGCGGAAAGAATAATAGGCTTCGAATGGACTGAATGAACCTTAAAAAGTAGACCAAGGATGGGGGCATCCTGTACCTGCTCTTCCGCATCTGTTTGATGGATGTTGCCCTTTTTACTCCCATTAGTTGACCAGTTACCACCTTTCTTGCAACCGGACTTCTTCTTCTTCCGATGCGTGTCAGCCTGCGTAGCGACTTTCTTCCCTTCAGAACTGGATCGGCAAACCGCAGCCAAATGACCCTTCTTCGATCAGTTGTGACACGTCTTATCTGCCATTGGACAAGCATTCGCTAGATGGGAAGTACGACCACACCTGAAACAAGAACGAAGTGGAGCAGCCGAAGATACCTGATAAGCAGTGCTAACGGTCGGCTTCGTACAAATTTGAGTGGCCTCACTCAACGCGATCTCCATTGCTTGAGCTAACTCGATTGCTCTAGCCAGTGTGAAATTTCGCTGCTGTAACAATTTTGTTTTCATCGTCTCGTCCCGCAACCCTAGTACAAATGCGTCCCGTAAGGCACTTTCAAGGAAAGCACCAAAGTTGCAATCCTTCGAAAGTGCACGGAGAGCGGCAAGGTAGTCCTTCACAGACTCGGAAGGCTGCAGTTTAGGCTGGTAAAATTTGTGCCGCTCGGCAATTTCAATCTTTTCAGGGACAAAATGATTACGTAGCTTCCGGCAAAGCTCGTCGTACGATTTAGTACAGTGTTGTGGAATTGGGAATTAGTAGTTGTAATTTTGTAATTCAAATTACTTTTCAAATGTAGAACTACATACAAGTACAACTTTGTACCTGTACTTAATTACTTATTATCTTGTAGTAGTTGTAGTTGTAATTTGTAATAGGAAAACTTGGAAGATATGTATAAAACAATTACAAATTACCAATTACATATCAAAGTCCAGCGAACAAGAAAGATAAAAGAGGTTACTGCGCAAGGGACTAGGATTATAACAAAATACTCGGTACTTGTTCTCTTTTCACATGGCTCAGTGCACCCGAGCTGGAAAAAATTGAAAAACTAGTATTCCCAGTAATTCCAAATTTTATGTGCTTGTTTTACTATTGGGAATTCATCGAATGCAAAGTGTAGCATATAAATTGCGAGAAACCAGCGCTAGAAACTCAGTCTGTGTTTGGCTGTTTGTCTTGCACATCGTACAAGTCAGTACTGCCAAGCATGAAGAGGTATTTGAACGGCTATGTGAAATGAAGTGGTAGGGATACTACGATCCCTGACTCTGAACCTGTTTCAGTACCAATGATGTCAGTGACAGCATTAACTAAAGTTGCTTCAGACGTTTTTGTATCCCTGCTGCCTTACTTTGAGAAGCAGCATAGAGCGTTTTCCTTATGGCTCAAGATGTTTTGATTGGGACAAATTTTCTTGAAAAAAAGAAGATTCGTAATAGAATCAAAGATGTTTAACATGAATGTTAGTTGCATTTTGCTTTATTTCAAATTTATTTTAATTAAAAGGGATTTTTTGCAGAAGTAATTGTAAATTAATTGAATTACTTAAATGTTTTTTTTTGGTACTGTACTTAATTACTTTTGAATTATTAGTAGTTGTACTTGTAATTAATTACTTTTTGGAAAAAGTAATTTATAATGTAATTAATTACAAAATTTTTCGCAATTCCACAACACTGGTACTAGGCGACTCAGGGGCAAACAAATTCCGAAGTAAGTTCGTACAAGGAGACCCAAGAACAGTCAAAAGAATAGCTTTTTAGTGGGGTCGACTTCGTCGATCGCAATGAAGTATTGGTCCATACAACTCTGATAGATGTCCCACTTCATCTGCGAAGGCTGAAACGCTTTAAAAGCGCCCAACGTACCCACCATCCGAACAGGAACAACGTGAGCAGGAGCCGAAGCAGCGGCGGCACCAACAGCAGGAGCAGCAGGGTTAGACATGGTAGCAACGCAACCCGAAACACACGATGAGAGAGAAAATTGAAACAACCAGTGTGAAAACAACCTCACTCATCCCGTGTACAGCAAAATGAACGAAGGTAGCGCAGGAGTCCAACCACCTCGTCGCCAATTTTGTTAGGTCTTACAAGAAAAAAGGCAGGTGATACTCTGAACTGTATTTGTCAGATTGTCCAGGCATTTTAAGATTATAACCTTATAACCATTATAACCTTTGTAATTTGCATAATTTTATTATCAGGGAGCAGAAATAAGAACACCAAAAAACCAGAATTATCAATATTATCTAAATTTAGCACATTAAATGAAAACATAACAGTGGTTAAGGGAGGAATGCGCGCCTGCTGAGGCCGGGTTTGCCGTACTAAGGGCCTCTCCGGTCTTATTCGTACTCAAAGATTGGAGCAGTAATTTTTATGATTTCTTATTTGGTGCTTATTTGTTATAAGAGATCCCTTGACATAGTTCCTCAAGATGTGTTGCCTGTGTAACCCTACCCAATCTGTGTAAAGTACACTTAACGGAGTAACCTCTTCTGAAATATATATACATACCGAATATTCATGAAATAATTATATTGAGTGACAAATCAAACTACCCTAGGGTTAATTGAATTTACCAATAACTAAATACCACACAAGAGGTCTTAACAAAAGTTTCATTACAGATAATTTGTTCGAGTTCCTCAAATTCTTATCGAAGTCGACAATGGCAGCGACGGTTGAACAGTTTGTGAGGCACTATTCGCCAGAGTTATTTCTGAACAGAATGGGAAGTCTACGGTACGAAGGATTCTTTAATGAAGAAAACCAGTAAGTAGCCTAACATTTCTGCCCTAATAGAAATAATGTGTCTCCAATCTGACATTCAAGGTGGGCGTTTTCCAAGCCTTTCCCACGCTTTCCGCCTGAGTGGCTATGCGCAGGGTGCCCCCACCGCGCACTCTCATGGAACTGAACATGATCCGACTGAGTGCGACAATCCGTTCGGAGCCAGGATGGCCGGAAAAGACAAACGACCCTGCTGCTGTGGCGAAGTGGAAAGAAGAGGCCGATAAACTAGGACTAACAGAGGCCCAGTTCAAATTTGTTATTGCAGAGCTGGATTTCTATGCTTCGTTAAAGAATGGATCCATAGAACCGTCTGTTGTAGATGGTATGATAAATCATTTCTGTATTTAACAATTGGCTTTATTTGGCTTCGCATGAAGGTGTTTAGCTAGCCGATGGACAGTTTTGCGAGGAACTCGGATCATCGCTAATTCGAGAAGTGGCAAATTCTGAGAACATTCCTGAGCAGCAGAAAGACTGGAAGCCAGGCTCTAGTAAAGTATGGTTTTCACTAGAGCCAGGCTACCCCGGCGGCCACGAGGCTGCCACTTGATCCTGCCATCCTTCTTGCCTGGACCCATGCCACACTAGCATCAGCCCTCGCGTCTATCGATCAGGTGAAAGTGGTGCGGCGCCCAGTACATGGAGGCTTCGTTTCAGTGTTGCCCGTAGTAGCACCTGTATTTTTCATTGGTTTCTGCGAATTAACTGGCTCGCGAGGCGAAAATTACGAGCCGTCAGTAGCCAAGAGCTACTCGGATTCCGAGGAACTCATGGTTGCGAAGCCAACCCGGCCAGGACCTGGCAAGCCGTCAGCCCCAAAATCAAAATTTTTTGAAACGTCCAGTCCAGACTTCGAGCATGTATATTGGTAGAGACGGTGCGGCGTATAGCTGAGTGAAGCCAAGCTAGCGGGTGAGGACAGGGGGTTGGAAGGGGAGGAGGGAGTCCGGTCCTCCAGTTGCTATAGCAACGGCAGCCAGCTGGTGTAGACAAACGCGACGCCATCTTTACTTTTACTGAATGAACTGCGAATTTAGCACGAGTTAAACACCTTTTTTTAAAAAAAATAATCACACTGATACTCTCAAAATATTGTTGAAAACTGAAATGAACCGTTTTATAATATTTTTTGTGAAATCTGTTCAGAATAATTGTACTCTTAATTTAGTTTTCAGTTTTGCCGCTAGATGGCTATTGATTATACGAACTGGTTACCATGGAAACTCGGGTACCGGCTAAGGGCGTCTGCTCAACTCAGCTTGGCAACAGTTGCTCTGCAGGGCTACAATGGCCCGCACCGTCTCTACCAATATACATGCTCGAAGAGTCCAGACCACTGGAGGTCGCAAGCCATGCCCTCAGGGTACAGTATGCTCCGGCCAGAGTGACTGGACTGGTAACTTTCTCTTGGCTGATGTCTAGTGAAAACCACGCTTAAGCAAGTGCTGAACCTGGTGGACCCTTCACTTTTCTGCCCTGTCTATGGAGTTACGAGGCGTGTTGAAGAGACCGGGGTTTCTTCGATGGATCTGATTGGAGGAGAAGTCATCCCAACTCCCGTTATTCCTGGTCTAGATCACGGAAAAAAGCCCTACATGAAATCGGAGAAGTACCAGTGGCATCCCACTAATACGTACGTACGTACGTAACGTACCAGTGACACACTTTTAGCCTGTTTTGTGAGTACTCAGACTACGTTTGGGGTCCTATCTGTATTTACTGAAACTGAATGCTGCGAAACGCTCTTATTTTCACGTAAAACGACCATCATGGGAGTCTTGATCAAGTACCATGAGAGGCTTCACAAAATCTGTCTTCATTTCTTCTTGGTAGAAACTCCAGACTTCCATACTGTCAGTGTGGACTCAGTATAGTCTGTATGAGACTTACTGCTCATAAGCGACTGTTTCTTATGATACTTGTCTATTCTGATCCTGCATTCGTTATACTTGGCTTTCTTTTCTGTTAGTTCGTTTTGAGACCCGGTTAAATATAAGCAAAACCTATTCCTGTTTGTAATACTTTACCTAACATCCATATCCTCCTGTCACAAGCATGCACCATTATTCTTGTTACCTGTATTCCATATCTCATTCATACACATACAGAACTTCAGGGTAAACCATATAGAAAAACTTGCGCACAGCAAACCAGTTTAGCACAAAATCCTCGTAAGAGGGGAAAACAATAACAAACTTTACAGCAAGACAGCCTTCGTGAGTTATACCCTAACACTGAATTTTTCCCCATTATTGTTCTAAAATCAATTAATGAATTTAGTTCAGTCAATCGCTAATGTCAGAATTGCCTTACGTCAGTTGAAAATTATACTATACCAATATGTTTTATATTTCATCTAACATTTTACACATTACGACAAAAATTTGGTTTTAACATTTTCCCACTCCCTCGTTGCATTTCGTCTCAAGGAAATCATGAGCCTGTATTACTGATTAACATGCCAATAATTTTCAGCCCGAATAATAGGAAATAAAAGGCGAATCCATAACGATTTATTATTTGCGTTCACTGAAATAGTGTGGTCTTTCCGCTATAGAGAACGTTCTTGCCATGCAACGGAAAGAGTGTAGTCCTTCCACAACGGAGAACGTTGTTACTCTGTAACTCTTGCCCTACAAGAGAGCAATCACACTTGTCATCAATCCGAACGAAAATACGTTACGAACATACATTCCATAACAGAAAAATTCTCTTGTCTTACAACGGAAGAACAAATAGAGATCTAAGAAACTTTACATCTCTAGGCTTGCACATGATTTTCTTACCCAAAGAATCACCTAAGGTAATTGTGTAAGAATTTCTTTAAGGTTCCAAGTGATCCTTATAGCTGTATTTCGCTTCAAACGTCTTGAAAACTGGTGATGTTGAGAATCTTACGGAGTCTCGTATATGATTATTTCATTTGAGATAAGAATCTCTGGCAATCCTTGTGAAGTCCTTAAGAAAATTTTAAAGATCTTAATCCGTCCATACTTCTATTGAGATTATCAAAATACACGAAACCTTTTTTGAATCAAATTGTACTTAATTTTCCCTTATTTAAGATTCTGATACTTTTCAGGAAAAACAAAAATCGTAAAATTTTCGTCTTTACGACGTTTATCAGAATTTGAGCAAAATATTCTAGAACTATATGCGTCCTTTTACCAGCAAGTGTCTGTTTGTTTGTTTGGTCTTTGTGTCAAATTCTTATTCAGTTTCGCAATACATTTTAGATAGGCTCATTTGTGAGAGCAAATATTAGTCTGTCGAGCAAATCGACGAATTCAGAAGCCCCGTTCCCGCTCGACGAAACGTACCGAGGAACGAAGAACGAATAAATAACAAAAGTGTTATTGACTCTAGTATTCCTAACTACTTCTTCTCGAATAATTTGCAGTATTCTAATAACTTTTTCTATGAGAGTTAGATTATCAGTAAAGCCTTTTTCAGTGGATGCTAAGTAGTGAAGAAATCCTGTTTTCATCACGTAAGAACTGAGCCATTCGTATTTATCCACTTTGGCTTCTTGTGCGAGAGTCTTGAGGATCTTGAGGATTCTTAGTGCGTTCAAGAGAGACTCTCCGGAATTGGATAAGATCATCTTCTCGGTAGTGGAGAAAGATAATTGCCATTTATGTGTTCCTTCAGCTGAAGTGTCGCTGTGAGTCTTCGGAACGATGCAGAAGCTAATTTCCCTAGTACAGAAAACACTGGAGTAGTAAAATTACTCTTGGTAGTAGCAGAAGCAGCAACAGTAGTAGCGAGTTAATAGTAATATTAGTGCTATTTCTGGTATAAGTAGTGGTAGTAGTAGTAACAAGAATTGCAGTAGCAGTAGTAGTACGGGTATAATGAGTAGTCGGTAGTAATAGTATAGTTATAAGATTAGTCCTAATAATAGTTGTACTGGTAGCAGTAGTAGTATAAGAAGTAGTAGTAGTATTAGTAGTAGTAGTGAGAGTATAGTAGCAGTTACTTGGCTGGGACCGAATCTGGAAGTACTTTTCTGAGATCTTTATAAGGTATCGTGTGTTGTTCAGGCCATCCTGGAACTTTGATACCAGGAACTACATCCACTTCAATCCACAGTCCCGTATTCTGGCAATGCAGCAACAGCTTACACCCAGCCGGCATGAACCTAACCTGGAATAAAAGTTATCTCACTTACTACCAAGTACAGTCTTATTAACAAACCAGTGGTGGGCGGTTCTGAACCTTTTCTGAACGGCTCACCTCCAGTTGAACCGAACTATTGAACCATATTTTGGATACATAAACCGTTTTGAACAGCAAATTTGACAAATGAAACCTTACATTTTATACCTCCACCGTGAACTGAATTGGAACTGAACCATAGATTCTGTAAGGTGAACCGTTCGTGAACCTCATGAACTGTCCATCACTGTAATTAACTACGGTTTACCAGTGGTAGAGCATGCTTGGGATACTTTTGATCAAAATCTCCCATGACTAAAATCTTCCTGAAGGTAAACCCGAACTTGTTTAGAGATTTAAGTCGTCTGCTAGTTTCCCACAGTAGAAATCTGAAATAGTTATTCACTTCCAGATAATCCAGTTCGTTATCTGCGTTCAGAAAAGGTTTCCAGCGATTTCTGAGTCCGTTATCAGTGAACCGAACTTTGACGAACCCTTCTGATCCGTTTTCAGGATTCTGGAAATCTAGTACACCGTTGCCAAGTTCATTAATCGCCAGCAGAAAATCGAATTCGTCAGTTTTCCCCAGTTTTGAACCGTCAGCCGAACTTCCCATCGGTTCGAGAAGTCCAGCAAACCGCGGATCGATTTCTGCGGCTCTTTTCAGTAAGTAATTCACGAAGGTTTGAACCCGAACCGCAACCTCGCATCCGAGATGGCCGTCCGGAACCCAGTGGATCAGGGATGCGCGAAACGTTCCAGAAGGTTCACTAAGAACTCCTCTTTGTTAATCGAGTCTTCCAATGCGATTAAGATATCCAGAGCTTCTAGAGCTTGAACCAAGTTCTCGGGAGACGGTTCAGGGTTCACGCCCCCAACAAACGCTGGATAATTGTTTAAATGAAATAAACCGTCGATGTCCAGTTTCCGCGGTTCAGGCAAAGTTTCAAGCAAAACTGGAGGTCCTTTAAAACCTTCAGATTCTTTTAAAAGTTCATTAATTCTATGGAAGTCTTTATGGTCTGCAAATCTCGTTCGAACCAGATCGTAAACAGTTTGATTCTGACCGTTGCACAAATTGCCTTTCATCAGCGGCAGTAAAAGTTTAAACAGGCTGATTCGTCCGTAATCAGCTGATAGATGACATGGCGTATTTCCGTCGAGGTCTACTGCATTGACGTCTGCCCCAGTTTGAAGCAGACAGCTTACAAGTTCTGCGTTGTTTCTCTTGACCGCGAAATGCAATGGCCGCCACAGATTGAAATCAGGGCTTCAATGTCTGCACCACTTTCTACAAGGAGCCTGCAAACCTGTTAGCAAGGGTTAAAGCCTAGTTATCAAGATAATAGTATTCGTATACTTCTTCATTGTCTGCTAAGTGCAGAGGTGTCCTATCTAGATCATCTCTTGCATTTACATTTGCTTCAATCTCGATCAAATATTTCACAATTTGTGTAAATCCTCTCTCGGCTGCCAAATGTAAAGCAGTTGCAGCGATTCTGTAAGGGTTTTTGTAGTCCGGTTCGAAACCGCGGTTCACGTCTGCTTGGAAATTTTCCAAGTCCCCGCTTGTAACGCAGTCGAACGCCTCTTGATGAAACGGATCTAATAATTTCAACGCATCTCCCATTGATTGCCTGCAATTTTCATATCAATTAAACTTTTAAAAAAATGAATGAATTAAGCTAAATACTGATATGGTGAAGTATATTCCGAGACGAACTGTACGAGAAGACTGAACATTAACGTGCGAAACGCGCACATGTTCTGGCGTGCCTGAGCGTTGCGTCATCCCAACAGCTGTAAACCGGAAAACCAGTTATGGCGAAACATTCTTTAAAAAAAGACAACGAATTTAAATTATCAAAGTAAGAATTAATAAGCATTTTAATTTTTAAATAATTTAACACGATGTATGATACTTATTAGTACATGTATGAAACTACAGCTTTATTAATCTCGTAATGTAATCTAGGTAAAAATTACGGTGCCTTTTGAGGTGCTTTTTGAGTGACCTTGAATTGGTAAATTCAACGTAGCTCGAAATTTGGGCACGTGGGGGTTCTGTAGGCTACTACGAAAAGTCACCATGAGGAGGAATACAAAAGTCACTATGAAAAACACCATTGTGGTGCTATTTTACAGTCGAGAGAGGTCCAAGACTACTTGACAATAAAGCAATTTCGCCAAGTTGTTCGCCGTGTATTTTCCCGTAACCAATCCGTGCAAACTATGACAATAACAATTTTAATAAATGTAATATTTTTCTTCAAGTTCAAAAAAAAGAAATATTAATTTGGAGAAAATAACTAGCTGGGCTGAGAAGACACGCCGATCAGGTAATGGATTTTCTTCGAGCGTAGGTAGCTGTACGAATTATCCAACTCGAGGATGTCTGAGAAAATAGAAATTTTCTTGGTATTATTGAGTTATAAATGAACTTTAATTTGTAAACGCACAAGTTCCTGGTATGCTGCAAACAATTTGTCCTTCTTCCAGAGCAGTGCTGCACTCAACTCGTTCCCAAGGAACGATTACGTGGCTTGCGTTCTCATCCTTGCGGTAAACTGTGTAAGCAATGTCCTTGTCTTCACAAAAGAACTCCCATCTAATAAAAATACAGAAATGTTTAGTAGAACTCTGAATAAAATAGTAGTGTTCTAAACCAACAAGTATGATTTAATGAACCATGTTTGCAAATACATTGTAAATACGTTAAAAATTCAGTCAGTAGATGGCGCTGCTGTTTGTTTACAAACATTACCTCAACTCTTGACCTGGGCGTTCAACATCAAATTCCAGTTTAGCCACAGCTCCATTTGCAACAACTAGAGTCTTGTAGTTTTCTTTAGGTCTTGGAGGATTGTTGACAAGGTAACAGGATTTCGGAACTTTGCCTCCCATACAGATCTACAACCGAAAACAAAACAATTCAAACTCGTGTCTGAAATGGCAAGAATCGGTATTTGAATCAGACTGATAAGTACTCTAGTAATGCAATCTGGATTTCCATCAGGATCTGTCATGGTTCCTCCATAGCGAACGGGAAGTTGATCGGCATCGATTTCTTCGAGCAGAGCGGCCTTCCACTCCTTGTCGTTGGTCCCAAAGAAAACGAATTTGTTCGCTGTGGCGTCTGACATGAACGGTCTGAATATTGAGTAGGCGACCGTGAACATTTTAGGAGCTTTGCAAACAAACAGTAAGCTTAAATTCATTTATCTCTAAGAAACTTCAACGTTACCATTGATCAAAAACGCCTTCCTTAGGTTCTCCGGATAATTGGCCTCGTTGATTTCGAAAAGCTGCTTGCTGATATTCATAGCTGTTACAAAAGAATAGGTTAATTTGGTAATTTGTGACTCTTCCAGATAATTATACTTGGTGCATGAGTGACAAAACTCATTGAGAAGCCCTCGAGATCGACGATAGTGACCTGCTGGGTTATCGGTCGTCCCAGTCGTTGACTGCTTCTCTTCATCTCCATCGTGGCTATCTCGCTAAGCCAGATGCCGTACTGGAGATACTCTTTCGGCCGAACCGATTCCAGCAGTCCTCGCATGTCAGTTCGACCAACTAGGCCGATACAAACTGCAAAACAGTAATTCAAAAAAAAAGTATAATGCCGTAGTACGATTTAAGATACGGTTTTATATTACTAGGACAGCCAAACTTGTCGACTCCAGCAAATCCACCGGCGAAATATTTTCTCAAGACTTCGGGTCCTTGCCAGTTCTCGTTCAGTTCGTCGACACGGTTCTGGCGACGCCATTCCAACGACTGTATTTAACCAAATACAAACATTCTTACATTTCCTTGTTATCAGGGAATGTATCCAAGTGTATGAATTCCATTTATCAGTAAAGATATTCACTATCAACCATGGTTCATTGTAGTATATCTTAAATCATCCATTTTATCTATACATCGTTATCATCATGTTACTTTAGCATTTAAGGTAACATTATTTAAAAAACATATATTACCGCTCGAAGCATTTTTTCCGCTTTGACGCAGTCAAATTCCCTAGCTAATAAGTTATTAGCAGACTTAGTGTTGTTAATTAACTATTTAATTCATGTGATACCAACGAGCCATGTCAGGAGGTAGCTGTCGTCTCTTTCCGGCAACTCAGTATCCTTCATCATTTCACGAAACTGTATTCAAATAACAAACTTTAATGCATATTTTACCTACTCTGTATAAAACAATAAAGTTCAAGTAGAACAAAATACAATATCTCAAGTATCGTACAGACCTGATCGAGTGCAGCTGCTTGCTTTTCCGTCAATTTCGTTGCCATTTTTATGAACTAAAAACAAATCCCTTCAAAACTTGTAGAAACTAGCTTCTACTCGGTTTAGTAAGTGCGAGGGTACTGTTATCCTACGGTCAAAACAAGTCCGTGCTTCTCGTTATCTCATTATGACATACCCTGTTAGATAAAGATAACGAGCGCTAACAAATCTTACGGCTTGGACTCCGGTCCGTTAAAACAGGATATCCTGCACCCGCATCTAGTACAATGACATAGATTTCTATATTCATATAGGCTGTCCACGCTACATTGAAACTTAAATTCAAACGCCCCTTGTAAATATGAAAAGCAGGTAATATAATTTACCGTTTATTCATAATTCTACAACTTTCGTTGTTTGATCAGCAACAGTTTTTGTCCTGGATTATTCACTGAAGGTACCGCGACTTCCGTGATTTTGAGTTGTACTTCTGTAAGTTAGCCAAGCTATCAACAAGTATTCCTGCACATTCATAGCAATCAAAAGCCAGAACAGCTAAAACAGTGTATATTTCAAATAAATATCTACATTATGTTCTGGCATCCATAAATTGTTGAATAATTTTATACCCATCTCTCGTGGTAGGAAAAAATCACAATTTGACGTTAAACACGTCTGCATGGCTAGCTAGCCCAGCTCTGAACGCTGACCAGGTAGTGAACTTTCTTCGACCGGAGGTAGCTGTACGAGTTATCGAACTCAAGGACGTCTGCAAAATACAAGTTTTCCTAATATTATTACAATGTAAATGAAATATAAACGTATAAACTTACAAGTTCCTGGTGAGCTGCAAACGATTCGTCCTTCTTCGAGAGCAGTGCTACACTCGACTCGTTCCCGACGGACGATTTCGTGGTTCGTGTTCTCCCCCTTGCGGTAAACTGTGTAAGCAATGTCCTTGTCTTCACAAAAGAACTCCCATCTAACAAAATCATAGAAATAAATATCAGACCTTACAGTTGAAACTTGTTTTTAATTGAAAGTCGTAAATGTTCACAAATATTGCCACTACATGGCGCTGCTGTTTGTTTACAAACATTTACCTCAGCTCCTGGCCTGGCCGCGCAACATCAAATTCGAGTTTAGCAACAGCTCCATGTGCAACAACTAGAGTCTTGTAGTTTTCTTTCGCTTTCGGAGGATTGTTGACAAGGTAACAGGATTTCGGAACTTTGCCTCCCATGCAGATCTGCAACCGAAACAAAACCAATCAAAGTCCAGTCTGAAATTCGAAGAATTGGGATTCGATATGGATTGAAAAGTACTTTGGTAATGCATTGTGGATTTCCGTCAGGATCTGTCATGGTTCCACCATAGTGAACGGGAAGTTGATCGGCATCAATTTCTTCTAGAAGAGCGGCCTTCCACTCCTTGTCGTTGGTCCCGAAGAAAACGAACTTGCTGGCCGTGGCGTCTGACATGAACGGTCGTACCATTGCATAAGCAACCGTGAACATTCTAGGAGCTTTTCAAGGCCAATAGCAAGCTTAAGCTCATGCTTCAATATAAATTACATTGTTACCATTGATTACGATTGCTTTCCTAAGGTTCTCGGGATAGTTGGCCTCTGTGAATTCAAAAATCTGCTTGCAGATATTCATAGCTGTTAAAATATATACTATTAATCTGAATTTTTATAAGTTAAAACCATTGTTCATACAAGGTGCATGTGTAACCATGCTCATTGTGAAGCCCTCGAGATCGAGAATGCTCACTTGCTGCCTCACTGGTCGTCCCAGTCTTTGACTGCTTTTCTTCATCTCCGCCACGCCTTGCTCGTTGAACCAAATGGCATACTGAAGGTACTCTTTCGCCCGGACCGACTCGAGCACTCCTCGGACATCTAGTCGACCGATGGGACATATAAGTACTGCGAAACAAAGAACTCAGTTATCCGAACTCCAGAATCGTGTACTATGGAACAATTTCATGTCAGATTTTTAATTACTGGGACAGCCGAACTTGTCAACTCCAGAAAATCCACCGGCGACATATTTTTTCAAGACTTCAGATCCCTGCCAGTCGTGGTGCAGTTCGTCGACACGATTCTGGCGACGCCATTCCAATGACTGCATTCAATCAAAACAAAGTTTACTTCATGATTTATACGCTGCATTAAAAGTAATAGCTGCAAATCTTATCTTTAGAATAGTATCATTAAAATTACATACTGGGTTGAAATTTTATTTATGATTTGTTAAGTTAATCTTACCGCTCGGAGCATTTTTTCAGCTTTAGCGCAGTCGAAGTCCCTGGCTAATAAAACGTATTTATATTAATTAATCTTGATTTTGTAATATCAAAATACCAACGAGCCACGTTAGGAAGTAACTGTCATCTCTTTCAGGCAGTTCAGTGTCCTTCATCAGTTCGCGAAACTGAGTGTCAAGTAATATTAAAATCAAACACGAACTCCATAATAAACCATAAGAATTTTTCATGCGTACCTGACTGAGTGCAGCTGCTTGTTTTTCCGTTAGTTCAGTTTCCATTTTGAACTTGAAGCAAATTTCTTTGAGTCCTATACAAACCAGAAGACACTTCTGTACAGTTCAGCAAGTGCAAGCGAACTGTCAGCATAGGACAAACTAAACTTTGTTTCTGGCTATCTTAGTATATTAGATCGTATCAGATAAAGTGTTTGCTTCAACAGCTAGACTGTCTTATCTTTCTATAACTTGTTTCTCTTACCAATATTATAAAATTTGCGAATTAAGTTAACGGAGCCATGTAATCATAGTTATCTTTCGCATTCCTGCACCGCTGTATGTTTCGTGGTCTTCCACAGGCATCGAGTGTGCACAAATAACAGAAAGCTGCCTACTATTTGTTCAGATATTTTATTATGTCTAAAAAAGGAAACGTATATATTACAATAAGTATGGGACTTATTGTAGGATAACTTGTTAGACTAGTCAGTATATTTCAGTCGCTGACAGTGTTTAGTTTTTACAATCAAAATTGCCTTATAACAGTAATGTTACACTCTCCGAGCAGAATATGAGTCACGATATGTCTCTTGATGTGTACAGTGTTTAGCTGGGACATTTGTCGACGCTGATCAGGTAGTGAATCTTCTTAGATCGAAAGTAGCTGTACGAGTTATCGAACTCAAACACATCTAAAACCAAAAAAAAATCCTATTTCTTGATACTAGGCTTTCAGAATATCCATTTAGAAACTTACATGTTCCTAGTACGCTGCAAACGATTCGTCCTTCTTCGAGAGCTGTGCTACACTCGACTCGTTCCCGAGGAACGATTCCGTGGTTCGTGTTCTCGTCCTTGCGGTAAACTGTGTAAGCAATGTCCTTGTCTTCACAAAAGAACTCCCATCTAACAAAATTACAGAAATAAATATTAGAGCTTACAGTTGAAACTTGTTTTTAATTGAAAGTCACGAATGTTTGCAAGTATCGCCACTAGATGGCGCTGCTGTTTGTTTACAAACATTTACCTCAGCTCCTGGCCATGGAGTGCAACATCAAATTCGAGTTTAGCCACAGCTCCATGTGCAACAACTAGAGTCTTGTAGTTCTCTTTCGCTTTTGGAGGATTGTTAACAAGGTAATAGGACTTTGGAACTTTACCGCCGATGCAGATCTACAACCGAAACAATGTATTTGCAAGTTGTGAGTATTGGTTAAGTTATGAAACTAAACTATACTTTGGTAATGCAGTGTGGATTTCCATCAGGATCGGTCATAGTTCCTCCGTAGTGAACGGGAAGTTGATCGGCATCGATTTCTTCCAGCAGAGCGGCTTTCCACTCTTTGTCGTTAGTTCCGAAGAAAACGAACTTGCTCGCTGTGGAATCAGACATGAATGGCCGCACCATCGAATAAGCAACCTTGAACATTTTTGGAGCTTTTCAAGATAAACAGTAAAGTTAAATTGATTTGTTCAAGAAATTTGATTGCTACCGTTAATTACAAACGCCTTCCTCAGGTTCTCGGGATAGTTGGCCTCGGTGAATTCGAAAACCAGCTTGCTGATATTCATAGCTGTTCCAACAGAAGAAATATTTCAGCGTCTTTGCACTGATATTTAAAATTGTACCAGGTGGGTGAGTAACGAAGCTCATCGAGAAGCCATCGAGATCGAGAATCGTAACTTGCCGAGTTATTGGGCGTCCCAGTCTTTGACTGCTTTTCTTCATTTCCCTCGTAGCTCTCTCGTTGAACCAGATGGCATATTGAAGGTACTCTTTCGTTCGCACCGACTCCAGCAGTCCTCGGATGTCAAATCCACCGAGCGGGCATAGGCATACTGCAATACAATGAGTTCAAAAATCTTGACTATGTTACACATGGGTTTATGTGAGATTTGAATTACTAGGACAGCCGAACTTGTCAACTCCAGGAAATCCGCCGGCGAAATATTTTCTCAAAACTTCAGGGCCTTGCCAGTTCTCGTCCAGTTCGTCGACACGGTTCTGACGACGCCATTCCAATGACTGTTTTCAACAGAAATAAAACATTGAATAAATTCAGTCATTTATATATAAAATGTTATAATTTTCTGAACAATACATACATTAATCATTGTTTAGTGCGATTTATCTATTAATTAGTCTTCACTGCATACTGATTTAGCAGTAGTGGTAGTAGTATTAAAAGAAATTTTACCGCTCGTAGCATCTTTTCGGCTTTGATGCAGTCAAAGTCTCTTGCTAATAAATTTTTATTAATGTAACATTCATTAATTATCGATTTAAATATAATCTGATTACCAACGAGCCATGTTAGGAGATAGCTGTCGTCTCTTTCAGGTAATTCAGTGTCCTTCATCAGTTCACGAAACTGCGTTTAAGAAGTAAAAATTTACTTAGATTTTCTTATCTCCATATTTAAGTCATACAAACCTGACTTAATGCAGTTGCTTGTTTTTCTGTTAACTTCATCTCCATTTGAAACTGCAATAAAGTTATTTTAAAAATTAAACCATAAAAATACGTTCTAAACGATTCAGTAAGTGCAAGCGTACTGTTAGTCAGCCAAAACAAGTCCCCGTTTCTCGTTATCTCAGAATAATATATCTTTTAAGATAAAGAGCACTGCCTAATCTGACCATTGGCTCCGGAATCCCGCTACATCATCATTTTAGATGTAAAAATCACAGTTAGTGGCTTAGCACACAAAAATTTTTACAAAATCCTAAGAGAAGTCCCACAAGCAGAAAAATAGTTAGCTTCTACGGTATAAATATTTCTTTTCCATAAAGAGAGATCAGGGGAAAATTCCAGGAACCGAAACGTCACAACAGCTACAACAGTTTATTCCTTCATAATTGTCCACGTTTAGTTCTAACACTCGCAATCGTTAAGATAGTATTCTAATATCTAAATCTTCAAGTAAAGATGAATCACAATATGACTTTTCGAATGCCATTTGCAAAGCTAGGTGCAGCTCTGAACGCTGATCAGGTAGTGGATCTTCTTCGAACGAAGGTAGCTGAACGAGTTATCGAACTCAAACACATCTGCAAGCAAAATATATTCATTACTAACTATACGACTTAATGAATACTAGTTTAGTAACTTACAAGTTCCCGGTGAGCTGCAAACGATTCGTCCTTCCTCAAGAATGGTGCTACACTCGACTCGTTCCCGAGGAACGATTTCGTGGTTCATGTTCTCGTCCTTGCGATACACGGCATAAGCAATGTCCTTGTCTTCACATAAGAATTCCCATCTTTCAAAAACGAAATACAGAAACAATAATTACGAAAAATAAACCAGTTTCTTGAATCATAAGGGAAAATGTTTACAACAGCGCCCGCCAGTGGCGCCGCTGTTTGTTTACAAACATTACTTGATCTCATGGCCGCTGCTTTTAACTTCATATTCCAGTTTTTCCATAGCTCCGTTTGCAATAACTAAAGTCTGGTAGTTTGACTTTGGTTTCGGAAGATTGTTGCTAAGGTAATAGGATTTGGGAACTTCACCGCCCATGCAAATCTGTAAGTAAAAACGAAGAAGTAAAATTCGAGTCTGAAATTCGAAGAATCGGGATTCGACATGGATTGAACAGTACTTTGGTAATGCATTGTGGGTTTCCGTCAGGATCTGTCATGGTCCCGCCGTAGTGAATGGGAAGTTGATCGGCATCGATTTCTTCCAGCAGAGCGGCTTTCCACTCTTTGTCGTTGCTGCCGAAGAAAACAACTTTGTTTGTCGTTGCCTCGTGCATGAACGGCTTTATCATGGAGTAAGCAACGGTGAAGATTTTTGGAGCTAAAAAAAAACAAATTATAAGTTCGAGTTAGTAAATTTTGTAATTTCTGTTACCGTTGATAACGAACGCTTTTCTTAGGTTCTCGGGATAATTGGCCTCGTAGATCTGGACGCACTGCTTGACAATATTCATGGCTGCGTGAATAATTTCTTACGTTTCATATTAATCAAATTTAAATGAGCATTGTATTTACCAGGCGCATAAGTGACGTGACGCATCGAGAAGCCCTCGAGATCGAAAATCGTGACTTGCTGAGTTACGGGACGTCCCAGTCTCTGACTGCTTTTCTTCATCTCCATCGTACTTTTCTCGTTGAACCACACAGCGTACTGGATGTACTCCTTGTGCCGAACTGATTCGAGAAGCCCTCGAACGTCCGCTCGACCGAACGGGACGATACACACTGCCAAACGAAACGATAAATACTTAAATTTCTTAAATTTTTGCACAAGATATTTATAAATTTAGTGAATCAGTGAATTTTCTGAATGTTTTTCTAGATTACCGGGACAACCGAACTTGTCGAATCCGGGATATCCACCAACGAAATATTTTTTCAGGACTTCGGATCCTTGCCATTCCTCTTTCATTTCGTCCACACGATTCTGGCGACGCCACTCCAAAGACTATTTCCATTAAAATTCACAAACAATATTAATTTTATTATAATAGCTATAATTTATAAATTGGGAAAAATATTACCGCTCGAAGCATTTTTCCAGCTTTGGCACAGTCAAAATTCCTAGCTAGTAAACCAAATAAATTAAAATAAAGTTTAATTAAATTAATAATCAATTGAATTACCAATGAGCCATCTAAGTAGATAACTATCATCTTTTTCAGGTAAATCCGCATCTTTCATCACTTCGCGAAACTGCATATAAAACAAAAAATTTCAATTAATTATCAGTAATACAAACTTAAAATAAACTGTTCTCAGAATCGATAATCAATTAACCGAAAAATTTTTAAATACAAACCTGTTTCAGAGCAGCTACTTGTTTTTCCGTTAATTTCACCTCCATTTTTTTTTAAGTCCACTGACTTCGGTAAGTACGAGTGAACTGATAGTTTATACTCACAATCTCAGATCATATTTTAAGTCGATAACAAAAAACCTATCACACACTCTGTTTGCTTAGAATAAACTGGGATAAACAAACTTGTCTATCTCCGAAATCGGCAACAAAAAGCAACGCCAAGTAAATACAATGTCCTTATGTTATAATTTTATGTTTTAGTACAAGTATTTGGGTATTTTTTACATCCTTTCACTACAGCAGTTGCCTGAAAACTGAAGTGGATGAACTGAAAACAGCAAAGTGAAAGTAGGCCTACATTTTTTATTTTTTACGCGAGGAAAACCTTCAGCCCTTAAGGGAAAAACTGGACAACTTTCTCCAGGAGCCTGCCAATTCTCCCCGTTTTTTTCACCACAACTGGGAACTGGATGGGAAAAGTGTGAATAGCTGCTCGTTTAAGTACTTAAGCACCAGAACGGAATTGTATTTTAAACGATTAAGGGGTTCTGTGGGGAAGAATGCAAATAATCAATAGTCAATTAGCATTTGGATCGAAATATAATTATCGCAATTAAGCAGAAAATGTTAGTAAACAAATGGTGCTATCACATTGATATCAAATAATCGTGCTGTTAAGGTTTGAAATCGATATTTTCACGTAAATTTGCGTTTAAAACAAAGCACGGGTGATAAATTTTAAAGCACAAAACCGTGATTTTTCTTATTTTTCTGATTTTCGGGGAAGAATGGCTGGTTATAGCGCGATCCTTCAAGATGGCGGCTCATCACCGGTTCGTCACGCTGCGAAAACTGCTGATTCTTCTTGCTATTCTTCTTATTGTTGGCCGATGAAACGTCTTGAGCTGCGAAGTGATGTTCCAGTCGAGCACTGTCACGATCCAGTCCTGGAAACCGTTGATGTTTGCTCAGTTCGCTGTATTTCTTCGCTTCAGCTGTTGTCTGCTTCAACGGATGCCAAGATGGCGGCGTAACCCCGGGGCATTTAAACGGGGAAAAGTCTTCAGCAAGTTTTTCTTTTGCCTGTGGACACGGTTCAGGAATTCGCGACTCAGGATTGATTTGCCTAGGTCTACTTCTAGCAGGATCGGTCCTTGCAGACGAGGGAAACGATCCTGAAAACCGAGAATCCTGAAAAAGTGACAGTTTTGAAGGATTTTGATCTTTTTTGAGCCAGAGATGAGTAGAACGATCCTGCGAACCGGAAAAAGGCGTTTGATCCTCGACGTCTGAACCGATCCCACTAGAAGGTCCACTGGAACTACTGTCTGGTTTCCTAGGAAAAAAATCAGAATTTTTTAAAATTTTTTAGTAATTGGTAATTTAATAACTTACCTTTGCAGATCCTGGGGTAGCTTAGTTTCCTCCGGGATCTGTCGACTGTGGTCCTTCGTCGGTAAGCTGGATTTCTTTTTCAGGATCGGTTCTTCGTCGTAATCTTTTGGCGGGAAAAGTAAAGGTCCAGTGTTTCTATTGAGTTTGTCCCTCAGTTCAGCAGCCAGGGAATCGTAGAGCCTAGCGATCCTTTCTTGTTCGTTCTTGGGAACTGAAGCTGCGGGAATGTTGAACTTTCCAACGCTGCTATTTTTCGCAGGCGGGATCATTTTCGCAGCCTGATTTGATCCTTCGTTGTTAGAATCCTGGAAATCCTCTCTGGATCCCCCTAGTCCGCTTTTAGGTCCACCTGAGTTGGTTCTGGAAGCTTCGGGTCCTATCTCAGAGGTCTCGAGCAAACTAGGATTACTGCTGAAGGATCGGGAAAGGCCTTGGGACTGAAGACGATCTTCCACGTCTCTCATCCTTCGCTGGTTGTCCGCCTTTTCCATCAGGATCCAGAGCTGGGATCGCAGCATCTCGGCCGTGTGAACAGAGTCACATCGGTAGGAATGCAGATGAACGGGACACTTGGTGACGGGATTGTAGAGAAGAAGGATTGCGGAGACAATATCGTCGTCTGGAGGCGATCCCTGACTGACGTAAGTCAAAGCTTGGCTCGGAATGAAGTGCTTGAAGGACTCGGAAATCAACTTGATCCCGCAGGATGAGATCTGAAGAGTCACTTTGGCAGGATCGCCTTGTTTCTCCTTCTGTTTCAGCTGCCTATTAAAAATGAATAATCATATTAATATTTAGGGAATTCATTATAATTTTCAGATTTTATACCGAAGGATCGGTCGAACCAACTGTTCTCCTCGTAGTCCTGGACATTCCTTTGCTCCGAGGAACCAGACGTAGAAGGATTTTTTGGTGTCTGGATTCATTTTTTCCTAAATCTGGTTCCCGTATGGTTTGGCACAGTCCTCGGTTGACTCGACACTGAAAAGATGAAGAAAAAAGTAATTTATCGTATATAAATTAAATCCTGAGAAATTGTTATGGGTTCTTGAGCAAATGGGCGGATTGTAAGTAAGTGGAAGATAATTTATGATGCGAATCGGATAGTAATAACCAGAGATAATATTATACCATCCGGATATGATAACCTAAATCCTTTACCCATGTAAAAAGTGACGGTACCTTTTGAAGTGCCTTTTTGGGTGACCTTGAACTAGGCACTAAGGAACCGAGAGATCAGGATAAGGCACTGTAATGGTGCCTTTTTACATTTTTTGTACGGTATAAAACACCACTATTACGTGGGTAAGATGCAGTTTTCCTTCAGTGAACATAAAACTTGACTGAGATTTTGTTATATCTAGTGTTACTAATGTTATCGTAGGTTATTAGTCGTGCAGACTTAGTAGAGCGATAACACATAACATATGGTCCTTTGAGAGAATATCCCTTACTTGTGTAATAATTCTTCAAATGTGAAATGTATCATTACAGATACAACATATGTTGCTCCAGAATACGTTGAGTGTAGTAATGAATATATCTTGCAATTATCTTAAATAAACCAGGCCATTTAAAGAGGCTACCATTCACAAGATACGAAAGAAGTGTTAGTATATTATATGTAAATATCGAAGAATTGCGTGAGTCTGGTTAAGAATCATGGCAAAAGTTAAGAATCACGTGAAGAAACAAGCGGAGCTGAACAAGTTCAGTTACTCCAAAAATGATTTCCCACGATGTTTCATTCCCACGTTACGATACAAAACGCTAAAGCAGATGTGCCCAATTCAAATATTATTTAAATAGTTTTGACTATTATTTTTGTAATTCCATGTTTAATATAACCCATTCGATTAGTTCTGATGGAAGCACCCTTAATTCGTTTTCAATGTAAAACTCTATCAAAAATTGTACAGTTTGTAGTAATTATACGTTTACTGTCTAATTTCAATAATTACCTGTTTGATTTTTGATTAGACAAACAAGATAAAATTTAAGAGTTTGGGTTTGCAGGAGCTGAGTTCAGACACCTCTTCTCTCGCCGAACGCTGAGGAGCAACTGAAGTGAGGGGCTGAAGAACGCGAGCTTCCGGTTTCGATGTTCTAAAACCTGAAGAACATTCCAAAATTAATATTTATTAAATATTCAAACGATAATACTAAATTATTAGACTAAAATATTACTGGAGAATAGTATTTAATCGAATTCTATAATTTTTTTTTCAATGAAAATTTAAATTGTGTTGAAACTGGAAAAATTATTTTATATAAAGATGGCGGCGTCCATGACATTCTTTTTTAAATAGAACGCCATTTGTTTACTTTTTGCAAATTTTCTTATTTATTATAAAATAAACATATTATTATGAGTAACTAATTACTTTTTTGAGGAAAATATAAGGAAAATTTCCACAATACACGTTTATTCTCCAATAAAGCGAAAACGTTAACTTTTTTTCTGAATTTTAAGGAAACGATATGCCGGCCATCTGACGCTATTATGCCTTGCCAAACAAATGTTTTTATACCTGGAAACCGGAAAAATGTTGTTTAAATATCTTCACGTGGTTTTCTACTTCAAGAATCTTGGGAATCATAAGTAAGAATCCCTGAAAGCCAGTTTAAAAGCCTTTTTTCAGAAACGGAACTAAATAATACATCGTTCAGGGATTTGGGGATTTCCGGAAAAAAATAATCCAAAAATCTGGCAATTATTATTTAAGTGATATAAATAGTATATTAACAATATCTACCAATAATTGAGTTATAATTACTATGAATGTCTGTTATAAATGAACAAATAAACGGTACTTTTAAAGCGCAAAATAAATCAAAAAGTTGCCATTATTTCACGGATTAAAAGCTTGAAATTGATCATGTAGCGGTTTATTTGATTATTTCGGTAGTCCAAACCTTTCAGTTTTCCTTCCATTTGATCAAACGGTTCACGGTTCACCGATTACAAAATCAAATAATAGTTTAACCAGTACAAATATTTGCCAATAAAATTTAAGATCAATTAGCATAATATAAATTATAATTATTCTAATAAATTTTAAATTTTGAATATTCTTATTGCTTTACAATAAATTATCCTCAATAATAAAAAAAATATTTAAAACTATTTATATAGTGTGAATGAATTTTAAGAGAATATTTAATTATCATAATTAATTTTCGATATTTTTCCAGAAAATAAAAATGGATTTATTTATTATCAAAATCTGGCAACGCTGCATCATTCAAATATCAGCACGTGAAGATGGAGTTTGTCTCACAGTACAGAGAACATCCAGTAACACGGCACGTCCTATCTCCCCATGTTAATGCTGCAAGCGCGAAACTAGCGCTAAATTTCTGGGGGTGAGTGTTGTCGGTACTACGAGTACTCAAAGCCTCAGCCGCCCATCTACAGGTTTTCTCAATGCAGCCTTAGTTCCAACAGCAGCCACCCGCAGAAATCTGGCGCTTTTTCTGCTCGCGGCATTAACATGGGGAGATAGGACTTGCCGTGTTACTGAATGTTCTCTATACTGTGGTTCGTCTGCTTTGTGTTATTTTCTAGAATAGTTTCAAAATAAAATTTCGCCTTTCTAAAACAATGTCGACCAAAATTTTCACTCCCACCAATCAAATCCGATTAACAAATGTCGCCGTAGTTAGAATGAAAAAAGGCGGCAAAAGATTTGAAATCGCCTGCTATAAAAACAAAGTCCTGTCATGGAGAAATAAAATGTAATAAAATAACAGAACTAAATAGTTATCATATAAATATGACAGTCCTAACCAAAACATTAAATTCTTATGTTTTTATTAGCGAGACGGACATAGATGAAGTTTTGCAAACACCTTCGGTTTTCGCTAACGTTTCCAAGGGCCAAGTAGCAAAGAAAGAAGATTTACTTGCAGCGTTCGGGACGGAGGACCAGGTAGCGATTTGTAAGGAAATTTTAGCTAAAGGCGAACTTCAAGTCTCCGAACGCGAACGTCAAGTTCAGCAAGAGGCCTCACTAAAAGATATCGCAACCATCGTAGCCGACAAGTGCGTGAATCCCGAGACCAAGCGGCCGTATCCCGTCTCGATGATCGAGAAGGGAATGAAAGACGTTCACTTCTCGCTAAAACCGAACAGAAACTCGAAGCAGCAGGTATGTAGACATTCTAGTGTGTGGTTTAGCTTGTCGTGTTTGTTTGCTTACGTTTTTGTTTCTAGGCGCTGGAGGTGATCCGCTTGCTGAAAGAAGTGATGCCGATCGACCGAGCCCAGATGAGACTGCGAGTTACCGCTACGAAAGAAGGGAAAAAGTTGAAGGAAAAAATTGCACCGCTACTAACGTCTGTCGAAACCGAACAGTGGGACAGCGGAACTCTAACGCTGGTAAAACCCACTTATTATAATTAATTACCTGTTCATAAATATTATTGAACAATTACCTTTTCACTCTTATTATTATTTGGATATATTTTTTTATATTCTTGTCCTGGGACAGGTTTGCTTGATAGATCCGGGTCATTACCGGCAAGTTGATGACCTGGTTCGTTCGGAGACAAAAGGTCAAGGTCACATGGAGCTTCTCAGCTTGAAAGAGGTCACCGAAGGAGAAGAAACTCTCGAATAAATTCAAACCCAACTTGTAAAGTTATTCAAAATTTTGTGGAATTTTTGTTAATACAATATTCTATAAGCTGAAATAACATTTAAGTTAAAATTTCATACGCGGAAGGGTAAAATAAGAAAAACAGGTCAGTAGGTTCACAGAGGCAGGCTAACGGGACCTTAACCTTTGACCTGAGATGACCTCGAAGGAATTTTTCTTCAACAGCTCACCTGCGCAGCTGCAGTTAGTCTGTCGAGAGAGCTGACCGAACCTGGACGCAGGGAAACCAAAATGGAGTTTGCTAAATTTTTACTCTTTGCTGTTGGACTTCATTTAACGTTTGCTTACGAGACTTTCGATCGAGGCTACAGCAAAATTAATTTCTACGGAAACAGGCCGCGTCCAGTATTCGCACAAGAAAACAGTAGCTGGTAAATTTCATAATTTCTAATCGGAATTGCAATAATACAACTAAACACTTTGATACAAAAGTACATTGTAAATATCTTAATAGTAATTCAAAAACTATGGTTGCCATTAATAATTATTACACATTTATTTTTTACATTTCCACATGATTCATTAATTATTTAATTTCTTGTGTTAAATGCAGGAAAAGACAAGGTGAAGCTGATCTTACTCACGAAGATTCAGATTCTTCGCCTTTCCAGTTCACCAAGCACCCGAAAGTGATCATCCGACCTGCCACAGCAGTTCGTCCGTCTCCCTCGACGGTTCAGCAGCAGCGAACCGATGCCAACGACGGCTGCCGCTGTGAACCGCTCGACGCCTGCACTATCGAGAACATGGACTTCAGTTTCGGTAAAAGCTGCGAGCACGGTAAAGTGCGCTGCTGCAGGCCACTGGTTCCCGTCATCACTAAAGCTCAGACCCCTGTTAAGATTACAACAGCTCCTAGTACTACTACTACTACTCCCAAGCCTAGCACTACTCCAAAGAGACCCGCTAACGTGAACCGTATCGTTAATGCAGTTCCAGAGAAGCATCCCCTGGGAAGTGACGCGTTTGTTCCAGTCAGTTTGCCTTTCCCCAAGATCCCTGATCGCGAGGTGCAGACTCCGGAGAAGTTCGTCCCGCTCCGAGAGCCAGAGCCCGAGAAGCCTTTCACTCCTCTGAGAGAGCCAAACGAAACTCCAGACGTTTTTACAGTGATGAAGGGACCTCAGCTGCCTCAGAAACCTCAGGTCCAGCCTCAGCAGCCTCAGAAACAGGCAGCACAGCCTCAGCAGGTCTCAATTCAGCACGTTCCGCCACTGATTCAGCAGCTCCAGGCTCAGCCGCAGCAGGTTCCGGTTCAGACTCAGCAGCCGCCCCAGCAAGTCGTGATGCAAGAGCAGCAGCTTCCCACTCAACAACAGCAAGCTCAGCACGTTCCACCGCTCATTCAGCAGCTCCAGGGCCAACCGCAGCAGGTCCCAGCTCAGCCTCAGCAGCACTCGCAGCCTCACGTTGCCCAGGAACAAGCTCAGCCGCTTCCTCAGCAGCCCGTAAGCTTCTTCCCGACTCGGGATCAGCAGCATTTCCTTCCACCGCAGCAATTCAACCCTCTACAACAGCAGCAGGCCTTCATGCCATTCCAGCCTGGTATGCAGCAGCCTTCGCAGGTTCTTCGTCCACCTTTCATGCAACAGCCTCCTCCGCATTTTGTTCCTCAGCAGCAGTTCTTTATGCCACCGCAGCAGACGATTCCTCAGCAGCCTCCACAGCAGCAGCAGGGATCTTCACTTCTCAGCAGTTTTATGAACATTTTCCAATAATCCAGTTGCCTTCAAACACAATATTTAAACAAAAAACCTAATTTATTACCAGACTTGACGTTTTTATCATGTATTTCAATACATTTTCATTTTTTTTGTCCGAGGATTTGGCGTATCTGTTTACAAATACAAAAACTTTTCAAAGTCCATGTGACACGAAAGCAATGAGACGAGGAGGCTAAATGAAAAATGATGTTTCTTTTTCAATTATTTCTCGTAAAAAAATGTGACAAGTCGCTTGTTACAAACAAAATCATTCAAGACAAAAAAATGTTGGAGAAACAAAGAAACGGCTCGTGAAAAAAATCTTCAAACTTCCAGATTTTTCAATCCCTCTCGATCCTCAATACGGCCTGGGACGATCGCGACCACGTCCACTGAAAATAAAAGAAAAATCTTTACTATTACGTCTATACTGCAAATGCAACTTAATGATATTAAGTTATAGTATTACATTATACTTAATTAATATTTCAGGTAAAATACATTTATTTGAATGTTAAAAAGTAAGATATTATAACAAAAGAGAAAACGAGACATTTATGTTCATATTGCTAATACAGCTTGCTACTATTGAAATTTTATAGATTTGATTACCCCATGGGTCCGCCGCTTCCACCACGTCCGCCACGGTCACCGTAGCCTCCGCCGCCACGTCCGCCTCTGAATCCGCCGCGGTCGCCGCCGAATCCTCCGCCGCGTCCTCCGCGGTCCCCGAAACCTCCACCACCGCGTCCGCCTCTGAATCCGCCGCGATCGTCGAAGCTCCTATCGCCGCCTCCGCCTCGTCCGCCGCCGAAGCCGCGGTCTCGGTCGCCGCCTCCGCCTCTACTACCACGGAAGCCACGATCGCCTCCTGGTTTGAACATAATATTAGTTAATATTGATTAAAAATAATTCTCGCTACTGAAAAAAATGACAATATAAACACTACAAGATTAGATAACGATGAATCACAGTAAACGACTAAAATACGCAATTTTTTTTTCAAATAAACGACAGAAGTATCAAGTCTATAATTACTACGCTTGCACAGAAGAACGCTTCCTGCTTATGGAGATTTAGCTTAAATTAATTAAATGAAACAATATCCTAAATTAGTATAGACATAAAGCACTACAAGATTAACCTGTAATAAATAATTAACGGCACTATGCAATTTGATCAGAACAAAATGAAACATTGAAAGCATCAAATCTATTGTTATTGCTCCTGTATACACACCATTACTACTTTCGTATAAAGCTGCAACTTATCTTGATTTATAGATAAAAAATTTACCTCGGCTGCCGTAATCTCCCGAGCCGGCGCCTTCGACGGAGCCGCCCATGAGATCGGCACGCGGCGTCTTGCAGCGGTTACACTCCGATCTCCAGGCGAAGTTCATGTTGCCGCACGACGGATCCGAGCAGCGCCAGTCGCCATCTCGGCCGGGGCCACCTAAAAATCGCACCAAAAATATTATATACTCATATTGTAATTTAATTGGATTTCATTGATTTAATGTGGTATTTTCTGTCCCTTCCACATTATTGTTAATACAACATAACTTCCTGTATATTCACTCTGACTCAGCTATTGCATTACCTTGTCACAAATTTATCTTACTATTATTAGGTTATGATCTAAATTTTATACCATATTCCTTGATTACTTATCATAATTTTAATTTAACTGTTTAGACTTAATTACACATAATTAATTATTTGATTAAATTTACACGTAAACATTACGATATCAAACTCACTTCTACTAGACCATAACCTTGTTCATTTACTATTGAACTATTTTGCTATTATTTATATTGCCTCTTTGCTGTTTTTCCTGACTATTTATAATTTTCATTTAATCACTCACTATTATCATTTTCAAATTCAATTTAAGAGCTCTTACCGCTGCTTCCTCCTGATGGGGGTCTTCCGCCATCACGTCCGCCGCGACCACGGCTTCCGCCCGGGCCTCCAGGCCCTCCGCGTCCGCCACCGAATCCTCCGGGGCCTCCACGTCCGCCGCCTCCAGGACCACCACGACCTCCGCCGAATCCGCCGCGACCACCGAATCCTCCTCCAGCAGGCAGCTTCCTGGTCGCCATAGAGACCTTCAGGATCGGTCCTCCGTTGAATGGTTGTCCTGGAGATACACAAATTAATACAAATATTTACAGCCACGTTCATGAAAGCGGGTACAGCATGGGAAGGCTAAAGCTCACTTTTTCTTAGTTTTTACGAGAACATTATAATATTACTTGATAACATGCATTAATGTAGCTTATGTAAAAGTGAATTTTAAGTTTCTCAACTTCATTTAACGTATAATTAAGTTTATGAACTGCAAAGACAACTTTTGAACCTTCCCACGCTGCACACGTTTTTTTTATGAACATGACGGTAAATTAGAGAAAAATCTGATTGGATATACCATTGAACCATTCGATAGCAGCTTTAGCAGCACTAGGATCATCATAAGTGATGGTGGCTTCCCCTTTAGACTCTCCTGTTACTTTGTCCTTGAAGATCCAGATCTTCGGCTTGCCGGTTTTCTTATCAATCTAATTTATGAAGATTCAAATATGAGTATTAAAAATATTATTTAATATTTTGACTATACCTTGATGACTCCGATGGATCCGAAAAAAGTTGCCAGCTCCGTTTCTCCAGCATTTTCCGGGAGTCCTGCTACGAAGACGCTGTCCTCTTGAACGATGCGGTCTTCACCTCCAGGGCCGCCTTCATTCGTTCAACAAATTCACGAAAAATCAGAATTAATTCAAGATTCACGAAAACTTTGTAAAATAATCAAAGAAAATCTACCAAACAACTGAAAACTACTGCTTTTCTGACTATTTTAAAGCCTGTTACTGTTACACACTTGCTTAATACAACCAACAAACCCATAAGAAGTCTCGGAATACAATAACTTAGTAGTCTGAAACATAATTTTAGTAATTCAGTTATTAGTTTGACCTGCATTTGTAACTGAATTAGTAGTTTGTAGCGTCGTTGTAGTAAAATTTGTATTTCGCTGTGTTCTTGTACGTAAACGAGTAGTTTGTTCTATTCTCGTATTCAATTTTCCTACGCTAGTAGTAAACCTGGTAATTCTTAGTGTCGTTGTAGTAAACTAGATAGTTCCTAGTGTAGTTGTAGTATTCAGTTGGTAATACAGAGTATCAAATACACGTCTTGTTCAAACCGAGTTAAATATAATATTCCGGAATAGTTTTTTTTTAAAAACCTCAGGTCCAAACCCATACAAATACAAGTTTTATAGACTTTTCTGGACACTCTCATAAAGCACCTTTGATACACGCTTAATAATATTAACAATACATAATAACAATAATAATAAGCGAGGCTGAAATCCTCGTCATGCGACCGAGTTAAATAAGTTCAAGAGGAAAGTACAGTATTATTAGATATAAAGTTTTGAAGGACACCTTGCGGCGTCTTTTTGATGGATGGATATGTTATAGGTTACCTTTGGAGTACGCGTCTCTGCTTCCACCGTTTTGACTGCAATAAGCCAGAAAGACATTTTTGCTATGACTTGAACGAACGAACCATTTTTCTGCTCACAAAAACTTCTCTGTTCGCTGTCGGTAATAACGTTATACACAACAAACCAATATACACACACAATATTTGACCAAACCCCTTTGTTTCGCACCACTTTCCTCGTAAATCAAGTTCATTATTTGTTTGTTTTTTCCAGTTTTAGTAATGAGGACCTCAGACTCTTGTTTCCACTGAAAGCAATAACCCAGTTTTTTTTTCTGTCGAAGACCTTCACCGACATACTTCATCACTAGTTGAACCAGTATCGAAAACAGTCTGCTGCATTCTTAAATCAATACTATTCATTAATTTAGTATTAAGAATCTTGTTCGCAGCATACTGTGCCCGAGCGATGAACAAAACGAAACCACAAAATCGATAACATAGCACACAGTACTTCATCCCGTTTTCAACAGACTGTTTCGCATTCGTTTCTGAGCCTTACGCAGGCTTAAACCATAACTCAACTATAGTTAAACTTGTACGATAGTCATCTAGTACCCCGAACCTTGAAGAGATCATCCAGCTAAGTGGAACGATATTTGAGCAAAAAATGACTGTGGACAAATTGAAGATTATTTCTATTCATAATTCAGTTTTTCACCACGATAACCTCAAGTTCCTATAAAAGCCATTAACGCTTAAAATTCAGCGTCTACAATTTGATTAAATTTAAAATATCGTTATTTGAACGTTCCAATACTTTTTAGCACATTGTTTTGAACAGGTCGAGTAAGTTTTTCTTCTTTTATTGCTACTGTTATTATTTCCATTTTTTACCTCTTCTTCACAGACATATGCTGCGAACCAACACCCACCTGATACTACACGCTCCACCGATCACACTAGAATCATTTTTTTAACTTTCTGTGGCGACAATTACTTTAGTGGAAACAAGGTCAACGAGTACTCGAGAATAAACCAACCCCTACGTCACTGTATTTATCCCAAAAAAAAGTTGGAAGGAAATTTCTTACCCATATCCGCCTGAACTGCCATAGCCACCTCCATAACCACCTCCAGGTCCTCCTTTAAAACCAGAAAAAAGAAAAAATTAAATTTTATCAAATGTGTGGTTGAACGCCAACATCCAAGTGTCTGTTCAATGCACGTCCACATATTCAGCAGCTGAACATTTTTTTACCTCCATATGAATCGTTCGATGCTCCACCTCCGCCGTAACCAGAGTAGGGTGGCTCCTGCTCATAAGCGCTGTATCCCGAGCTACTGTTACCGAGGGGGTAAGCAGTCGACGGGGCTCCGGAGCTCGACTGTGTGCTGTACCCACCCGACTGTTCGCTGCCGGCGTAGCCTTGATACCCTCCGGATGGTGGAGCACCTCCACCGCTACTCCAGCTACTTCCTCCGTAACTGGGCTGATCGTAACCGCCCTGTTGTCCGTAGCCGCCATAACCACCTCCACCTGAAAAATACAAATTTAAATGTAAACACTCAATTCTAAATCCTCAAAATAAAAACACTTTAAACTGAGAAAAGTACTTACGTCCGTCTCCCATTCTGTGCAGGTTTTTTTGATACGCAAAAAATTCAAAGGAAAATTTGAATAAGGTTTCAAGGAACTAATGGCGTCCCCCGAAAGCTTGGTTGTAATTGATGGGCAACAAGACGCCGGAAGTAGAAACTGCAGCGTTGCCAAATGTATTATATGTTAATTAATAAAAATAGAGTAATTATTGCAATCATAAATTTTGTAATACTACATTGAATAATTTATAAAATTAAATTTTAATAATAAAAATAGGGTTTTTATAATGTATTATTCAACTTATTTGAATTTTACTTGGAAATGTTATTTTATTTTTTTAATCTTAATCTCACTTGTGAAATTATTGTATAAAAATATTTTTGAGTATTATTACACTTTGTGTATGTAATTATAATAAATTTTAATAGTATAATATGTATTTAATATGAAATTATTAAATGAAATGCTTAACTGACCGCTGTGAAAAATGTAAATATCGTATTAAAATATTACACATTCATGTTGTATAGGTTTTATAAAACAAAGTTATGTATTAATATTGATATGAATTTATAAAATATATTGTTGTGAGACAGGTTCAATCAAATGTTTATTCAACATTAAAATTTTCGCACGAAAAATCGCAAATCTTTCCATGATTGAAGTATATCCTTCAGAAAAGCACAATGGAAACTAAATATTTTCTTAGAAAAAACCATCTCCAGCATATTTCCATAGCACAATGTCGAATCCTGTCTAAATGAAAATAAACAACGGTTTAAGTGACACGAAAAAGCTTTAGCAGGAAGGGTCTATACATTTCTCGCTCGTTCTCGTCTCGACTAAAATCACCGGGATCGTAAAATTGCACTAATACTTGACAATACTTGAATTATTAACGCACTATCAAAACTTTATAATACAGCAACAGCAAATCTTTGCACGTCAAATAATCGGGGAACATTGAAATTTATACACGAGATAGAATATAATGTATTGGGAGAAACTCTTGAAAGTTTACGTTTGAATTTTATGTTACACGTTGTCGTTTCTTAGTGACCGTTCGTTGTCCTGTGACTTAACGGGCTGTTCTGGTGAAGGTTGTGTCGATTGTTTGAGTCGGTTGTCCCGTAGATTTTTCCCGCTTTCTTGGCCATGTTCGAGAGCAGTTCCAGCGAGCACTTGTGTGCAGTCCTAAGCGAAGAGGCCCATTCTTTTAATCCTACCTCGTCCTGGGAAAATCAAACGTTTTATTCTATCGTAAAACCAAACGAAACTGGCTCAAGCGCAGATTCAGTATACCGGGGTAGTAAAAACGATGCGGTGAGCTTCTTTCATTTTCAGTAGGATACTCTGTTCCCCTTTAACAGTGATTAATTCCGAACCGACTTCTTCTATTTGATCCATGAAAATCAGCTCAGGTTTCGAACTCGACGAATCGCAGTGCAGTTCCAAGCGATTCGGGTACAGTTTGCAGTACCTCGTCTGCCAGGCCGAGGCGAACGGGCCGCCCAGTTTTTTAATGTAGCCGTGCAGAATGCAGTCAGACTCTAAGTAATTCAGAAAAATAATTAATTTCAAACACACAAAGTTAAAATTAAGGAAAACCTTTCTCGTCGGCTTCCAGTCTCCGCAGCTTTGCTTTGCGCTTGGCCTCGGTTTTGTCGGCTTCCTGGTTGATCGTGTCGAAGACCGTCTCTGCAATCTCCGTTTGCCACCTGTCCGATATTACCAGCGAGAAGTCTTTGTACAAGTCCTGGTCTGCTTCCGTTAACTGCCATAACAAGAGAAATACGACTTAACAATATACACATTACTCACTGTTATTAAGAATAATTACTGATTACTATGATAATTTATTCCAGTCGTGTAAAGAGGGGTGTATACCTTAATGCCCTTGGTATCCTCCTCATCAAAGGATCCAATATCGAAAGCATCTGCGGCATTAACTTCTCCCCTCGGGGGAATTAGCGGCGGAGGGTATTTCTGCATATAGACTTGCTGCCAATCAATTCCGTGGAAAAATGGATGCTCCTTTAATTCGTCCGCCCTATTGGTTTATTCCAAAAATGAAAAGAAAAAGTCAGACTTGTAATCTCCTCCAATAGGAATGCGACAATTAACGATAAAAAAATTACCGATACAAATACATATAAAATAATAGAAATATCAACGTTAAGAAGTAAAACAATAAACAGGAAAAATAAAGCAATAACAAATAAATTAATTATTGAAAATAAATATTATAAAACTGACTAAACCAAAACTTGCAAAATAAAACACGAATCAAATAAAATAATTATAAAACGTACCCTCTTCCTCTGCAACCCAATCGGTTGTCGACGTCTCTCTGGAGAAGTCCTTCAAGCAAAGTCCTCAGTTCGTTGGAAAAACTATCCGGTAGCTCCACGTTCTGTTGCCATAGAAACAGCACCAATCAATTAAACTATCAAATCTCAATGGCGAAATCCATTAGGCAAAAGCAAATAGTCTTTTGTGCGGGAGTAAATAGGAAAGTGGAAACAGTAATTTCAAGATTTGGCCCCTTTGAATTCCAAAAGGACAATGTCCTTAAGCTGCTTTATTCACTGAACAAGTCAACTTGGATTTCTCCCCATTCAAGGATCGCACAAAAGGCCCAAAGATCCTTAACAAAAGGATCTCTGAAATGAGTGCCCTCTTCACGTTTAAGTTGTCAGTGCTTGAGCAGAAGAAACAACTCAACAGTTTAAAGCTGCAAAAATTTAATTTTAATACATAATAATAAATGTAGGATGGATCCTGTTTCAAGTCCTATTGAATTTTGAGTCTGGTGAGGAAGGGCAAGAGCATGTAGATGGGAAAATAAAGCAAATCAGACTGCAGTCTGTACAAGAGGATTGGATAGGATTGGAATATTGAGAATGAAATCACGAAGCAATGTGAAGAGTATAGATGGGAAAATAGAGTTAAAGTCTAATGCAGTATGTGGGTAGGGTGTGAGATAGGATTAGGATGAAGGTTGGGATTGGATTGGATTGGGACAGGTTTGGGATAGGAGGATTATAGAGACTAGGAAATGAGTGAAAAAACAAAGGATGGGAAACGAGTATAGGGTTGGGACAGAGATAGGATAGAGACGGGATGGGAGTGGGACAGGGATGGGATAGGGTCTATATATCGCATGGGAAATTAACGCTGGAGGATAAGCAAACAAAGATCGGGTTAGAGCTGGGTTTGGTATAGAGATGGGATATGGATGGGACAGGAATGGGATAGGAATGGGATAAGGTCTAGAAGTCACATACGAGAAACTAAAGCAAGTGAATCAGGTAACAAGGGATGGGATAGAGTTCGGGTTGAGATGGAGATGGGATATGCATGGGACAGAAATGAAACAGGGCCCTGATAATAAATACGAGAAACTGAAGCTACAGAATCCGCTAGCAAATGATGGGATACAATTAAGGTTGGAATAAGTATGGAACGATTGAGACAAGAATGGGATATGAATGGAATAGGAATGGGATAAGGTTGGGATAGTGGGATTATGGAGACTAGGAAATGAGTCAAGAAACAAAAGGATGGAGCCACCGTATGGGGTTGGGACACAGACGAGATAGGAATGGACAAGGATGGGATAGGGTCACGATAATATATACGGGAAACCAACACTGCTGAATCAGCAAACAAGGGTTGGGGATAAGAGTTAGGGTTGGGATAGGGTTTAGGGATAGGGAGATTTGTTACCATAGTGAGCGTCATCCTATCGATTTCGTGCTTATCCTTGGTCTTGTGCTGGCGGAACGGGGAGTGTCCCTTGAGCAGCTTGTACAACATGCAGCCGAAGCTGAACCAATCAGCGCTCGAGTCGTACGCCGTCCCCTTGGAAAGCACTTCAGGTGCCATATAACCATGAGTGCCCCTGAAAACACATACGAAACACATGTTACTAACTATTATCGTAGTTACTATACTATACCACTTTACTACTACTACTACTGCAACGACGACTACAAATGCTACTGTTACTGCTACTACTTCTACAACAACAAAAACAACTACTAATGCGACTATTACTCCTACGACGACTCAGACTACTTGTTGGGAACACAAAACTATTATGTTTAGTTATTAGAGCGTCTCCTTCATTTTCGCATTACGATGTGACGTGGAGCCACGTAATCGGGTCAACCGAGGGCTTAAAAACCCTTGGTCTGACCTTGGTTGACCTCACTCGTCTCCCGTCATTCGACCTTAGTCGTCGCCATTCGTCTCTCGCGCAAATCGCTTATATCCCAAGTTAATTTTCATAAATTTGTTCGTTTTTGATTTTTGTTCACTTAGCATTGGTTAAATAAATTGGCACTACTACTAAATTATTTACTACTAAATTAACTACTACTAATAACTAATAACTAAATAACTACTACTAAATAAATTGACACTATTGTCCCGACTACTACTAATGGTACTACAACTATACTACTACTTTTACTACTACTACTATGACTACTACTTTTACTACTATGATTACTACTACTACTACTACGATGACCAGGACAACTGCTATTCTTACTACGACTGCGACTGCTAGTACTACTACTACGTCTTCTACTATTACTAAGTTTATGACTACTATTACTACTAATAATAATAATAATAGTAATAATAATAAGACTACGACTGCTGCTGCTAGTACTATTACTACTGCTACTACTGCTGCTGCTACTACTACTACTACTAACAATAATAATAATAATGATAAGACTACGACCGCTGCTGCTACTACTATTGCTACTGCTACTACTGCTACTACTACTACTACTACTACTTCTACTATTACTATACTAGTACTACTACTTCGACTACTATCACTGCTACGACGACTACTAGTACTACTCACTGTGACGTCCACTACTACTAAGACTACGACTACTATTACTACTTCTACGACTTCTACTACTACTACGATTACTATGACTACTGCTGTGACGACTATTACGACTACTGCTACTATGACTACTACTGTGACGGCGACTACTACTGCTATTACTACAACTACTACAATAATCTAACGTTATTAAACTTACACGCTGGCATGTGGTTTTTTCTTGGAGAAGTCGCAGGCCAATCCCAGATCAGAGATCCTGACGTGACCGTGCTCGTCTAATAAGATGTTGGCCGGTTTCAAGTCCCGGTAGACGACGAACCGACGGTGCATGTGATCAAGACCTTCACATAAAAAAAGCACAAAAAAGTTAATAACAATAAATATAAACAATATTAATCACATAAATCAGTATATTATTACATTATATTATCATAACTATAATGTTTACATAAATTAAAATATAAATAATAACTATAGTACTATAACTGCATTCTGGTATACATTACAGGCTGATAACAGTGACAACATAGTGATAACATGTACTTATTATACGAGAACAAAGTAAAAAATAATTAAGAATTAAGATTATTATAATTAATTTGATACAAATTAAATTGATTAGCAGCAAATAGTAATAACAGTGAATAATAAACGATAATAAATAACACTACTCTACAGAAAACATGATAAAATAGTGATAAAATAGTGATAACAAGGTACAAAGGAAACGCAGGTTAAAGTTTGACGGGGGAAAAAGTTCAAATTTGCCGCTCTTTGGAGAAACAGGAAACGGAAGAGATGCTGACTGCGTTGCCAAGGTGACGGGAAATATTGATTATTTTTTCCTCTCGCATCGTTACATACATATAAAGGTCATAAGGATCCTTCTCAAAGATTCATAAAGATTCTCGCAAGATTCTTGTGAGATTCCCAGATTTTTGCGTAAAGAAAAATAGGTATACACTGTCATTACAGTAATAATTACTAATTAATTTATATAATAAGTACGCATAATATTCTACACTTATATTTTCTATATATTATTATTTTTATTAACTATGGAATAATTATTTTAGAACAGTAAGGATTCCCGAAGTTTTGCTGTCGCGAATCTCGGTTTCCCGATACCGAGAAGTTAGTCGCTTCTGCGAGAAAAGCTCGGGACGGGACGGGACGGGCAAAAAAAACTCTCACAAAGGCAAACTCAGCTGTCGGGGGAAATTTCCTAACAGCAGAGACGTGTCCAAATTTTTGCTGTGCTGTCAAAACATGGCCAACACTTTGTGAAAGCGTTCACAATTTCCTTCCAGTCCATAAAGCCACAGAGACACTTGCTTTTCCCTCCCCGTCCTCCCAACAGAAAATTCGCAACAGTCAACGATTAATGTTATCGATTTTGTGTTACCGAGGATGATTTCTGAGGCGTAGAATCGCATTTCTTGTTCGGAGAAGACGCCGTGCTGCGAAAGATGATAGTGCAAATCGCCTCCATTCATCAGGTCCAAAATAAAACACAGTTTGTCCGGGGTGTGGAACGCGTACGTCATACACACGATAAACGGGCAATCCGCCTTTATAAACAAACAAACAAACATAAAATTATTCATCAGAAATAAAATTTATTCCAAATTTCCGACTGGACTTGCATCAAGACCTTCACACAAAAAAAAAGCACACACAAAAATGAAGTTAATAGATAATTCATACATAAATATTATATTATTAAATTAAATTTTTATAACATATATAATGCTTACTTTAGCTGAAGTACAATAATATTTATCATAAGTTATTGATAAAGTATTTCTAGACCCCCAACCCCGTTTTCGGGAGCAAAAACTTTTGGGTCGCCACGACCGACTAGTAAATCAATGGCAGGACTCATGAATAAACACTGCTGAGGGATAAATCGATCAGCAGCTTTTGCAGCTCTACTTCTTACACTGATATTGCGACCCACCACCCCTTTAAAAAAAAGAAACACCAATATAAGCAAACACGCTGCAGCCCGGGGTAAACCGATTCCTGGGCTGCGGCAAAAAAGTTGTCCCGATATCTTTTCCCCGAGCCCGAGCCCGAAGTCCCCGAACCAGAAAACTTTTTATACAGAGGAGTTTATCAGTCGCGAGATAAATAAACCTAATTAAACCATGAAAAGATGCCTATTCTGGACAGAAGCAACATAACGAATACGGGGAAACTTCGTTACGGCAAACACGATCCCGACATCTTATCGTCCGAGCAAACGGGTATGTATCAATTACAAGACAAACAAACGCAATTAAGCGCTGGAAATGCACTTACTCATAATTGGAAGCCCAGCAAAATTAATATAAATAAACTTTTTTTTTAAGAATAAATATGTTATAATAAATATAAATGTTTACCCCAGTGCTGACCAGGGACAGCATGATACGTTCATTGAGAGCCAGTGTTTCTCCCTGCTTCATTTTAATGCGTTTCTTGTCGAGACACTTCATGGCGTACATTTTGCCCGTGTCGGCTTTGCGACAGCCGTACACCTCACCGAAGCCTCCGCGACCGATGATTCGGTGAACGCTGAAGTCGTTCATCGTCAGCTTCTCGTGCGACAGACAGAAAATCAGTAAATTATTAGTTTGAGTAGAAATTTTCAGCGAAATGTACCTGAATGTTGTATTCGAGGTTTTTCCACTGGCAGAAGCGCGTGTACTTGTCGCTCTCGGTGAACTTGTGAAAGACTTCGCGACGCAGGTAGCTGTGGATCTCGTCAATGTACGGCTGGTTCAATTATAATCAAACCAAAATTCAAATTAGTTACTCTATAACTTGATTTTTAATAATTTGTTTTATTGACTTTTACCTCGAACAAGTTGTTCGGGACTTCGTTCTTCGTGAGGTACTTCTGAACGAAGGCCAAAGCTTCCTTGGTATAATTCTGCAATATTTAATAAAATAATATAAATATTATTTTAATATAAAAATAATTAATATTTGTACAACAAATAGCAACTAATTATTAGAGGAAAAATTTCATATCACTAAAAATTGTCAACCAATTAACTATTACAACAAAAATATAAAACTGAATCTAAATACTCGCTTGTATCTGCTGTAGTATCTCCTACAACTGTTGTTGTTGTAGTAGTATAATCGGATAGATTATGAAATACAGCAATCCCCTTATATTTTGTTTATTATTGTTATACCTACAAAAGCTTCAGGGATAGCGTTTCCCTGACAAAAAAGCCTACAACCGCAATAGTATGGGTTGTTGCTGTAGTAGTATATGCCCAGGAAACTATGGTACAACAGTCTCTTTACAACGTTTCTTGTTATTGCAATTGTTAGAGAATACAGATCCTTTCTGTAGAAGCTTTTAGGATACTGTTGCCTAAACAACAACCTACAACAGTAGTAGTATCAGGTGTCGTAGTGCTACATCTCTTACAATGTGAACTGTTGTAATTACTGGACGAAGAAGATACTACCAGCTAAGCACTCAGGATACTGTTTTTCCTATAACAACAACTTACAACAGTGTCAGGTGTTGTAGAGCTACATCTCTTACAACCTGAACTGTTATAATTGCCTGACGATAAAGATACTACCACCTAGGCTTTCACAATAGTGTTTTAGCTACAAAAACCTACAACAGTGGTAGTATCAGGTGTTGTAGTGCTACATCTCTTGCAACCCGAACTACTACAGTTATTAGATGATAAAGATACTACCACCTAAGTTTTCACGATAGTGTTTTCCCTATAACTAAAACAACCTACAACAGTGGTAGTATCAGCTGTTGTAGTACTACATCTCTTACAACCTTAAATATTATAATTATTATACATTACAGATACTCTATCTAAGCTTTCAGGACAGTGTTTCACCTACAACTACAACAACCCTACAACAGTGGTAGTATCAGTTGTTGTAGTATTAAATCTCTTACAGTCTGAACCGCTACAATTATTAGACGATAAAGATACTATCATCTAAGCTTTCAAGAAAGTGGTTTCCCTACAACTACAACAACAACCTACAGCAATGGTAGTACCAGCTGTTGTAGTACCACATTTCTTACAATCTGATCTGTTGTAACTATTAGACAGTAAAGTTGTTCTGTATAAGCTTTCAGTATAATGTTTTAGCTACAATTACAACAACAGCCTACAACAGTGGTAGTGTCAGTTGTTGTAATACTACATCCCTAGCATCCGGACATGTTCTTTATCACCAGACAATACAGAACACCCTACACATTAGCTTCAGTCTACTGTTCCCCCAACAACAACACCAACAACAGCAACAACCCGGCCTGACATTAACGTAATTAGATCCTAATTCACTCTCGTAATACGGGTCAATGCTTCCACTTTGCAGGGAAACTTCCTCAAATAGTGAAAATGGGGAAAAGGGAAAAGTGAATTTAAAAATGTAGCTCTACTCTGTAGCACGGAGGGGAAAAGAGGGAAATAGATATTTTCCAGCGGAGGGGGAAAAAAGGGGAAAACTAGAAGTGGGAGCACTGGTAAGGGTCAAGTAACAAAGGCAAACAGTAATCGTCCAAAAGGGTCCGAACCGAAAAGAAACAGCAGCTCGGGACACTAATGAACAAATCGCAGTTCCCCCATTCCCCGCAGCACTTGAAACCAAATGGGACCGTCCGTAATTAAGCATCTCCCCTAATACAAACTATAGGCCGTTTCCACTGCCTTGGGCAAGGGTAGTTTCTAAACTGCGGCGTCGTCTGCTGTGCTGTTAGAGTCGGAATCCCCATAAGCCGCCATGCAAAACTAGGCAACCTTCAAAGACAAAATTCTTGTTATTTTAAACTCTACGGCGATAAAAACTTATGAGAAACACTGTACTGTGAATGGTCTAACAATAATGAGCAAAGCAAAAGCTTTGAAAAATACTGAGTACAGGAAAATTACAGAAAAGCTAGCCCGTCGAACTAGGTGGCTGTCACAGTCAAGTCCAGTAAGACCAACGCCATCTATAAAAATTATTGAAATGAAAACAATCACTAGTTTTGCACAAAAGTAATTTACTTTTATACAAAGTCTGATCAACCATATATTTGTGCAAATTACTGGTTATTTACATTTTAATAATTATTATAGATGGCGCTGGTCTTACTGGACTTGACTGTGACAGCCACCTAGTTCGACGGGCTAGCTTTTCTGTAATTTTCCTGTGCTCAGTATTTTTCAAAGTTTTTGCTTTGCTCATTATTGTTAGACCATTCACAGTACAGTGTTTCTCATAACTTTTTATCGCCGTAGAGTTCAAAATAACAAGAATTTTGTCTTTGAAAGTTGCCTAGTTTTGCATGGCGGCTTATGGGGATTCCGACTCTAACAGCACAGCAGACGACGCCGCAGTTTAGAAACTACCCTTGCCCGGGGCAGTGGAAACGGCCTATTACATTCATTACTCAAATCATAGACACAAACTAGCAGCAACTACTACTAAGCCCTAAAGAGCTAACTTGTAGCACTACAGGTGTAGTAGTTCACAAAGATTAGCTAGTAACTTAGCTTCTTCTATTAGATTCCTTAGTCAAATCATAGACAAAAACAAACTAGCAGCAACTACTACTAAGCCCTAACGAGCTAACTTGTAGCACTACAGGTGTAGTAGTTTACAAAGACTAGCTAGTAATTTAGCTTCTTCTATTAGATTCCTTAGTCAAATCATAGACACAAACAAACTAGCAGCAACTACTACTACTAAGCCTTAAAGAGCTAACTTGTAGCAGTACAGGTGTAGTAGTTTACAAAGATTAGCTAGTAACTTAGCTTCTTCTATTAGATTCCTTAGTCAAATCATAGACACAAACAAACTAGCAGCAACTACTACTACTAAGCCTTAAAGAGCTAACTTGTAGCAGTACAGGTGTAGTAGTTTACAAAGATTAGCTAGTAACTTAGCTTCTTCTATTACATTCATTAGTCAAATCAGAGACACAAACTAGCAACAACTACTAGTACTAATACTTGAAGAGCTAACTCGTATCATCACAAGTGTAGTAGTTTACAAAGATTAGCTAGTAACTTAGCTTTTTCTATTACATTCATTAGTCAAATCATAGACAAAAACAAACTAGCAGCAACTACTACTACTAAGCCTTAAAGAGCTAACTTGTGTGGCATTACAGGTGTACTAGTTTACTAGATTAGCCTTCGTAACTTGGCTTCTTAATTAAGGTGCTAATTTTTAAATTAAGGTTTATTCAGTGTGTGAAATTTTAATTTTCTTTAGTGAATTAAGCATCTCCTTTAATGCAAACTATTACATTCACTACTCAAAAGCATAGACACAAACTAGCAGCAACTACTACTACTACTAACACTTTACCAGCTACCTTGCAACTTAGCTTCTTGATTAAGGTGTGCTAATTACTATAATTAAGGTTTAATTAGCGTCTGAAATAGTAATGCTGTTAAGCGAGAATTACGTGTGTGTGGGAGAGTAGCTCTTTCATGATGAAATTGTCGTAAATTTCCCGCGCCACTTTGCGACGGTCCTCGGCTGATTCGATTTTCTCGTAGCGTTTGATCTGCGCCATTACACAATAAAAACAACATTAATAAAGTTAATTAGCAAAGCTCCTGGCGATGATGATCGCTCATTAGATTTGCATGGATTCCTCGCAGAGGAGGTCCCGTCTGATCCATTACAGTAATTAATTTCTCTCGTTTGTTTTGGCCGGTGGACGAACAAAATGCTCTGGCTATTCATGCCAATCAATACATCACCTCTCTGTATCTCTCTCTATCTTCTTTATGCTCTTCTCTTATCTTGGCCTCTCCCGCTAACCGAAAAGCTGCAACGTAATACGCCTCCACGGCTATAAGAAACGATCTTTCTTAAACAAACCGAACTTATCTACAGAAACTCGATACGTCCCTCGCAGACGATTCTACCACTTACGGGAGGGGAAAAAAGGGAAAAAAGCAGATTAATAATGGATTTAAAAGGTATCTGTGTCGGTTAATTTGACGACACTTGTCTGCCCACTTGTTCCCTTTTCAATCGTAACCAAGTCACTCGTCACAAAAGAGTCCAATTACTCTTGTCTGTAAGAAAAAGGTTAAGGAAACTTCTTGCTCCGGCGACACAAAGTTCCCATAACACAAAAGTGGCACAAAAAGGACATAAAAATACAGCTCGGGGACATACACAGAGAGTGAGAGAGAGAGAGAGAGAGAAAGAGTACGAGAACACGTAGAAAGAACGAAGAGCCAAGGAAAGAAAGCTGACAAGCTGAATGACCAGTAATCTAGCTGCTCTCCAATGGCCAGCGCTGGCTGGCCCTATATCTCTCTACGGAGGTCCCCCCCCCCCTTTCTCTCTATTGATCCGAGAGAAAACCCACAAGCTGAGGTGGTGAACAGTGTTAAATGCTGCTCCGCGGGAGGCTCCCAAGGTAGAACAAGGTCCCTTCGATAACCCCCAAAACAATGAAATCTGCCAATGGTAAACTTATGGATCATTCAACGCAGACGAAACTGATCAAGAGAAGATCTAAGACTATGAAGAAATCCCTCTGCAATCGAAACCAAGTTCCTGTGAGAGCTTATCAATCTTGTCTTTGATAACTCGAAACAAAAACTGCAATCGATACGTAATGAAAATACAGAAAGAGATGGGTAGACCTTGTTGGCTGCTACTTTGATCGCCATTTTTTTGTCTCTCTTGTTTTACGGTTTAGTGATTTTCTTAATTCGTCTCGGTATATCTGTCTGTGAAGAAGCAATCCGGCTGGAAAGGCGGCTTCTAACAAAAACGGTTCACGGCTCAACGAGAATAACAACAGCGGCGGGGGCTCAACTTCCGTAGCAAGTGGAAATCTACTTAAGGAAGGAAACCCAGTGTTATGCCTTCCTCCAAGCGGCCGCCTAAGTCTATTAAAACGTTTCAGCTCCTCTTCCTCTTTGCTTTTTTCCCCTTTTTTTCGGGCTGTCGTCTTTTCCAACCCCTTTCGGAAGTTTCTCGTTAGGAAGTCGGGCTGCCAGATCTTCCCCCCTCGGGGCAATTACGCGCCTTCTTGCTCAGAATACATCATTACATGATAGAGCAAACTCGGTTCAGAAGCTAGAAGAAATTTCATTACCTCTTCGTAGAAAGCCAGCTGAGGTACCGCTTCTTCGCTAACTTCTTCGCAGTACTGTTTGAACAGCAAATAACCTGCTCGTGCGACGAGGAGCGAGAGAAAAACATACAACTTTATTAGATCAAAAAATGTGCTTCGTGTTTGCTCGCTCACCTAATCGCTGCGAAAATATTTTGTCAAACGTCACTCCGTTTATTTTGTCCATGTACCTGTGAGTAACACTGCGGACACTGCAAGAAAAATATCAAATTTACACAATATTTTCAGGGAAAAACGAAAACGTTGAAGATTTACGAACCTCGGATCGGGAAGAATGATCTTTTTGCTCGCCCGAGCCGCGGGACTGCAGCGGCTCTTCTCCATGGCCATTAGATAGCTTACATCAGCTAACACAGCTTCTAAGTCGGCCATTTCTATGAGCTGCACGCTTTTTCTATATAATAATACTAAAGTCCTGGGCTATGGTCGGATATCGCCACCGCGGGAATTAACGCAGAGCAGCAGCAACTTTCCGAGTCGACGTCTAGACTTCTGCACAGTTTAGATGAACTCTAAAGTTTGCTTCTGAATTCATTTTCGTTGAGCGGCCACGAAATAAGAGCCACTCTCCAGGTGTATGTGTATTCTTAGATTTTCAACTTGGAACCGAGCTCACCTGTAACAAAATTCATTTATTAAATAAGCATACTTCACAAACCTAAAATTCTCTCACAACTGGACACAACGATGAATTATTAACTTCAGAATATGAAAGTTTAACCAAGGTGTTTTTTTTATTTTAAGAGAAAGTTTTTTTTTCTCGTATGTTTTACCTTCACTTGGCTTGAAAATTCTTTCACGCATCACAAAAACATCAACACGAGAGAAAGTTGCGGCGTTGCCAAGTGTTTCGTAAAACTTTTGCAAATTTAGTCAAAATTTAATTTGCCATTTTTTTAAATTATAATAATTATAATACATATAATAACGCGTGTAAGGTGTTGCTTATTTTAGAGTTGGGAGCAGACTGCTAGTTAGATGGAGGAAATGCCAGAGTTTTGATATTTTAGCGCATGCCCTGTTACGTTGGTGCGGTACCTGAGCTTCCACTTTGCGGGGAAATTCCCTGAAAAAGGGAAACAAGGGGAAAAGGGGAAATTCAGGAGTAAAAGCTTTATAGCCCAGCACGGAGGGAGGAAAAATTGGGAATAGGAAAGTACACGGGGAAAAAGGGAAAATGAGGCCCTCTTTAAGGGAAAAAGGGGAAAACTGAAAGTGTATGGCACAGTAGCCAAGGGCGCAGAATCGGAGAGTCCCAAAACAATCCTTGCTGTCAACAATTACAGTAAATTACCTTCAACAGTGGCAATTTCTTTTAGAAAAGTTGTTTGCTCACTTAGCGATGTTTTCCTTTTCGTTTTCTGTGGACATCACTCATCGCTTCCCCCTTTTTTCCCCCCTTTTTCCCTGGTAAGTTTTGTTGGTCAGTGTATATACAAGAATCGGTTTTGGCAGAAGCTTCTCTCTACTTTCCCTTAAGCAAAAACATGAAATGTTTTCTTAACGAATTTTTAGCACAGAAAAGAAAGCACACGCTGAAATTTATCGTCTTCAAGCTGTTTCCTTCACAAATCGTATAATTTTCCCCGTTTTTTCCCCTCGTAGATCGAACGACATCGGGACGTTGAGAAACGGTAACAATGACCAGTGTTGCCACTTTTCAATCTTCCATTTTCCCCCTCTTCCCTTTATCTTTCCCCTTTTTCCCCCTCCGTGCAAGAATGTACAGGGTCTAGATTTCCTCTTGACTACTCTTCTCTTCGTCTTCCCTTTTCAGACTCCATTTGCCCCCACTTTTTCAGGGAACTTCCCTGCAAAAGTGGAAACACTGACAATGAGTTCAGTGTTGCAACTTTTTTATCTTCCATTTCCCCCTCTTCCCTTATCTTTCCCCTTCTTCCCCCTCCGTGCAAGAATGTACAGGGTTTAGATTTCCTCTCTACTCTCTTCTCTTGGTGTTCCCTTTTCAGACTCCATTTCCCCCCACTTTTTCAGGGAACTTCCCTGCAAAAGTGGAAACACTGACAATGAGTCAGTGTTGCCACTTTTCAATCTTCCATTTTCCCCCTCTTCCCTTTACCTTTCCCCCTTTTTCCCTCTCCGTGCAAGAATGTACAGGGTCTAGATTTCCTCTTTATACTCTCTTCTCTTCGTCTTCCCTTTTCAGACTCCATTTCCCACCTTTTTCGGGGAACTTCCCTGCAAAAGTGTACACACCAACAATGAGTCAGTGTTGCCACTTTTCAATCTTCCATTTTCCCCCTCTTCCCTTTATCTTTCCCCTTTTTTCCCCTCCGTGCAAGAATGTAGAGGTTCTAGATTTCCTCTTTACTACTCTTCTCTTCGTCTTCCCTTTTCAGACTCCATTTCCCCCCACTTTTTCAGGGAACTTCCCTGCAAACGTGGAAACACCAACAATGAGTCAGTGTTGCCACTTTTCAATCTTCCATTTTCCCCCTCTTCCCTTATCTTTCCCCCTTTTCCCCCCTCCGTGCAAGAATGTAGAGGGTCTAGATTTCCTCTTGACTACTCTTCTCTTCGTCTTCCCTTTTCAGACTCCATTTCTCCCCACTTTTTCAGGGAACTTCCCTGCAAAAGTGGAAACACTGACAATGAGTTCAATGAAGTTAAGGCAAATTTACTAACTACCGTAAATTATGTCTTAGCTGTTACTGTGTGTTTGTATGGCGAGGTCCATTGGTTATTGGCACCAAGTGGGGAAGTAATGAAGCCTGTGTCAGATGAACTCCTTTTGCGGTCATTACAGACGTGTTAATCACTGGCTGGAGATCTAAATAACCGTTCTGTCAATGGCAGCATGTGACTTGAACGTCATCGAGTTTATGCCTCTTGCCAAAGACCGCATCCCCACACAGCCTCTCCAAGACCTGTTATCACTAGTTTTTCACCCCTAGGTCTTGAAAGTTTTCACGGGGGGGGGGGTGCCATTGACTTTCAAGGTTTTCAAAAGGTAGATTACAAGGAGATTGCATCTACAGCTCTTCAGGACCTGTTATCACTAGTTTTTCACCCGTAGGTCTTGAAAGTTTTCACGGGGGGGGGCCATTGACTTTCAAGGTTTTCAAAAGGTAGATTACAAGGAGATTGCATTTACAGCTCTCCAAGACTTGTCATCACTAGTTTTTCACCCTAGGTCTTGAAAGTTTTCACGGGGGGGGGGCCATTGACTTTCAAGGTTTTCAAAAGGTAGATTACAAGGAGATTGCATATACAGCTCTCCAAGACTTGTTATCACTAGTTTTTCACCCCTAGGTCTTGAAAGTTTTCACGGGCAGTTGAGGACTTTCAAGGTTTTCAAAGGTAGATTACAAGGAGATTGCATCTGCATCTCCAGCTATTCAGGGCCTGTCATCACTAGTTTTTCACCCCTAGGTCTTGAAAGTTTTCACGGGGGGGGGCCATTGACTTTCAAGGTTTTCAAAAGGTAGATTACAAGGAGATTGCATTTACAGCTCTCCAAGACTTGTCATCACTAGTTTTTCACCCCTAGGTCTTGAAAGTTTTCACGGGGGGGGGGCCATTGACTTTCAAGGTTTTCAAAAGGTAGATTACAAGGAGATTGCATATACAGCTCTCCAAGACTTGTTATCACTAGTTTTTCACCCCTAGGTCTTGAAAGTTTTCACGGGCAGTTGAGGACTTTCAAGGTTTTCAAAGGTAGATTACAAGGAGATTGCATCTGCATCTCCAGCTATTCAGGGCCTGTCATCACTAGTTTTTCACCCCTAGGTCTTGAAAGTTTTCACGGGCAGTTGAGGACTTTCAAGGTTTTCAAAGGTAGATTACAAGGAGATTACATCTGCAGCTAGCTCTTCAGGACCTGTTATCACTAGTTTTTCACCCGTAGGTCTTGAAAGTTTTCACGGGTAGTTAAGGACTTTCAAGGTTTTCAAAGGTAAATTGCAGGGGAATTGCATTTACAGCTCTTCAGGGCCTGTTTCGACTAGTTATCACTGCCTGGGTCTTGAAAGTTTTCACGAGTCGTTAAAACTTTCACGAATCTCAAAGGTTAACTATAAGATTACATCTCCAAACAAACCCCAAAGACGACATCCACACAACCTGTTTTAAAGACATGTTATCACGAGTTATCACCACCCGGGTCTTGAAAGTTTTCACGGGCCATTAAGACTTTCAAGGTATTCTAAGAGTTAATGATAAAGAAATTCCACCTACGACTCTTCAGGAATGGTTATCACGTGTTATCAAAGCATTGTCACTGGTTAACACCTCCCTGGGTCTTGAAAGTTTTCACGGGTCATTAAGACTTTCAAGGTTCTCAAAGGTCAGTTGTAAAGAAATTCTAACTACGGCTCTTCAGGACTTGTTATAGCATCCCTGGGTCTTGAAAGTTTTCACGGGTCATTAAGACTTTCAAGGTTCTCAAAGGTCAGTTATAAAGAAATTCTAACTACTGCTCTTCAGGACTTGTTATCGCTGGTTATCGCATCCCTGGGTCTTGAAAGTTTTCACGGGTCATTAAGACTTTCAAGGTTTTCAAAGGTCAGTTATAAAGAAATTCTAACTACTGCTCTTCAGGACTTGTTATCGCTGGTTATCGCATCCCTGGGTCTTGAAAGTTTTCACGGGTCATTAAGACTTTCAAGGTATTCAAAGGGTTAATTACGAGAATACTGTGCGGTTGCTATGGAAACATGAATCTTTTGGGACAAAGTAACGGTAGGTTTCCAAGACACATATCATCCGCGTGAACAATAGAGGAAGATAACAACTGATAACAAGGTGATAACACTGTAACTATATGAAGACCTGATAGTCTTATGATTCTTGATTCTTATTCTGCAAGAATCTCATATCCGGTCACGTGATTTTCATTTTTAAAAATAATTAAACTTTAAACATTGTATAACTTTGAAATTTTTTATTTATTTAGGAATCCAATTTTCGTTCATATCCCGGGAGGGCGATTCCCGTATTGCCAAACGCTGCTGTGTTCTAAACGAAAATCCATTAAATATTTAAATAGTTCAGAATTATTATTATTATTACTTAATTATAAGGATATTTTATTAAAACCGACCAGATCAGTTGAATTTAATTATATATAAATAATTCTATTGCATATTATACCAAATTTATGAATATTATTCAATTTCCCATGTGGGCTATTGATTTTTTCTCGGGAATTTTTTTTATGAAAATAGTTCAAATTCTACCGCTAGATGGCGTTGGTGTAGAAATCGATTATATCGACAAAGTAATCGATTTAGGCCGATAATTCATTTAATAGAAATAATTTTCGATAATAATAACTACTTGTTTTGGACTTTTGCCTGTTATTAATGAATTTCGTGATTTAAATAATTATTTTATTAGATTTGCGAGAATCTTGGTAAGAATCACGGCAAGATTCCAGTGTTTCCACTTTCAGTTTCCCCTTTTTCCCCTCTTCCCTTATTTTTCCCTCTTTCCCTCTCCGTGCTGAAATACGCAGGGTACAGATTTCCCCTTTTCCCCCTCTTCCTTTATCTTTTCCTTTTTCCCTTCCGTGCAACATTATACGGGGTCTAGATTTCTCCCTTTCCCTCCTCTCTTATTTTTCCCTTTTGAGACCCCGCTTTCCCCTTTTCCAGGGAATTTCCCTGCAAAGTGGAAACACTGGTAATAAAACAAGAAATTAATTTTAATAATTAATCTTATTAATAACCGTGTTTCCATTTTCAATTTCCCCCTTTCCCCTCTCCCCTTATTTTTCCCTCTTTCCCCCTCTATTCCAGCATGAGTATGAGTTTGTATTTCTAGATTTCTTCTTTCCTTTCTTCTCTTATTTTTCCCTTTTCATACCCCATTTTCCCCTTTTTCAGGGAATTTCCCTGCAAAGTGGAAACTGCGAGATTCTTCGATTCTACAAAAATTGTGATAGTGACTATATATTGTTTATTTTTTTCCATGTGAATCACGTGGTTATTTTTTATGTTGTTTACAGTTTGTTTTTAATTGACACTTGACTAGGAATATGTTATTGAAATTATCAGATCATTCAAATTAATCTGATAATTATTATAATCAATTGGGTTTATTACAGATAATTGAATTCATTTATTTAATTTGAATTTTTCGTTCATTTTCCAGTTTCCCCTTTTCCCCCCTCTTCCTTTGTCTTTTCCTTTTTCCCCTCCATGCAACAATATACGGGGTAACAGATTTCCCCTTTTTCCCCTCTTCCTTTATCTTTTCCTTTGTCCCCTCCGTGCTACAATATATGGGTCTTTTTTTCTCCCTTTCCCTCTTCTCTTATTTTTCCCTTTTGAGACCCCATTTTCCCCTTTTCCAGGGAATTTCCCTGCAAAGTGGAAACACTGGTAATAAAACAAGAAATCAAATTTAATAATTAATCTTATAAATAACCGTGTTTCTACTTTCAATTTCCCCTTTTTCCCTCTTCCCTTATTTTTCCCTTTTGAGACCCCATTTTCCCCTTTTCCAGGAAATTTCCCTGCAAAGTGGAAACACTGACTGACAATAAAAACATTTGTGTTAACCCCAGGTCAAGTTCCTTTACGTGTTATCATCATGTTATCACCATGTTATCAAATTATCATCTCATCATACCAAGTGTCTTGGAATATTTTTGTCCCGAACTGGCTACGTGTCAAAGTCGATTTCTTAACCGGTTTGCAGCTAAGACTAATGCGTAGAACCCCAAATGGGGGGCCCCTTTCAGCAGCTGACTTAAACCACGTCGTCCCAGTCTAAACACTGGGGCCCTTACTTAGCTAAGATTAGTGTTTACCACAGAATAGAGGGCCTCGTAGTAAGTAGATATAACAACAAAATCAACCATGGGGCCCTACAGGCACAAAGTTTTGTAAGGGGCCCTTATGGGGGTCCCTTTCATCAGCTGACTTAAACCACGTCGTCCCAACCTAAAGTCTGGGGCCCTTACTTAACTAAGATCAGTGTATAACATAGACTAAAGGGCCCCATAGTGCGTAGATATAACGACAAAATCAAGCATGGGCCCTACAGGCACAAAGTTTTGTAAGGGGCCCTTCAGCAGCTGACTTAAACCACGTCGTCCCAATCTAAGCTCTGGGGTCTTTACTTAACTAAGATTAGTGTTTAACACAGAATAGAGGGCCTCATAGTAAGTAGATATAACAACAAAATCAAACATGGGACCCTACAGGCACAAAGTTTTGTAAGGGCCCTTCAGCAGCAGACTTAAACCACTACATCCCAACCTATACTCTGGGGCCCTTGGTTAACTAAGATCAGTGTATATTATAAACTGAAGGGCCCAAAGTAAGTATACATAACGACAAAATCAGGAAATGGGACCCTACAGGCTCTAGTACGGGCCCTTTGTGGTGGGAATCAGAATAACTTCGGGATTAGGGCCCTCACTGAGAATGTTTCAGACCCTTAAAGTGGGCCCTAGTCTTAGAAGAACCTAGTGATCTCAAATGGGGCCCTTCAGCAGCTGACTACAAATACCACTACGTCCCAATCTAAACTCTGGGGCCCTTACTTAACTAAGATCAGTGTATAACATAGACTATAGGGCCCATAGTAAGTCAATAAAACCAGAAAATCAACATAGGACCCTACAGGCGCAAGGCCTTATATGGGGCCCTAACTGAGAACGTTCCAGACTCTAGAAGAGGGTCCCGATCTCAGGAAAACGCATAGGACCTCAAATGGGCCCTAAAGTATAGAATCTAGTACAATAGGGTCCTAGAGTATAGTGTCTAGTACTAGAGGGTCCTACTTTGGTAGTAACAAACCAAAACTAGGGCCCTCTTGACGCCAGGTGGGGCCCTATTTGACAATACCTCAGACCCTAGAAGGGGCCCTAGAGTATGCAATACCCAGAATAAGGTTCTTAAGTGTATAGTTTCATACCCTAGAATAGGGCCCCATTTCTTAGAACAGATATTGGGGCCCTTTAACAGAGCCCACCACATCATTTACTATTATTATACGAATTGAAATAAATATTTAATATTTATACATATTACTGAGATATTTAATAAATATATTATAAAATATATAAATTAAATACTAGTTCTGGAATATTCTACGAGGATTAAGTTTCCCAGAACTAGCTGTAAATCTTCATTGTCTAACCCAGATATTTAATCCGGATTAGATATTAACTCGGTTCATTAATCCTAGTTTTCCTTCAGGGCATTGGTGAATTCCAAGGAATTCATAAAATTTTAGGTAATTTGAATAGTTTAACGTTTTATAGACGCTTCTTTGGTATTTGCCATATCCATGCTATCAAGGGTTAGTGGCCTAGTATTTATTATTTAATTATAACAAGAGTTTTGGTCCTGTTTAATATTTAAATGAAATATTATTCGAGGACTTAACGGTCAGTGTCAGGTTCTCACTGAACGAAAGAAATGACCGCAGTCTTAATGGAACCGGTATCGCAGCATAAGGCCACGTATTAATCAACAGTGTCTTTTAAGGTAAAAGTCTGTTGACTAATTTCCAGCGTATGGAATAACCTAGATGAATGTCTTCTTCAGTCAAAAGAAAACGTAACACCTAACACGAGGTTTTCCTGCATGCGGTACACGTATAACGAACTAGTGGTACGACTTACCTAAGGTTAGCCATGAAGGATAGAAGAATGCATTGGTACGTCATAATGAAGATTCGCCATGAAGGGTGGAAGAATGCATTGGTACGTCATAATGAGGATTTGCCGTGAAGGGTGGAAGAATGCATTGGTACGTCGTAATGAAGATTCGCCATTAGCTATGAACAAAGCATTGGTACGGCATACCTTAGATTCGCCATGAAGGTGTAGGGAGCTGTTGGTACGGCATAACGAAGACTCGCCATTAGCTGTGATCAAAGCATTGGTACGGCATACCTTAGATTCGCCATAGAGGGTGGGCGAAAACCATGGTACGTCGTAACTAAGATTCGCCATAAGCCAAAGCTCCTGTGGTACGGCATACCTAAGATTTGATGGTTTCAAGACATCGTTTAGTAAATAAACAGTTTATGACGTGTCTCTCTGTTTTACAATTTGTTTAATGAAACGTTAAATTTAAGAAATTACAATCTACATACCTTCAGCAAGAACCGTAACCCTCCAAAAAAATTGAGTTATTTTCAGATGCTATCGCTCGGTCGCCCCGGTTGTACAAGCAGCTTACGATTTTCCTGTTTGCTGCACTATAAAAAATACTTGAACTAAACAAAGAAATGAGCAGAAAAACGTAATAATCCACGTAACAGAGCAATAATATGATAAGCAAAGTTTTATTACGTGAAAAAATATCAAGTGGTACTTGTAGTGGAAGAAGCCGCAGGCTGATTGCATCATTTTTTTCAACGTACGTAGTTCACGATCCAGCCACCAGGGCGCTGCTATTTTATTAACTAATATTATTTTTTAAATATATTTAATAAGCAAATAATATTGTAATATAATTTTAAACACTATTATGAAAATATGGAATATAATTCAATAATTTTTTGAAATTTTAATAAGTGTTCTCCGGAGAAAAGAACTACGCAATACCTTGCCCCAGGGCATGCGTTCTTTTAGGTCATTCGCGCCGCTGGCGCCATTTTCTGTTCAGTCTCTTTCGAGCAGCCGAACAGTGAACATCTCTCCGCGCGCGGAAAACTTATCGTCGAACTTTCTACAACAACCAAATTTAAAAAACAAGTAAGTGTCATTATTTCTACTAAATGTAACAGTTCAGAGTTTATATTATCCTTTTATATTGTTGTCAACTAAAAATAATGTAAAGAATGAGTAAAAATAAGCCATTTTGTGACGCATGTAATCGCCGGATCATGCGCTCAAGAGTTAAGGGCTTTTGTTTTATTTACGGGGTCGCCAGAAATATTTTTTTTTCCGGTTCAAGTTTGATTTTACGGTTTAGCCCACAGGCGATTGGTTGTTATTCATAAACGGACCTCAGCGATTGGTTGAAAAAAATACAAAAAATGGGTGCGGTTTGGACTGTGATGGCTTTGTATACGTGACGTGAACACGAACGGCGTCATTACAGGGAAAAAAATGACTAAAATATTTGAAATTCCTAAAGATTCTTTTTAGAATCTTGCAAGATTCTTAAGATTCTTACGAGATTCTTTGAAAGTATGCCATTGATTCGCCCACGCGGTGTTGTATTATTGATTTTGTGTTCAGTCACGTGTACCACTCGCTTGTATTATTATTATTATTATTATTATTATTGCAGATTTTTTGGACGTTTCTTCTTGGGATGACTACTGATGGCAAGCAAACCAATTTCTACGAAAAAACACCGGAGCAAATTAGTAAGTAATTAACGATAATTTCTTAATCAATCGTAATTAATTAAGTCAATTAATTAATTAGTGTCACTCTCGCATTATAATTCAGTGTCAGTGTTCCCGCCTTGCAGGGAAATTCCCTGGGGAAAAGGGGAAACACTGATAAGTATATTATCAATTAACGGTTCTTAAATTGTAATTCAGTATCAAGTATTTCCACGTTGCAGGGAAATTCCCTTGGAAAAAAGGGGGAAAAGGGAAAAACTAAACGTACGTCCTCGATTCCAGTACCGAGGGGAAAAGGGGAAACACTGATCAGTATATTATTAATTAATGGTTCTTCCATTATAATTCAGTGTCAGTGTTTCCACTTTGCAGGGAGATTCCCTGGGAAAAAAGGGGAAAACTAAACGTACGGCCTCGATTCCAGTACCGAGGGGAAAAGGGGAAACACTGATTAGTATATTGTCAATTAACGGTTAACAAATGTAAAGGTAACAGTTGAAGAAAAATCCCTGAGGTTGATTACTCCTGCTGATAACAGGTTGATAACACGATGATAACAAGTGATAACACAGGTGATAACGTCTTTTGTGGACCGCCTGGGCCTTAGGGCCGAATGCTTCTATTTTCTGGAGGTCGTTGACGCACATCCCAATGACGTCTTTCGTGGTGGTCGGCATCCAAGGATCTTTTAAAAAAAAATTTTTTTCTCTTATTTTTTATTCTAGTTCCTATTCTCGTTGTTATCCCGGTTTCAAAGAACCGGAATAGGCCTATGTAGCCAAGTTTGTATTGAGTGTAAGCCAAGATTTTATTATTTTGTACTTATACAAAATAAGGAACTTATAACATTTGGTGTATTAAAGTTTTTCCCTGTTTTTTTTTTTAATCCCAGTTCTTATCCTCGTTGTTGTCTTGGTTCCGAGCAGTGTTTCCCCTATTGCAGGGAAATTCCCTGAAAAAGGGAGGAAAAGGGAAGAAGAAGAGAAGATAGCAAAGAGGAAATCTAGACCCTGTATATTCTTGCACGGAGGGGGAAAAAGGGGAAAGATAAGGAAAGAGGGGAAAAAAGGAAAAGTGGAAACACTGGTTCAGAGAGGCCTATGTCAGTGTTTCCACTTTCAAAATCCCCTTCTTTCCGTCTTCCCTTATTTTCCCCTTTTCCCCTCCGTAATAGAATACAAGGCTGATCTAGATTTTCCCTTCTTACTTTCCCCTTTCTCCCCTCCGTGATAGAATACAAGGCTGTACTTCTAGATTTTCCCTTCTTATTTTTCCCTTTTGAGACTCCATTTCCCCCTTTTTTTCAGGGAATTTCCCTGCAAAGTGGAAATACTGGCCTACGTAGCGAGGTTTTTTTAAAGCCTAAACCAGATAAGCTGTATTACTTTTATTTCTGTAATTATGTATTTATAGAAATTAATTAACTTCTGAAATATTTTTTAAATTAATTAATTGAATATTTTACAATAAAAACGTGAAACATACTAAAAATATGAAAATTTGGAAAATATAATATGAAATTCAAGCACATTTTTATAGTTAAAAATCTTTTGTAAAATTAAATCTTATAATCTTGTGATAATAATACTGGTAATGTAATAATAATGATGATAGTGAAATTAATAATGATAATAATATTAATATATTGATAATTTATTAATAATATTGTTAATTTATTAATAATAATGATAATTTATTAATGATGATGATAATGTGATAATAATAATGATAATACGATAATAATAATGAGAATGTGATGATACTCGTGATAATGATATTAATAACGATAATAATATTAATAATGATAATTTATTAATAATGATGATAATGCGATAATAATAATGAGAATGTGATGATACTCGTGATAATGTAATAATGATAATGATATTAATAACGATAATAATATTAATAATGATAATTTATTAATAATAATGATAATGTAATAATAATAATGATAACGTAATGATACTAATAATGATAATGATAATGTGATAATAATAATGATAATAATAATAATACATCTTGTGATGTAATTTTTATCAAATATTTGTCGAAATCTGAGTTTGTGGAAAGTTTTACGTTTTCTTTCGTTTTCGAAAAGTTCCGAGAAAAGCCTCGCAAGTCGACAATGCGTCGTTGTTGTTATTCACCAGCGCGTTTTCTGCGAATCGGCCCTTCAGTGGGGGTGGAAACAGTGTTTCCACTTTCGCAGGGAAATTCCCTGAAAAAGGGGAGGAATGGGGTCTGAAAAGAGAAGAAGAAGAGAAACAGTGTTTCCACTTTCACAGGGAAATTCCCTGAAAAAAGGGAGGAATGGGGGTCTGAAAAGAGAAGAAGAAGAGAAACAGTGTTTCCACTTTCACAGGGAAATTCCCTGAAAAAGGGGAGAAATGGGGTCTGAAAAGGGAAGAAGAAGAGAAGAATGTAAAGGGGAAATCTAGACATTGTATATTCTAGCATGGAAGGGGGGGGGAAACGGGGAAAGATAAGGGAAGAGGGAAAAAAGGGAAAATTGGAAAGTGGAAACACTGGATGGGAAACTGGACGTTTTTTGTAGAAACTGGCCAATTTTTCGGTGAAGTCTAAATGGAAATTCCAGAGCGATTCCTCCAGGATTCTCCAAGATTCTTGATCCCCCAGTGAGAAAGCCAAGGTCCATGTGATGATAACAGTTGATAACATGATGATAACAGCTGATAACACGCGATGGCGTGACATGTTGCGTCAGTTTAAGCGATAAACGGAACAGCTTACGTGATTTTTTGTTGCTTTACCGCTTAAGATTCCGTGGCGTTTTGCACGCAAACCCCAAAACTTTAAAATTTAATATAATTATCAATATTACAATTTTAAAATGAATTAAAATTAATCAAATGATGTAGAAATTCTAATTAAATATATTAGAAATCGTGCAATTCAATTAGGGTTTTATGAATAAGGTTTTAAGAATTATTTATTTATTGTAATTCTGTCTATTTATTATATATATTGATATAATTTATAATAATAAATCATTATTATTTATATAATTATGATTTGTTATTAATAATTTATTTTATTAAAATTTTTGTTTATTTTCATTCATTTTATTGTATTTTAATTAAAAATATAAGAATGTAAATATTAAATGTTATAAACATTATAAATGTTATAATATTACATAATTTAATATTTAACAACTTTTAAGATTTATTATCAATAATTTATTTTTTTTTTTTTGTGTATTGGACTGAAGCCCTCGTGGGGCCATAGTCGAACTCTGTTACATTATCGCGGAATTAGTGGATAATAATTTATTTTATTGAAATTTTTGTTTATTTTCATTCATTTTATTGTATTTTATTTACAAATATAAATATTGAAATATTAAATATTATAATAATTATAAATATATTTCAATATTTTAACTACATTTTAGATTTATTATCAATAATTTATTTAATTAATAATTATTTAATTGCCGAAATAAATTGATGAATATGTAACCCTTTTTTATTTCTAAAATCCACATTATATATTATTATTATTATTATTATTATTATGTTATGTAATAATTTTTTTCACGTTTTCCAGGTGTAGCGAAGAAGGTAGGTGAGTTGCGGCCGACGCCGCGTCCGGCGCTGCTGCACTTTGCCTTGGACGCGTCGCGGACGGTGAGCGAGTGCTGGCACGTGGTCTTCAGTCCGGACGAGACGCGATTCGCCTGGCTGTGCGGGACGAGCACCGTGCTCATCGTACCCTGGAACCGATTCAAAAATTGCCTGTAATTTAACGAATCTAATTTCCATTAATCCAGAATAATCAAGCATAAGGAAAAGTTAATAATAATAAAATCTGAATTATTTATAATGAATATAATATTAGGTTCTATATAATATTTGTATTAATATTGAATAAAAGTTTAATTTTAATTTTATATTAACATTTATTTATTTTTATCATTTATAATTAATATTTATAATTATTAATAATTTTATTTTCTAGTGAATAGTAATGTAAAATCTAGTCCGCTAATTGATTATTGCATTAATTAGTAACCAGCTAATTATAATAAGTTAATTAATTATAATTAATCTCTAGTAATCGAACATAATCAGAGTGTTCATTATAATATTTGATAAGCAAAAATTTCGATATAACTAAACTACTAGTTTGAATAGTATATGTAAGCCTTGCGTGGCACTAGGCCTACGGCCTAAGCCGAGAAGAAATAAATGAATAAATAATATTGGATTCTATGATTCAGGCATTCAGTGGACCCGAAAGACAACGATGGAAACGAGATCAAGGCCGAACTGGTCCGCATCAACGCCGGGATTCCGGTCAATTCGGCGGCGTTCGGCTGCGGGACGCCCGTCAACCAGCTGGCGGCGGCGCCGCAGCGCAGCTACTGGACCCGCTTCGACTTCAGCAAGGAAATGGTCCTCGCCACCGGGCACGTCGACGGAAGACTGCGAATCTGGGACGTCTGCACTGGTATAGAGTTAAAATAATAACAATAATTATTATTTAGTATGAATTGATTTGTCAAATAATTTATCGCAATTAGTTACATATTTATTCATCACAGAAGCACCATTTTATTTATATTCAGTGTTGCCACTTTTCAATCTTCTATTTTTCCTCTCTTCCCTTATCTTTCCCCTTTTTCCCCCTCCGTTCAAGAATGTACAGGGTCTAGATTTCCTCTTTATTCTCTTTTCTTCGTCTTCCCTTTTCAGACTCCATTCCCCCCCCCCTTTTTCAGGGAACTTCCCTGCAAAAGTGGAAGCACTATACATATTATTAGTAAATTATTATTGTTTTAATTTTTATTATTCTATTGTGACCATATGTTGTATTTATTATTGATACTATCTGTTATCTATTATTAACAGTAGATTATAAATATTGAATTTGTGTTTTTGATACTTGACAGGCCACTTGAAGCTGGAGCTGTTGGATCATCGCCAGTGCGTCAGGGACATGGCCATCGCTCCGGACGGATCCCTGCGACTAGTTACCGCGTCCTTCGATACTACGCTCAAGGTATTCATACCTGATTGTTCTTATAAGTGGTAGTAGTAGTAGTAGTAACAGTAGTAGTATTGATATTATTGTTGTTGGTATTGTTATATCATTGTCATTATTGATGTTATTATTGCTATTAGCATCACTACTACGCCACTACTGCTACTTCAACTACTTCTTCTGCTACTCCTACTACTTCTGCTACTACTACGCCACTACTGCACTACTGCTATTCTTGCTCCTGCCCCTACTCTTGCTATTGTTACTCTTACTACTACTACTACTACTACTAGTATTCTTAAGACTTCTATTCTCACTTCTGCCGCTACCACTAATACTAGTACTACCGTCACTCTTACTACTCTAACTACTCCGCGTCCTCTTCCTACCAATATTTCTGCTACTCTTGCCACTACCCTTACTACTTACTACTACTTTTCGCTTGTAGGTCTGGGACCTTCGCGATGACGGCAACATGAGCCAGACGCTCAAGGGCCACACCAAGCAGGTCAACTGGTGTTGCTGGTCCCCGGACGCTCGCCTCTTGGCTTCAGCAGGATTCGACAAGACGGTCATCATCTGGAACATGGAGAACTACACGCTGCTCCGTAAGCTGCACGGCCACCAGCACAACGTCGTCAGCTGCGAATTCTCCCCAGACGGCGCTGTCCTAGCCACAGCCTCTTACGACACGCGCGTGATCCTGTGGGACCCTTACACCGGAGACGTCCTGAAGACCCTCTGTCATCTCTACCCCCCGCCTAGGCCTATTTTCGCCTCAGGAGCTAACGGCTGCTGGGTCAAAGGTGTAGCCTTCTCCAAACGGGGGTCCCTAGTAGCTTCCATTGCCGATGATGGCTTCATAAGGATCTGGAACGTCCTGGAAGAGCATCCCGATCCTGTGTGTGTCGCTTCTGGCGAGGAGGAAATGGTCTGCTGCACTTTTTCGCCCTCTGGACGAGCTCTGGCTGTTGGGTAGGCATTTCAAGATTTTTTCCCCCCAAGATTTTTAAAATTTAATTTAATTAAATTATCTTAATTCCAGGACTAAGGATTCGCGCGTCTCGTTTTACGAGGCTCCCAACACGATCGGCTCGCTGAAGCATCTCTCCAGGATCGCGGTTCGCAAAGGGATGCAAACGCAATCTGTCGACCAGCTGGACATACCCGACACTCTCAAAGACTATCTGAAGTACCGCTACTGGAACTAAATCCGCCATTAACACAACGGATAAATTTCTGCTCCCGCTGTTTACTTTCCCCTCACCGAGCTTTTTTCCCCCCTCTTAATCTTGCCATACCCCCCGTGTTTTACATATAATTTTAAAAGTTAATTTAATCAATTTACTATTATTTGGGAAACTTTCTGTGTAAATAGTTTTGTGAAAAGAGAGCAGCAGACTAAGATTCAATGCAATGCATTGAACAAGATCAGGACTATATATTTAGTAGGATTTTTTTTCTATAGAAGACTATATGAAGCTACATTAGCTCTTCTGATGACTTTGTGAAATTGAATATTAATTAACTTAATTAAATTTTTTTCTTGGGCGAACTACAGCTCTCTGTGATTTTTGAATGTCAAACGGTATTTTTTGTGTGCGGTGGACTGAATTACGGACATGAAATAAACGAAATCGAAATTTAACTATTTGAATAAAAGTAATTTAAAATTGAAATTAAGAATTATTAGTTTCTAATAAATCAATTAAATGTGAAAATAAATCATTGTAAAGGAAACAAATAAAAATACCTTAAAATACTGAGCTTAGTTTTTTTGCCGCTAGATGGTGTTATCGTCGAAGGACTCGTAAAAAGCGCGGGAAAATTACTGGTTGTTTCGATTCGGATTATCGAAGTGTTTGAAAGGTGTTATGGACATCAAGCGAACAAAATCGTAACTAAACTATTTAAATGAATAATTATTTTAATTCTGAAACTAGCTTTTGTTAGTTTAAACAATGAATTAAATGTTGAAATTAATAATTGGAAAGGAAAGTGAATTTCGTTCTCAATTTTACCGCTAGATGGCGATGCGATCGAAGGAGACGTAAAAAAGCGCGGGAAAACTACTGGACGTTTTGATTTGGATTAACGCAGTTTTGAAAAGTTTTACGGACATGAAATGCACAAAATCAAAATTAAACTACTTGAAAGAAAAATTATTTTTAATTCTAAAATCAACCTTTGTTATTTGAAAAAAATTGAATTAAATGTTGAAATTAATAATTGCAAAGGAAACTGAATTTAGTTCTAAATTATATCCCTAGATGGCGTTGCAATCGAAAAATACGATAAAAAGCGCGGGAAAACTACTGGATGTTTTCATTTGTATTAGCGCAGTGTTGAAAAGGCGTTTAACTGCAAATTTGGTTTGCTCATTAGTGATATAGGGTAAAAACATAACTTTTAGTATAATCTAAAAACCTTTTTTCTTTAAAATCCAAAAATTTTTACGACAAACTCACCAGTGTTGCCACTTTGGAGGGAAATTCCCTGGAATAGGGGAAAATGAGGTCTAAACAGAGAAGAATAAGAGAAGAGGGGAAAAGGGGAAATCTAGTAACACCCTTATGTTATAGAACGGACGGGAAAAAGGGAAAAGTAAAGGAAGAGGGGGAAAAGGGGAAATCTGGTAACATCCTTATATTACAGAACGGACTGGGAAAAGGGAAAAGTAAAGGAAGAGGGGAAAAAGGGGAAATCTAGTAACACCCTTATATTAAAGAAGGGACGGAAAAAAGGGAAAAGGGGAAATCTAGTAACATCCTTATATTATAGAAGGGATGGGAAAAAGGGGAAAAGAGGAAATCTAGTAACATCCTTATATTATAGAAAAAGGGAAAAGTAAAGAAAGAGGAGAAAAAGGGGAAATCTAGTAACACCCTTATATTATAGAAGGGACGGGAAAAAGGGAAAAGGGGAAATCTAGTAACATTCTTATACTATAGAACGGACGGAAAGTAAGAAAAAATTTTGTGTAAATTTTGCAAAAAAAAACAGAAAAAGGGAAAAGTAAAGGAAGAGGGGAAAAAGGGGAAACTGAAAAGTGGAAACACTGAAACTGACTGTTTAAGAGGAGTGTTCCGATTCATCAGCTATTGGGCAACAAAGTGAGCGATGACAGGGACGCTCAGCACGCGCAGTTGATGCATCGCGTTTCGCTCGGCGTTGCGCTCGGCGTTTCGCGTTGGGAACCTGCTCTTTCAAAAGTTTTGACAGGTTCTCTTGTTTTCTTATCGATAAACTTCACTAAAAAAAAAAAACGTCGTGGAGACAAAACCGTTAGAAAATCAATTCAATTTGAATTCTGGAAACTTAAAAGTTTTGAAAAAATAATTAATTAAATAGACCTTATTCCAAATAGGCCTCTGTAGACCACCCTCTCTACTACGGACACTCGTATAAAATAATCTTATCAATGAATTGACTTGAAAATAAGTCTAAAAATCTTCAAAAAATCTGAAAAACACTTTGACATCCTGAAAAGTTAAAAATTTTAATAAATTAATTTAATATAAGTGTCCGCTATAGAGAGGTGCTCGTTTGGAATGGGCCCTTTAAATAATAATAATAATAATAATAATAATAATAAGTAAATAAATGAATTATTATTATAGATATTTATCAGTGCTTCCATGTTTAGTTTTCCGTTTTCCCTGAAAGAGGGGTACGGTTTTTTCCCTTTTTCCCCCCGTTCCCTTCTGGACATCAAGTATCCTTTTTCCCTCCTTCCAGGATATCAAGGTATACTTCTATGCAGTTTTTCCCTTATTTTGCCTTTTTGAGACTCAGTTTTCCCTTTTTCCCCTTTTCCCTTCTTAACATCAAGTATATCCTTTTCCCCTCCATCCAGGATATCAAGGTATACTTCTATGCGTTTTCCCCTTATTTTGCCTTTAAGAGACCCAGTTTTCCCTTTTTCCCCCCATCTCTTCTTGACATCAAGTATCCTTTTCCCCTCCATCCAGGATATCAAGGTATACTTCTAAGCATTTTTCCCTAATTTTGCCTTTTTAAGACTCAGTTTTCCCTTTTTTCCCCCTTCCCTTCTTGACATCAAGTATCCTTTTCCCCTCCATCCAGGATATCAAGGTATGCTTCTATGCAGTTTTTCCCTTATTTTGCCTTTTTGAGACCCAGTTTTCCCTTTTTTCCCCTTTCCAGGATATCAAGGTATACTTCTATGCGTTTTTCCCTTATTTTTCCTTTTTGAGACCCAGTTTTCCCTTTTTAGGGGAATTTCCCTGCCAAAAGTGGAAGCACTGATATTTATTATAGTGTAGAAATAATATACCATGAGTTGTTTGAATAATAATAAAATTATTATCTAATATAATTATATTATATTAATTCATTAAATTAATATTAAATTAATATAATTAATAATATTAAATCATTATATAAATATATAAATATAAATATAAACATATTAAAATAAATTCACTAAATTAATATTAAATTAATCTAATTAATAATATTTAAATTATTATATAATGTATAATAATATATATATAATCGCATATAAATAATCTAATATAATAATATTAAATCATTACAAAAATATATAAATATAAATATATTAATATATTTATGTAAATTCATTAAATTAGTAATAAATTAATCTTATTAATAATATTTAAAATATTATCTGTGGGTTAGTGTTCCACGGCTTTGTTGGTTGATTTAAGGGGTCCGAAACCACCAATAATCTTCGTACACCTGGGTCATGTTATCACTGTTATCAACCTGTTATCATCATGTTATCTCCGTGTTATCATATGTTATCAAACAATCTTCGTACAATCATCCTCGGAGTTTCGGACCCCCCCTTGATCATGTTATCACCTTGTTATCTCCGTGTTATCATATGTTATCAAACAATCTTCATACAATCATCCTCGGAGATTCGGACCCCCACCCTTGGTCATGTTATCTCCGTATTATCATATGTTATCACACAACCTTCATACACTCTTCCTCGGAGATTCGGACCCCCCCTTGGTCATGTTATCTCCGTGTTATCATTTGTTATCACACAACCTTCATACACTCTTCCTCGGAGTTTCGGACCCCCCTTGGTCATGTTATCACCTTGTTATCTCCGTGTTATCATATGTTATCAAACAATCTTCGTACACTCTTCCTCGGAGATTCGGACCCCCCCCTTGGTCATGTTATCACCATGTTATCTCCGTGTTATCATATGTTATCAAACAATCTTCATACAATCATCCTCGGAGATTCGGACCCCCACCCTTGGTCATGTTATCTCCGTATTATCATATGTTATCACACAACCTTCATACACTCTTCCTCGGAGATTCGGACCCCCCCTTGGTCATGTTATCTCCGTGTTATCATTTGTTATCACACAACCTTCATACACTCTTCCTCGGAGTTTCGGACCCCCCTTGGTCATGTTATCACCTTGTTATCTCCGTGTTATCATATGTTATCAAACAATCTTCGTACACTCTTCCTCGGAGATTCGGACCCCCCCTTGGTCATGTTATCACCATGTTATCTCCGTGTTATCATATGTTATCAAACAATCTTCGTACACTCTTCCTCGGAGATTCGGACCCCCCCTTGGTCATGTTATCTCCGTATTATCATATGTTATCAAACAATCTTCATACACTCTTCCTCAGAGTTTTGGACCCCCCCCCCGGTCATGTTATCTCCGTATTATCATATGTTATCAAACAATCTTCATACACTCTTCCTCAGAGTTTTGGACCCCCCCCCCCCGGTCATGTTATCTCCGTATTATCATATGTTATCAAACAATCTTCATACACTCTTCCTCGGAGATTCGGACCCCTCCCCCCCTTGGTCATGTTGTCTCCGTGTTATCATATGTTATCACACAACCTTCGCACAACTCTTCCTCGGAGTTTCGGACCCCCCTTGAGTTGGTTGATTTTTTACACGTTCTTTGTGTAGAAATGCATATCTCCGCATATAAATAATCAAAGTGCGAGCTTTTATGAAGATCCAAACACTTCCCTTGGCTCGGGGCCGAACCTTTTAAAAGGCTCGACCCCGGAGGCGGGAGAGGGGGTGGACAACTCCAGAGAATTCCTCATAAGAACGAATAAGAATTAAGTTTCCACTTTTTCTATTTTCCCTTTTTTTTCCCCTCTTCCCTTATCTTTCCCCTTTTTTTCCCTGTCCTTGCTAGAATATAGAAGGTCTAGTTCCCCTTTACCATTTTCTCTTTTTCCCCTCTTCCCTTATTTTTCCCCTTTTTCCTTCTCCGTGCTAGAATATACAATGTCTAGATTTCCCCCCTTTACTCTCTCTTCCCTTATTTTTCCCCTTTTTCCTTCTCCGTGCTAGAATATACAATATCTAGATTTCCCCCCTTCACTCTCTCTTCCCTTATCTTTCCCCTTTTCCCCTCCCCGCGCTAGAATATACAATGTCTAGATTTCCCCCCTTTACTCTCTCTTCCCTTATCTTTCCCCTTTTTCCCTCTCCATGCTAGAATATATATATACAATGTCTAGATTTTTTCCCCTTTACCCTCTTCTCTTCTTCTTCCTTTTTCAGACCCCATTTTTCAGGGAATTTCCCTGCAAAAGTGGAAACACTGATAAGAATCTCAACAAGAATCCCCAGAGTTGCAGACCCCTTTTTTTCTCATCAACCCCAGAATAGAACGGCCAATATAGATTGGCCCTTTCATTCCTGGGCCATTAGTTATCCATTATATTAATTATATTATTATTATTATTATTTTTATATATTACTAAAATTTATAATATATAAAATTACATTACTATTATTACTACTATTATTACTATTATTATAATATTACTTATTATTATTAGTTATTTTATAATATAATAAAATTTATAATATATTAATATTATTACAATTTTTCTTTGCTGTTAGCAAGTCTATAGACCTTATTCCAATAAGGCCTCTGTAGACCAGCCTCTCTAGTGCGGACACTCGTATAAAATAATTGTGTCACCAAATGTCACTGAAAAAAATGTCTAAAAATCACAGAAAAATCAGAGAAACATTTTGGCACTAAGAAAGTTGAAAAATATTAACAAGCTGATTTAATACAAGTGTCCGCTGTACTGAAGTGTGCCTTTGGGATATGCCCTGTATTAGACCTTATTCCAAAAAGGCCTCTGTAGACCAGCCTCTCTAGTGCGGACACTCGTATAAAATAATATTGTCACCAAATGTCACTGAAAAAAACTCTAAAAATCACAGAAAAATCAGAGAAACATTTTGACACCAAGAACGTTGAAAAATATTAACAAGCTGATTTAATACAAGTGTCCGCTGTACTGAAGTGTGCCTTTGGGATAGGCCCTATATTAGACCTTGTTCCAAAAAGGCCTCCAGCCTCTCTAGTACGGACACTCGTATAAAATAATTCTGTCACCAAATGTCACTTAAAAAACATCTAAAAATCACAGAAAAATCAGAGAAACATTTCGACACCAAGAAAGTTGAAAAATATTAACAAGCTGATTTAATACAAGTGTCCGCTGTAGTGAGGTCTGCGTTTGGTATAGATTCTATATAGTTCGAGCTTCCCCATAGCTTACCCAAGCGTTACCTATCCGTTACTAAGCGTTACTAAGCGTTCTATTTGCGTTACTGAGAGTTTTCTATCCGTTACCAAGTGTTATCATGCGTTGCCAAGCGTTATTAAGCGTCCTCATTGCGTTTCCGAGAGTTTTCTATCCGTTACCAAGCGTTTCTGAAGCGTTACCTATCCGTTGCCAAGCGTTATCAAGCGTTCCCATTGCGTTTCCTACAGGTTCCAATGCGTTATCATACGTTACTATGCGTTCCTATAACTTTTCCATCCGTTACCAAGCGTTACTATGCGTTCTCATTGCATTTCCTACAGTTTCCATAGCGGTATCAAGCGTTATTAAGCGTTCTCATTGCGGTTCCGACCATTTTCTATCCGTTACCATACGTTATAATGCGTTTCCATGACTTTCCATAGCGTTTGCGAAGCGTTCTCTTAGCGTTTCCATGCGTTACCAAGACGTTCCCAAGAGTCTCCTATGTTCCTATGACTCTCCCTGGTTTTCCCTGATTTTCCCTGATTTTCCCTGATTTTCTCACATTTCCCCGCCTCCCTGAGTAGAATAAATAGTGAAAACGTAACTATTTATAGCCAGGGTTAGTTGGTCCAGACAAAAAGCAGGTAATAAAATGGCGTCAAGTTGGCTATTGAAAAGTGCATACCTGTGTGGAAAATTGGCAAAAGTTTCTTTGCCAATGTTGATTTAGCACGTCGTAATTCACAGCACAAGTCCTAACTCTGGAAAAATTTATTTTATAAAGTATTTATAATATCTGTAAGTATTATTACTGTCGTTTAATATTACTGTGTTGGTTCTTATTCTTATTATTATTATTATTATTATTATTATTATTATTATTAGAAGTAGTAGCAGTAGTGGTAGTGGAGGTGGTGGTTGTGGTAGTGGTGGTGGTGGTAGTGGTAGTGGTGGTGGTGGTGGTAGTAGTGGTGGTGGTGGTGGTAGTAGTGGTGGTGGGGTGGTAGTAGTAGTAGTGGAGGTGGTGGTGGTAGTAGTGGTAGGGAGGCAGTAGTAGTAGTGGTGGTGGTGGTGGTGGAGGTGGTGGTGGTGGTAGTAGTAGTGGTACGAGCAGTAGTAGTAGCAGTAGTTGTAGAAGAGGTAGTAATAGTAGTAGCAGCAGCAGTAGTAGTAGCAGTAGTTGTAGAAGAGGTAGTAGTAGCAGCAGTAGTGGTAGTAGCAGTAGTTGTAGAAGAGGTACGAGTAGTAGTGGTAGTAGTAGTAAGTATGATATAATTTGCCGAATCAGTTGACACAGTTCAACTTCCCCTACGAACTATATAGTCTGTCCACGTATGCGACAGATTCTGTTAACTCCCTCATTGTATTAAATTATTATTATTACTACTACTGGTGCTACCACTACTAATATAGTCTGTCCACGTATACGGCAGATTCTGCTAACTCCCTCATTTTATTAAATTATAACTACTACTACTACTACTACTACTACTGGTGCTACCACTACTAATATAGTCTGTCCACGTATACGGCAGATTCTGTTAACTCCCTCATTTTATTAAATTATTACTACTACTACTACTACTACTACTACTACTACTACTACCACTGCTAATACTACGTAAACTAATAAATCATTATTTTATAATTATTTTCTGGCTTCGACTTTCCAACTTGGTCCCTTTACGAGAAGTCTCAATTTACGACGTGTACAAAAACTTTTCCCCAGCGTTGACACATACTTCCCACGTCTACCAAAACCTGGGAAAGATAACCAAACCAAAAATACATAATATGTTCTATATAATTAAATAATAATAATAATAATAATAATAATAATAATAATAATAAGAGTATAACTATAAGGCGTGGGAGTTGGTGACTGGCTTACGGGAACCAACCCGTCCACTACGGACACACAAATAAAATATATTTATTTAAAATTTTCGATTGATAATGTACTGAAAAATTCCAGAAAAATCAGTGGAACATTTTGGCGCCAAAAAAGTTTTGAAATTCTGTGCTCTTGAATTTGTAATGGTGTCCGCAATAGCGAGGGCCGCCTTATACTCCTCTACTACGGACACACGAATAAAATATATTTATTTAAAAATCTTGCTTTAAAATGTGTTGAAAAATCACAGAAAAATCCGACAAACATTTTGGCGCCAAAAAAGTTTTGAAACTCAGTGTCCTTGATTTAATAATGGTGTCCGCTATAGAGAGGCGTCCCGACTAACTCCTCTACTACGGACACACGAATAAAATATATTTATTTAAAAATCTTGCTTTAAAATGTGTTGAAAAATCACAGAAAAATCCGACAAACATTTTGGCGCCAAAATAATTTCGAAATTCTGTGTCCTTGACTTAATAATGGCGTCCGCTATAGCGAGGGCCGCGTTATACTCTTCTACTACGGACACACGAATAAAATACTTCGAGCGCAAAATTTCGCTTTAAAATATACTGAAAAATCACAGAAAAATTCAAGAAACGTTTTGGCGCCAAAAAAATTTCAAAATGTTTTGTCGTTTATTGGATAAAGGTGTCCGCTATAGAGAGGTGCGGCTTAGGAAATATGTCCTACACTTTTAAAGAAGCTTATGAAGTGGTTTCACGTCTTCTGAAACATGGACAAATGATCCCTATATGTCTTTCCCAAGCCAGAAAATGTAATAAATTATATTTAAAATATTATAATATAAATAAAAAGCGTGGGAGTAGAAACGGTGGGAGGGTATACTACTCACTGAGGAGCTTCCGCCGCCTTCATTTGGTGGCTGAACACCAAGGAGTGTTCACGTCTCTTGGATTTTGTCCAGAGAGGTATATAGTAGTTGTTGTTGTAGTGGTAGTGGGTGTAGTAGTGGTAGTGATAGTGGAAGGAGGAGCAAGAAAACGGGAAGTAGTAGTAGTTGTTGTTGTAGTGGTAGTGGGTGTAGTAGCGGTAGTGATAGTGGAAGGAGGAGCAAGAAGATGGGAAGTAGTAGTAGTTGTTGTTGTAGTGGTAGTGGGTGTAGTAGTGGTAGTGATAGTGGAAGAAGGAGCAAGAAGATGGGAAGTAGTAGTAGTTGTTGTTGTAGTGGTAGTGGGTGTAGTAGTGGTAGTGATAGTGGAAGGAGGAGCAAGAAGATGGGACGTAGTAGTAGTGGTAGTTGTAGTGGTAGTTGTAATGGTAAACGAGCTAGTAGAGCGAGGAGGAAGGAGAAGACAGGTAGTAGTTATTGTGGTAGTAGTAGAAGTGGTAGTAGTAGTGATGAAAAGAGTAGTAGTAGTAGTATTAGTAGTGGCAGTAGTAGTAGTAGCTATGATACTAGCAGTTGTTGTAGTAGTTGTGATAGTTATAGTGTTGGTTGTAGTGTTAGGAAAATAGTTGTAGTAGGGGTAGTAGTAGTAGCAAGGCGAGTAGTATAGAAAGAGAAGGAAGAAGAAGGGAAGTAGTAGTAATGGTGGTAGCAGTTGCAGTGGCAATAGTAGTAGAAGTTAAAGTATTAGTAGTAGTTGTACTAGTAAGTGGTATTAAGTTGTAATAATGGTTGTAGTAGTAGTAGGGAGATAGTAGTAGCATATATACCAAGTTGTTGTAAAAGATGTGAAGTGATAGTGGTATCGTTGGTTCTAGTAGTAGTAGTAGTACTGGAACTAGTAGTAGTAGTAGTACTGGAACTAGTAGTAGTAGTAGTACTGGAACTAGTAGTAGTGGAAAGATGAGGGAGAAGGAGAGAAGATAGTAGTAGCATAGCGCCGTAAATAGTAGCATTGATAATAGTAGTAGTGAATGGTAAGTAGTAATAGTGAGTAGTGCTTGTAAACAGTGGTGGTAGTAGTAGTAGTAGTCTCTAAGTAGTGGTTAGTAATAGTTAGTAATTATATAGTAAGTATAAGTGTTAGTAGTAGAAGTTAGTCGAGTATTAAGTGATTGCAAGAAGTAGTAGAAGTAGTAGTAGTACTAGTAGTAATAGGAGTAGGATTAGTAGTAGTAATTGGAATAGTATTAGTAGCAGTAGTAGTAGTAGAAGAAGAAATAGTAGTAGCAGTCGTCGGAGTGCGACTAGCACAATTACTTGGTACTTACGCAGCACTAAAACAAGTAGTATTCATGCCAAACTAGTAAATCAGCATAACCCAAATTTACTAATTATAGCACGAGCTTAGTAGTCATACTAGTAGTAGCAGTAGTAATAGTATAGTCCGATAGTTAGGCTTTTTCCCAAATTATCCCGAAATAGTAACTACTCATCAAATACTATTGTTTCTCTACTACTACACTCAGTGTTTCCACTTTGCAGGGAAATTCCCTGAATAAGGGGGAAAATGGGGGGTCTGGAAAGGGAAAAACAAGAGAAGAGGGAAAAAGGGAAAGTCTGAAATTACGGTCTGTATTCTAGTACAGAGGGGGGAAAGGGGGTCTGGGAAGGGAAAAACAAGAGAAGAGGGAAAAAGGGAAAATCAGAAATTAACGGTCTGTATTCTAGTACAGAGGGGGGAAAGGGGTCTGGAAAGGGAAAAACAAGAGAAGAGGGGAAAAAGGGAAAATCTGAAATTACGGTCTGTATTCTAGTACAGAGGGGGGAAAGGGGTCTGGGAAGGGAAAAACAAGAGAAGAGGGAAAAAGGGAAAATCAGAAATTAACGGTCTGTATTCTAGTACAGAGGGGGGAAAGGGGGTCTGGGAAGGGAAAAACAAGAGAAGAGGGAAAAAGGGAAAATCAGAAATTAACGGTCTGTATTCTAGTACAGAGGGGGGAAAGGGGGTCTGGGAAGGGAAAAACAAGAGAAGAGGGAAAAAGGGAAAATCAGAAATTAACGGTCTGTATTCTAGTACAGAGGGGGAAAGGGGGTCTGGGAAGGGAAAAACAAGAGAAGAGGGAAAAAGGGAAAATCAGAAATTAACGGTCTGTATTCTAGTACAGAGGGGGAAAGGGGTCTGGGAAGGGAAAAACAAGAGAAGAGGGAAAAAGGGAAAATCAGAAATTAACGGTCTGTATTCTAGTACAGAGGGGGAAAGGGGGTCTGGGAAGGGAAAAACAAGAGAAGAGGGAAAAAGGGAAAATCAGAAATTAACGGTCTGTATTCTAGTACAGAGGGGGGAAAGGGGTCTGGAAAGGGAAAAACAAGAGAAGAGGGGAAAAAGGGAAAATCTGAAATTAACGGTCTGTACTCTAGTACAGAGGGGGGAAAGGGGGTCTGGAAAGGGAAAAACAAGAGAAGGGGAAAAAGGGAAAAAGGGAAAAATTGAAATTAACGGTCTGTATTCTAGTACAGAGGGGGGAAAGGGGTCTGGAAAGAGAAAAACAAGAGAAGAGGGGAAAAGGGAAAATCTGAAATTACGGTCTGTATTCTAGTACAGAGGTGGGAAAGGGGCTCTGGAAAGGGAAAAAAAAAGAGAAGAGGGGAAAAAGGGAAAATCTGAAACTAACGGTCTGTATTCTAGTACAGAGGTGGGGGGGGGCAGGGGGGAAAGGGGGAAAATTAAAAGGGAAACTAAATACAGAATTCTTTGTGTATAGGTAGTTTCAGAAGTTTTTTAAAAAAAAGGCGCCAAATTCAAATTCAAAAGAAAAATGTCGCGAAAATCTCACGAGAAGCTGCGCAAGTGCCTGCAGGTCTTCCTGGCGCAGCTCTTCTCCCACGTGGGGCTGTGCGGCCTGGTGATGGCGTACGCCGCGGCAGGGGCCTTCCTCTTCGAGTTCCTCGAGGCTGAACACGAACTCCAGAAGCGAAGACAAATTCAAAGATTCAGAGAAGACTGCATGCAGGGACTGTGGAATATTACTGGTAAATATTTATCAAGATTTTAGAACAATTCAATTTACTGTTATTAATTTAATCATTCTAGTTTATGGTAATATTTAATATTTAAGTAGTAATAATTTAATCAAGGTAAGTTTTAACACTTAAAATATTATTGATAATATTAATTAAGTTAAATAAATATAATAAGTTGATTGAATATTTAAATATTAATTAATTTATGATTTTAATTTGTAATTTTAATTTTTAGTAGAAAATATGACAACGCTGGATTGGGAAAACTGGATCGCAATGGCGGCACCCCTGCTGAAAGGTTGAAAATTCAAATTTTATTTGGACAGTTTCATTATTGATTTACAATAAATATCGCTATTACTGTCATAAAAAGCGAAAAATAAGTAAATAATTAGCTTGAATTAAGTTTATTCGTAAAGAAAAGTTGTAAAATTAAACGTACTTAAGCTGTTGAATTCTGATATTTCGCCCTATACTTTTGTTCAGTCATGTTTACTGATAATTCAGTACTATTTCAGTACATAAGAGCCACTCTGCAGTAACTTTTAACGTAATAATGAGCTTTTTAATCAAAAATTACTAATTTTGGGCTTTATTTCATAAAACACAGATTTCGAGAACCAAGTCGTCACAGCGACAAAGATGGAAGGTTACGACGGGAAAGACGCGGACAACCAGGAACGTCAGTGGTCGTACAGCGGGGCTCTCCTCTACTCTGTCACGGTCATCACTACTATTGGCAAGTATTTAACATTAATTTAACTTTTGATTTCTTTATAAAACGCCAACACTTCGTTATCGTGGCGATATCGCGAACGAGTAACGAAGCGAAGACCTCGTTTTGCCTCGATAAGTAACGCTGAGGTACAAATTTGCCTTCCTTAATCCCTAAAACTTAAAAATATATTATTAAACTGAATTTTTAACTAAATTTTCTGTTGAATTTTAATATTCTAACGAGAAAAATTTTAAATTTTGAAGTCCTTTTGTCTTCGACACTTTCTACCTGCTGCTGGCTTTTTCAAATGAATCGATTGACGTCAATTGACTTTTTTCTTACCTTTTTATCCGTTTTTAAGCATTTAAATACAAAAAAATCATTATTATTAAAACTGAGTGCCTATAAAACAGTGGCGCCGTTTCTACATCTGAACTTTTTACAAAGTTATTTAAGATAAATTATGTTTTATTGCATTAATTTAAAGTCAGATTTGCTTTTTTTTTCCGGCGGATGATGAAATCTTATGACAGGTTAGTAACAGCTGTCCGGAATCGTGGTTTGCGGGGGGAAGTTTTCTTTTTTGAACACTTTTTGCTATTTTAAAAATAGCGCCAAAACAGTTTTGATTGAAAATAACGGCTGTCCCCCTCCAGTGTTGCCACATGTGTGAAAATATAAATGACCACAACTTTTTTTCTGCCTAAAAATAACACATTCAGACACAACAAAGATCTAAAAACGCTACAGTTAGGTATCGATTTGAATAAACTGAATCGATTATCGATTATAATATTATTTATTGTTGTCGTGTTGTAGGTTATGGCAACTTGGCACCCAAGACATCAGCCGGCAAGATCATCACGATGATTTACGCTCTGTTCGGCATTCCTTTGATGCTGCTCTTTCTGTCCAACATCGGTACACTGATGGCTAAAACCTTTCAATTCGCTTTCGCTCGACTCTGCTGCTCATTAAGCTGCTGTCAGGAGCCACGGAGATCCCGCAGGACTCATTTTGAGTACTACACAGCGCCCGTTGAGCATCAGCAGTCTAATGGCGGACAGCTGAAGCCATTAGTCGTGGCCGAAGACGTCCAACCGGTGACGAAAAGCGAGAGGCCGGCAGCCAAAAAGCACAAGGACTGTGACTGTGTCAAACCCATCCCCATAGACGACAAGGATTTACCGCAGTTCGATTACGAGATCCTCTTTTCGGACGATCCTGAACTGCCGAACCGAACAGCGAACCGTTACGCCTTGCCGGGGGGTTCTACGGGTTTGAAAGGCTCAGCCCCGAGGCGAAAACGGTCCTTGCCGAATGCACCGAGTACCTAAACGATCCTGCAGTACCGCAGAATGTAACCCTGGAGCCAAGGGATCATCAACTAGGTGCAGGTAGCCCCGTTTTCCCGCGCAATCAGGGGCTTAATGCCTTGGGTGATGCGGCGCAGTCGCTGGAGTGTCAGGCGCAGTCGGAGGGGTGCCAGGCGCAGCAGCTGCACAAGCGGCTCCGTGTCAAGAGCCTTAAAAGGAAACCCACGCTCGATCCAGATAGCGTCAAGATGTCAACAGATGAAATCCCAGGTAACAAATTTCTACTTTTATTTCTTGGAAAATGAAATTTTGTGATAAAATATTTCATCAGGAGCAGGTAACAGACGTCCTACGATGAGTATCCAGGCGCTGGAGAACGGTTACAGCCCCGTGCTGCTGAAACAGGCGGAGAAACCACGTGTTCCGGTGACGATCGTCATGGCGTTTGTTGTTGGTTACGTCTGCGTCGGAGCTGTGGTCTTTTCCGCTTGGGAGGAATGGAGTTTTCTCGATGGGGCTTATTTTTCTTTCATCACTTTATCTACAATAGGTTTCGGGGATCTCGTCCCGGGGTCAAACGTCCTCAGCACAGAAACCCACGAAGGGCAAACGAAATTTGTTATTTGTTGTTTGTATCTGATTGTGGGACTGGCTATCATCGCCATGTCTTTTAATCTAGTCCAGGAAGAAGTTGTGACAAGATTTAAAAAACTCGGAACGAATATCGGAATCCTTGATGAAAAATAAGCACGTCCGCCATATTGTTCCGGTTTGCCGATAGTCCGATAGGCGTTCTCCAGTGTTGCCATGTATTTTTTTTTTAATATAAATTATATAGTGCTTCAATATATTTGCAAAATTTATTATTATTTAATACATTTCTTGAATATTTTACTACGTTTCTTTAGAATATTAAATTATGAACTGAGTTATTCGAATAGATCAATTCATCGTGCCAACGAGAAACTTCCCCGAGACTGAATCGAGACGTCCCAAGCCTCGGCCTCGACAAACAATTTTGTCGTTAAAAGATAATACTGTAGATCTATGTTCACATTTATAAAACACTAAATTTTTATTAAAAATTTCCCTTTAATTGAGACTATAAATAAACGAGTATTAACCGATCAACTCAAGAACGACAAAACGTTCCCCGATACTTTCCCGAGCCTGCAAGACATCGATAACTTAAAAGAAAAAGCGTTAAAATACCTCATGAACAATTTTAGTAGTTGTATTCTCTATGATAAATCTTCTTAGATATTACAGAACTTGGGGGAACATAAACAGAGATGGATATAGATTGAATTCTCGAAACGAGAACGATACAACTTTCCCCGATAACTTTCCCCGAGACTTCGGGGTAAGGTTATTGAAAAATAAAGTGCACAATCATCCGTAGGAATGTCATGTCGTAGGGATCGTGTCATTGTTTAGTATTTATCCAATGGTCAAAGAAATGAATGAGGGCATCCCTATCGCCATATACCCTGGTAATCGCCTATAAAAGGTCTATAGAAACTAACCCCTCTACTGCGGGCAGCTATATAAAATAATTATTTTAAGAATTTTGACTTCAGATTATATGGAAAATTCACAAAAAAATTCACGAAAAATTTTGGTGTGAATAAAAGTTCAAAATTCGTTGTAGGTGATTTTATAAAGGTGTCCGCTATAGAGAGGCGCGCGTTTTGCAATAGGCCTTATACGGCTTATTCCGAAAAAGGCTCAGCCCCGCTATTACGGACACGTGTATAAAATAATTCTTCACGCAAATCTCGCTTCAAAATACATGTAAAAATCACAAAAAAATTCGAGAAACATTTTGGTTTAAACAGAAGTTCAAATTTCGTTGTAGGTGATTTTATAAAGGTGTCCGCTATAGAGAGGCGCGCGTTTTGGAATAGGCCTTATACGGCTTATTCCGAAAAAGGCTCAGCCCCGCTACTACGGACACGTGTATAAAATAATTCTTCACGTAAATCTCGCTTCAAAATACATGTAAAAATCACAAAAAATTCGAGAAACATTTTGATTTAAACAAAAGTTCAAAATTCATTGTAGGTGATTTTATAAAGGTGTCCGCTATAGAGAGGCGCGCGTTCTGGAATAGGCCTTATACGGCTTATTCCGAAAAGGCTCAGCCCCGCTACTACGGGCGTCTGTATAAAATAATTATTCAAGGAAATTTCACTTCCAAATGGGCCTAAAAATCACGAAAAAATTCGCGAAACATTTTTATATAAAATTTGTTCAAACAGCTTTTAAAGGTGATTTAATAAAGGTGTCCGCTATAGGGAGGTGCGCGTTTGCCACATGCTCTGAAATCCAACAACACGTGAAAATGGAAATTTTTCAAGAAATTTCTGCTTTTCCACATAAGATCCACTGAATCATTCAAACGGAAAAATATTATTTAAAATAAAAAAATACTGAAATTCAAAAAAATTTATAATTATCGAAATATTGAATATCGATTATTTGTTAGTAATCGATTACTTTAAGCCTTCTCTATAATTTGGAATATTTATAAATATTACTATAATTAATTAATTGTATTATTGTTACACATTTTAAAAGCAAAAATAGTTTAATTAAATATATAGAAATTCAAATGTTAACTGGTTTTCGTGAATCCCAGTCACATGGCCGCATTCTTCCGTAATTCGATTACCGTTATTCAAAATTAATTTCATAAATTTTATACAAAATACCGGTTTCATAAAATTTAATCAAGTTTTAAGTAAACTCACCGAGATCCGTAATTATTTTGCATCAATTTATGAATTTTTCGAAAAATTGAATAAAGTAACCGGTTACCACGACCCGAGTAATCGTTATCTCTGCCGTCTGAATTCGGATCTCTTGTCGCCAGTGTGTTGTGTCCAGATTAAGCGACCTTTTGGAAAAATTGAATAAAGTAACCGGTTACCACGACCCGAGTAACCGTTACCTCTGTCGTCTGGATTCGGATCTCCTGTCCCAACTCTGTTGTGTCCAGATCAAACGAACTTTTGGACAAATTGAATTATGTAACCGGTTACCGCGATTAGAGTAACCGTTACCTCTGTCGTCTGGATTCGGATCTCTTGTCGCAACTGTGTTGTGTCCAGATTAAGCGACCTTTTCAACAAATTGAATTATGTAACCGGTTACCACGACCCGAGTAACCGTTATCTCTGCCGTCTGAATTCGGATCTCTTGTCGTAACTGTGTTGTGTGCTATTTAATCGAACTTTTTGAAAAACTGAATAAAGTAACCGGTTACCACGACCCGAGTAACCGTTACCTCTGTCGTCTGGATTCGGATCTCCTCTCCCAACTCTGTTGTGTCCAGATCAAACGAACTTTTCGACATATTGAATTATGTAACCGGTTACCGCGATTAGAGTAACCGTTACCTCTGTCGTCTGGATTCGGATCTCTTGTCGCCACAGTGTGTTGTGTTCAGATTAAGCGAAAGTTTTTGAGACTTGTGCTCCTCAAAAATCTGACCTCAAGAGCTTAGCCATCTGCCAGAAAAAGGCGCTAAATTTGCATTTGGATTAATACGCAGTCCTCTTTCAGTGATGTCATTGAGTAGCTTAGAGTGTAAACAACTTCTTCAGATAATTTTAAATTTCAAAACGATTCTCGTTTGTCCTCAATAACGTTTGCACCCACACGCGTTTCGTCTGCAGACCTTCATGCCTTTTATAGCCTTTAGCGCGGCGCGGCCATAACGCTACGGCTGCTGCTTATGGACTCGTCCACTTTAATATTTATTTTAAAATATCAAAACCTCATCGTAGAGTCTCTTGTTTTATACCAGAACATTCTACAGACATTACTCTATCTATCTGTATATATTATTTTATCAAAATATTCATATTCGAATTAATATAGTTATTTAAAGTTTCGAGGCTTTTCTTCCCACGACACTCGCGTTTTTCCCTGCAGTTTTTCCCATACACTTTTAACCTTTAGGAGAAAAAAGAAAAATTTTTACTCGACAACCAATTGGAAGAGAAATTCCAGGTCACGTGATTTTTTATGGGGGCCAATAGAAAAAATGATCAAATAATATTTTTCCCGTAGGCCTAGATTTATGTGGCGTCTGATTTCGTCAAAGGGGAAACGGGCGAATCTACAAACAAACCACCTGATTTAAATATCGTTTGAATTAATTAAGTTAATTAAGTTAATTGAATAGAAATTTCTGGATTATGTTAATTAAATACTGAATTATATTTTTACGAATTTTCTAGATTGTAGTGTTTATGGCTTAACGTGTTTCTATCACATTGTTGAGCTTCCATAAGTAGCAATGCGCAAAAAAAACTGCTATAAGAATGTGAAGACTTTAGCAATCTGCCGAATATGTGGACAGATATGAAAGCAAGCATTGAGTGACTAAGCGTGTCCACTTATTCGACAGATTTGTGAATTTGAAATTATTTTTTTTCTTAGTGTTTTACTGTGCGTTAAGCGAATCTGTCGAATGGTTGGACAGATTTAGGTCGTGAGTGTAAGTTTCAGTTGTTGTCCACGGATTCCGCATAATGACGAATGGGTACTATCTTTGGACAAGTGTAATCAATCAAGGCGTTGCCTGAAGCACTGTCCCCGTATTCGACAGATTTGCGAGAATCATTGATAAAAGAAAATATTACAGCAAGTCCACAAATCTGCCGAATCCGTGGACAACGTTCATCTGTAAACGGGACAGTACTACTACCACAGTCACTGTCCACTGATTCGACAGATTTGCGAGAAAAGCCCATAAGGTAAAGATAAACAACAAATCTGTCGAATACTTCGACAGGGTTGGCCTATAAAAAATACAAATAATAATAAGTAACAAATCTGTCGAATACTTGGACAGGGTTAACCTATATAAAAAATACAAATAATAATAGATAAAATAATAATAATAATAACATAAAATAATTAAAAAATAATATGAAATAATAAGTAAAATATTAATTAATTGAAACTAAGAATAAAATTTAAAATAATCGTAATAATAATAATATAAAATAATAAACAAAATATTAATTAATTAAAACTAACAATAACATTTAAAATTATAATAATAATAACATAAAATAATTCAGAAATAATATAAAATAATAAGTAAAATATTAATTAATTAAAACTAACAATAACATTTAAAATTATAATAATAATAACATAAAATAATTCAGAAATAATATAAAATAATAAGTAAAATATTAATTAATTAAAATTAAAAATAATACATAAAATAATAATGATATAAAATAATAATAATAATAATAATTACATAAAATAATTAAAAAATAATATAAAATAATAAATAAAATAATAATAAATTAAAATTAAAAATAAAATTAAAATAATAATAATAATGATATAAAATAATAAATATATATATAAATAATAATAATATAAAATAATTTAAAATAATTTTTTCCCTCTTAGAAGAAGATGATGATGAAGAAGGGCGATTTGCTCGGTCTGGAAGGTGGTCTGCTGGTGATAGTGCCGCGAGTGGCTGCATCAGGAGCTCAGTCGCTCGCCGACTGTCAGACGTGTCGGACGTCTCCCCGCACGGCGTCCGTTCAGCTCGGATTCTTTTCCTCCCCTGAAAAAAAGAACACGTGGACTTCCACATAAACAAAACTTTTCCACAAAGTTAAAAAGGTAAATTTAGATAATTCTAATAAGATTTTGTATTAAGATTAAGTCTAAATATTTTAAAAAATATGTTGTGGAGAAAAAGTTTGAGATGCAGAGACGAGACGTCTGCTTTTGTTTGTCCGTACGGTTCAAAGAGTTCAAGTTTTTTTTTTTGGGCAAATTTATTAATCTAGAAATGTAGTTTTCTCTCTGGAAATTACACGAAAGATTTATTGTGTGTTATTGTGTGCAGTCTGATTAGTGTCTTGTTACATAATTGCAGCGTCAGCCACTTTTTGAATAGGGAAAAACGTGAAAGTTATGTTGTTAGCGTTCACCTCCAGCACGTAAAGCGACTCGTTTTACTTGGTTTTTAAAAATAGGATTTAAATGAATTAAAGTTAATGAATGAAAGAATTGGGATTATCTGTTAGTGAGTTTTCAGATTTTGTGATTTTTGTAGCAAATTGGAGAAATTTTGCAGTGGGAAAACAGGTTTTTGTGTGTCGCACTTTTTGCCTGGGACCTATGCTGCGGAGCCAGGCGGTTGAGTCACGGTTGCCCCACGCTGCCTTATAAGGCCAGGCGTTTGCGTATGGCCCTGAGCGTGGGTACCCGATACACAGATATGTGGTAATATGATGATAACAGGTGATAATAGGTTAGTAACATATGATAACAGACAGACTGGACCTAGTTAGTGGTGATAGAAGTGTTAGGTAGTGCTGGTAACAGAGGATAATAAGCTGGTGATGTTGAAAAGAGATTGTTAACTTATGATAACAGGTTACTAACATATGATAACAGACAGTCTGGACCTAGTTAGTGGTGATAGAAGTGTTGAATAGTGCTGGTAATATAGGATGATAAGCTGCTAAGGTTGAAAAGAGATTGTTAACCTATGATAACAGGTGATAATATGATGATAACGAGTGATAATAGGTTATTAACATATGATAACAGACAGACTCGACCTAGTTAGTGGTGATAAAAGTGTTGGGTAGTGCTGGTAACAGATGATAATAAGCTGGTAATGTTGATCAGAGATTGTTAACCTATGATAACAGGTGATAATATGATGATAACGGGTGATAATAGGTTATTAACATATGATAACAGACAGACTGGACCTAGTTAATGGTGATAGAAGTGTTGGTTAGTGTTGGTAACATAGGATAATAAGCTGGTAATATTGATAAGAGATTGTTAACCTATGATAACAGGTGATAATATGATGATAACGGGTGATAATAGGTTATTAACATATGATAACAGACAGACTGGACCTAGTTAGTGGTGATAGAAGTGTTGGGTAGTGTTGGTAACATAGGATAATAAGCTGGTAATATTGATCAGAGATTGTTAACCTATGATAACAGGTGATAATAGGTTATTAACATATGACAACAGACAGACTGGACCTAGTTAATGGTGATAGAAGTGTTGGGTAGTGCTGGTAACAGAGGATAATAAGCTTGTAATATTGATAAGAGATTGTTAACCTATAATAACAGGTGGTGATAAGTTGGTAACACATGATAACAGACCGAGGACACGTGATGACAGATGGATTAGAGATGGATAAGGGACTGAGAATCGTTATAACGTCAGCTGGGTTTAGATAGACTGGTTGTTAACATATGATAACAGGTGGGAAGAAGTTAGTAATACATGATAACAGATAGTCTGGACCTGTCTAATAGTGAAGAAAGTGTCCAGTAGCTTTGATAAACCAAAGATAAGAGGTTGGTAATATGTGATAACACCATCCCGGGGCATCATGATTGTTTGATAACATGTGATAATAGTTGATAACAGGTTGATAACCTATGATGACAGTCGGTTGCGGACCCCTCTTTGGTAAAAACTGAATTGTGATACAATCCGTGCTTGGCCCGGAGCACTATGCGCTTCTTATACAACCACATTTATAACACGCAACAACCCTAGGGTCAACAGCTAATGCTGTTATCATCATGTTATCACCTGTTATCAAGTGTTATCACTGATTATCACCCATGCGTAGATTTACCCTTCAGTAATAAACACGTCGGCAGGTCGAAAGGATTTGAAAAATTTTATCACTTGGTATTTTAAACGTGTATTTTTTATTTCATTTAGTGTTTGTTATCACTTGTTATCAACTGTTATCAGCTGTTATCATTCTGTTATCACTGGTTATCAAGGGATCACTACTTTTTAAAATCGAAAAGTGAAAGTTGGTGCGTTGGTCTCTTATGCGTTCGTTGAAGTCTCCAACTAGAAATCTTAAAATTATTTGGAGGTTTACAGAGAGTGGACCAAACTGACCCTACAGGATGGTCCATTCGACCCTTTTCTTCCGTTATAAGTACTGTAGAGAAGGGATAGGTCCAAATGACCCTAATAGAGCGGTCCAATTGCCCCAACAGCTCAGTTTCTTATAGTTTTTAGCGACTAAGTGTTAAAGTGTGCTTAGGATTTAATGGAGAGTGGACCAAAATGACCCTACAGGATGGTCCACTTGACCCTTTTCTTCTTTATTAGTACTAAAGACAAGGGACAGGTCCAAATTGGCCCTACTAGAGGTCCAATTGCCCCAACAGCTTAG